>JAKSZT010053779.1:10278299-10338722 GCA_026826555.1 Tolypeutes matacus | reverse complement strand
AGGAAGGAAGGAAGGAAGGAAGGAAGGAAGGAAGGAAGGAAGGAAGGAAGGAAGGAAGGAAGGAAGGAAGGAGGGAGGGAAGGAAGGAGGGAAGGAAGAAGGAAGAACCAGTTTTAAGTCTTAGGTTGTCAAATATTTGGGCAAGTTAAGGTACTTGGCAACTAATGTTGCCTGATTTGTAAAATGAGAGAGATGATCCAGATCTCTAAAATTCTTCCTAGTTCTAACATTTAAAAAATTATTTTTAATGGAATTTTAGAACAACAGAGATTTTAACCTAATTGAATATATTTTCAGATATGCATCTATTGGATGAGTTAAAGGCTAGAATGATTTAATATTGTTGTTCAAATGCAGAAAATAACACAATATTAGAAATAATCTTGGAGTGTTAATTAATTTCCAAATTAATAGATTCAGCATGGTGACTATTTCTCTAATAGCAATCAAATATTAAGAATGAAATCCTAAGTTTAATAATTACCTAAAGTATTTTCTTTCTCTTCTTTTTAAAATATAACAAACCCTGGTCCTGTTATATTATTATCGTTGTATTGTTTATATGAAACAGGCTAAATCTAAATTCTTCCCCAATAGTGTTCACAGAGACTTCCAAGAAGAGAAACAAATATATTGTTGGTTCAAATAGTCTCAAATAGCACAAAGGCAGTCTTTCATTGGTTTAGGATATCACTTAGTATTGTTTTTAAAGAGCCACTTCTTTTGACATAGTTCTGCTGAGAAAACTTAATATGTTTTATGCTTTAATTAACTCAAGATAAGTTTTCAGAAAAATTCGGCTAGATATGTGAGAGTAAGCATTTTCATACTTTACAGTTAAGATTTCCATAGTATGAGAGCAAGTTTAGAAAACATTTTTATTAGACAAATTATTTAGACAAATTATACACAGAAAGCTCTGCCACTCATAACTGAGGCCTCCAAAAAGTGTTTTGTGTATTTGTATAATAGGCAATACATCAAAATAGGCCTATTTTTAAATATTGTACATGGTTAACAGTTTGTTGATAGCTAAAATCACTGCAACATCTGGTATGTCCCTATATAGCTTCTTGTAAAGAATTTTTTCTTTTAAAATCAAAGTTATGAATGAGATCATGAACGTTACAAGGGAAAACAAGTTGTGCATGCACTTAGGTACTTGTTACCCTGGAAACAAAACGGTTTTTTTTTGCATGATAAGAAATTTTTCTGCCTTACACAGTAGACAATATTTGAAGATTTAGTACAAAACAGTGACAGTACGAGATGCTCCCCAGAACAGAATTAGCATCAAAATATAATATACCTTAAGAATATACCTTTTAATTTCTCCTAAAGCAAATCACATAGGTTGATTCCTACATCAATCTTAGCCACGGAATGAATTAGATTAAAATAAGTGTATGGCTGCGTAAAAACACAGGATAAGTTCTTGCTTTCTACTTACCATGTTTTAATTTTTAAGGATTATAAACAAAGTTCATTCTACATTTCTAACTAGTAAGAATGCTACTTTAAAAGGGTTGTGCACAAAGATGCACTGTTTTTGCTGTCATCCTTCTATACACTTGGCACTAATGTAAAAAATACATAACTCCTCCAAACAGAACTGAATAAAAAAGGGGGTTTAGTTGAGAGCCCAGTATGGTTATTACATTTTCTTCTTTAGGAGAACATATGACAATAATTAAGGCCACATCAATATTTCTTAAGGGCTCTCCCCCACTACAGTTATTATATTGACTGGCTTACTGCTTTGGAAGAGAATTTCTTAACCTTCAATGATCTATGTTTAAACTCTTATAGAGCATTCTATATGCTATTGTGGATGTGTTTCAGCTAAGAGCATTTTCCACTTAGATAATTAACTAAAAGTAAAATGATCCAGGTTAGCTTTATACACCGCTGAATAATAAACGCAAAACTCATTCAAATGAGTTACATCTAGGAACAAATATTAAATCGCCCTGGATGTTTTGATAACAAAAGTATAAAATATTCTCTGTTGGCAAACGATGCGAGTCAGAATAACATTAAAGCAACCTGCCTTTTCTAACTGAAAAGAACCCCTGCACTATACATATTTCCTGTATACAATACTTTTTTTTTTTTTAAAAACTAAAGCTTTATTAAATGAATTGCAATAGCAATGGCCGCCTTTATATATATATATACATTATATAGGTGCATATATATGTATATATATATGAGATACTAATTTATTTAACACAATAGAGGCTTCTGCCATATGATAAAGTTTACTGTACATAAGAAAAAAGTTTTAATACTGTACAATCGCATAAAGGTCATATGCACTGTTGCAGTGCAAGAATAGTTTTAACTGTAGTTTTGACTGGCATATTAATGGCTTTTTGTAATCCTACAAAATTGCATTCTCATATTATGTGGCCTGAATGGTCTTTAAATTGTTTTATAAACACTGCAGGGTTTGCCTTTGGTCCACAGTTAAAGGACACTCAACAACAGTGGAGCGTTGTATGGATGCAGCAGAAGAATATGAAAAGACTGAAGTTATTGCAATTATAGTTTTAAAAATAGAGAAATGTTACATAAGAGGCCTTTATGTAAAATTAATCCTGCATATACTTTTAGTATACTCAGTGCACATTTCCTATACTTGAAGTACAGTATATGAAAAGCAGACTAATAGGATTCTAGTATACTATATTCTGGGGGAACAAGTTGAGTAATGAAAAAAAAGCAGAGGGAAATGTATGGGAAGAGAAGGAAAAAAGATAGAGAAAGAAATAGAGGCTAGAGAGGAGGGAGAAGGTGGGGAGAAAGAACTAGAATGGTTACTAATAATCCTGATTTTTTTCCCCAAAAAATGTTACATCCATGTTAGTCCCACAATATTACAGTTGCTCCTTGCAAAGGGAGTCCTAAAAAAGAAACGGTGACGAGATTTTGTTTGATGCTCATATGGAGGTGCCTCGGTCTGGATCATTACCCAGATTGAGCCCCAGAGTAGGAGTTGGTTGATAAGGAATAGATGACATTGTTTTTATAGGACTCCTGAAAAAGCCCCCATTAGGTGCCCTGTGCCTAAAAGGGCCAGTTCGGTGCTCAGGCACATTGCCAAAAGCGAAACCAGAGGCAGCTTTAGCTGACAGTGTACGGCTAAGAGTCTGGATCTGCTCTGGGATAAAGGTTGTTGTGGTAATATGAGTGTTCCTGAAATCACTGATTTGCTCCAGTGCTTGTCGTGTTGGCAAAGTGTCAATGTCCAGAGGGGTCAAGTCAATTGACGAGGTGGAAAACTGTTTATGGGGACTGTCGTCATCTGTGCACAAGCTATTTACACGTCTATGGAGGTGCTCCAGGTCAATTTCCTTGTCATCCTGGAGATGAAGAAAAAGAAGATAAGGTTCTCATCAGTACTAGCTTCCATGGTTAGAAAAAAAAAAAAAAAAAAGTAGTTCAGCAAACATGATATGTAATTAACTGAACTTTGGGATTTATTCATTAACAAATATTTATTGAGCACCTAATATGAGCCAGGCACTGTGCAAGATTCTGGGGGTGGGGGGAGGGGTACCAATATGACTCTGAGATGATCCCTGTTCTCAAAGTTATCCATAATAAATATTTTTCTTATAGTAAAAGTTCTGAAATGAGCATAAACCACATGCAACTACAAAGACATGGGAGCAGTAGAGGGTTGATTGCAATTCTGTAAGAGGATGACAGTCCTAGGTAAAACTGTACAAATAAAAAGTATGGTTTTGGCAACTCACACCCCCCCCACCTCCCTACCTCTTCTTTACACATTCTTCCTCCTTTACCAGGGTATTTAATCCCAACTTGGATTTTTGTTCCACTTCATCCCTCACTTCTAACCCCAACTTTCCATTCTTGAAGGAAAGTAAAATGCTATGCTATTTTACACTAAAGTATTAGTGACTGTTAAAGTATTATTTTCCATAGGCTTTAGGTATGTGAGATTGTTTAGAGAGGGCAACATTTAATACAAAAAAATCAACTTCTAATGGAGAGATTCATAGACTCTAGCTCTAGCACTTGAACGAGACATTATTGTTAAGTCATTTGGACCTTTGGAGATCTCTAAATCAAGACATGTGGGTGACAGCTTCAGTTTAAGGCCGTCATTATGCTAAATGGCCTTTACTCCAAAGATACTTTCGAACTAGGCTAAAGACACCTTGGTATGAAGTTCAATAAACAAAAAGAAAGTAAAACCTCAGATATCTGGGGTTGAAACATTATTCATAAATCCTTCAGGAGTTTCACTAAAAATGAGCATTAAAGCCCAATATTTGAAAATAAAACTGGCAAGAAATAAAATTGTCCTTGTTATCAGTCTTATTTATAGCTAAGTTTGATAAATTAACTGTATAGGACTTTGAAATATCTATTAATCATAAGAGGAGAACATATTTTTTCATGACAGTTGGATTAGATATCATAAGCTAGAATGGAGTATGCATTTTTTTTCAGTGTGCTATTATAGTGTTCCTCAGTGAAAAGTATTTTGATGTGCATCATTGTTTTTCCTTCTCTTTTCTCATTTTAAAATCTAATAAAAATATCCATTAATGCAATATTATCACTAAGACTTTAGAGGGTTGAGAGTTATAATTTTATGGTTCCCACAGAAACTGTAATGTAGTCATCCATCAACAGATATAATAATGCAAAAACTTAATAGCATATATAGTAATTCAAAAATAAGGAGCTTGGGGAGTCCTTAATTTCCCCATATTTTGAGAATATCAAGTCTTGGCTATAATGTTGCACTAATGTGGTCTTTTGCATTGAATCAATGTCAACAGAGATACCAGAAGCTTATTCCACAAAGAAAACACTACAATAAAACCTGATTAATTTTTAATTCATACTCCATTAATTTAGAATTTGTTATCATTCAGACAGGTAGGAGGCTAAAAGTTTATCTTTTCTAAGCCAAGCTTCTTTTTATAAATAGTGCTGACCAATTTTGCATACATCGTTGTAATCAAGAATCCTTAGACTACTTTAGTAATCAATCTGTTTGAAAGAACACATTACCATGCAAAAATTCATATGCAAATGAGAAGTCATTTTTATTTGGGCATTAAAGTGGATCCTCTCAGGATTCTGGCTAAGCATCAGTTGGTTAACCAAATTACGTTATAGATAGTATTAAAACTGTCTTTCTTTGATACTATCCAACAAATCACACTACTGAGCAAATTCAGTTTGTGAAGTTTTAGTGGTATGATTTCATTACTTAAAAATTTCTCACCTTTTTGCTCTAGTGGAAATAAGATAAATGCAGGTTTTTTTAAACTTAGGATTTTCTCTGATAATTTATAAATCCTGTAATTTTTAGTGAAAACAAGGAACATGTCACTTAAAAGAGACATTAGGTGTAACTGTAGTTATTCATTCAAAGCTGTAGAAAAAAAAAATATGGCCCTGGAGTTAAACTGATGCCAAAGTAAAGGAGAAAAATTGAATTCTGGATGACTGTACAGTGTGCATTTAGTAAATTTGGGGACATGAAAGAGTCAAAAACATATCATCACTTTTATAGGTCTATATATAGGTAGAAGGGAAGCAATCACTGGTAGTGAAGAGAAAATTCTGATTATTTTACTTGAGTATTGCATTCTTAGGCCCATTAATAGAGACAATTTATTTACAGGCTAAACAAGTAATTGAAATAAAATGGTGGGCATCTTTTTGAATGGGTCAAGGGCACCACAGCCTTTAAAAAATCATTGACTTAACATCTGTCCTGAGATCTGGGAGAATTTCAAAGCCCATTGTAGCACATGAAATTGCCAGTCTTTAGAATGCTATAGTCTCTTCGTTTATCTGGGTGTCCTTAAATGGAAATTGGTTTTGTCTTATCAAGTTTTACATTTCACAAATTTATTTTCAGTCTTCAAAGAAAGAAGAAACAATGATAACACCCAGACCATTATTCTTTTCCTTGTGATTATTCTCCCTGGAAATATAGCCTATCTGTCAGTTCACTATAGAGCTGAAGTTCTCAATCAAGTACCTCTTTTGATGGGACCCGGGAGCCTTTCCTCTTGTTCCACCACGTCTCCAGCATGGCTATAAAGCAGGAGAGGACAATGCCAGCAGCCAGGATACAGAAAACCCCTGCAAAGCTCTTTATGTCCAGGGCACCACCTTTCTGCTTTGTGTCCACTGAAGAGTACAGGTCACACTGGCCATTCTTAGGCCACCATTTGTGCTTCAGGATGTCCATATCACCGTTCTGCTGAAGCTCCAGGATCCTTGGGGTAAAGAATACAACTGGGTGTTACTGCAGGCACAGTTATCGCCTGGGCCCACAACACACCCATGATGAGCCCACCTCTAAAGGACAGTGGCTGCCAAGGGGAAATGAATATATAGATCAGCTTGTAGATGGAATGCTGGGAAACCAAAAGCAGTATTGTTTTGATTTTATAGATAAAGTTGTGCCACGGTGCTCCCTCCTCCCCTCCCTCCGTCCCTCCCACCTTTCCTCCCTCCTTTGCTGCCTTTCTTCTCCTCTTCCTCTTCTTTTTTGGTTTCACTCTATAATTCTACATATTCCCCCCCCGGTTTGTTGCAATGTGCTTTTACAATTACATTTCAGAGGCACTGTTTTTATGTGGTTTCAAGCTGCTGCAGTTCGGTGCTCTTTCCCTACAGAATGATGCTCTGGATCTTAATGCTTTTATGAAGAACATTTGCTGCTTACAGCAAGACGCTGGCATAATGTCGCCCAGCATATGCTACCCACAAAGAAATTCAATTAAAAAGACTTCTATTATTTAACACAGTGTGGGAGAGAGCCTTGGGACAATTTTGAAGTTGATAAAATACATCGTCTTTTGGTTATTCACACAACTGATCTAGTTTCCCTTTTAATGCCAAAGGGAAAATAATCTTACCTTGGAGAATAAGAAGAAAAGTTGACCAGAGGCTTTCAGAAATAGCTACATTCAAACAAGAAATCTCTCTACCTCCCCCTCACCCCCACCATGTCTGGGGGTAACTGCAAAGACTGTAGCTTTGTTGGTGTTATTTTCAAAAGGTTTTATTGTTTATTCCAAATGCTCCATAGACTCTATGTGAGACCTTGCTCTGGCCCTCCTCCAGCTGCAGCCCCTCTCACAGGGTGAGAAGGTCAGGACCAAGGTAGGTCACTGTCCAGAGTCTACACCTTCGTCAGGGTATTCTGGACTTTCCTACCCAGGGCCCATGAAGGACTAGCCCCAGGTACTTCCCCGTGAGACCAGAATGCACAGCCAAGGGTGCACCAGAAGTCTAGGGAGGGGTGTTTGCAGACAGTGTGGACAGAGGTCCAATGTGTGAGATCAGGTGTACACAACTCTGTGTGGGACGCCCTTCACTTCATGACAGAGCTGGAGGTGGGAGGAGAGCAGGCCAGAGGCTGTGCCTGTGACAGAACTCCAATCCATCTGTGAATTCAAAATTCACACCTAGCCTTTTAGTGATTAGAAGGCATATTTGTCAAGATAAGAAGATAAAACATATTTTACCTAACAGTTTCTTAGCTTGATTTATAATTTTTAACTGGTAAGATTTAGGATTTGTGGACACACATTTGGACTCTTGCCCCAAGTCCTAGATTACTGGGGCGAGATTGCTTAAAACTTTAGGGAGAAGAACTAAGTCTATCTGGAAAGTGTAAGTTATTCATCTCCAGTGATATTATTACCTTTTTGCCTGTTTCATCCATGAGTCTGGATGAATGAGCAAAACTGGAAAGGGAAGATTTTGTGTGTTGGCATGGGATTAATATTCAGGCAGCTAAATGAGAGTGAGAGCAGTTGTAGGGGCTATGATAGAGACTTGGTCTTACATCCCTATCACACCTTTGGATCTTCTCACCATCTCACCCCTAGTGCCTCCTGCTGGCTACTTCCTGGAGCTCCGGGATCAACACTGCACTGGTGCCTTCCCCATAACCTGCACGTTTCCTCCTTTCTTCTTATGATATTGATCTGTCTAATGCTCTGTTGCCTCCAAATGTTGCTCTAAAATGACACTAATTTGATTAATTGAATTTGCTAAAATAATTATGAATATTAATGGATTATATTTCACTCTTATTCTAGCATCCTTCCTGAAGAGAAACATTTGTATTTCTGGAATTCCCAAACTGTGCTCCATGGGAAACAAACCCTTAGAAGGACTCTGCAAAAAGAGGGTCCTATGGTCATAAACTTTGAGAAACAGCCACTTGAAGATTCACAAAGATGTTAGCCTATTAAAGGCCCTAAAATGCCCTGTAGGAAAGAACGATTTAAAAAAAAAATTTTTTTTTTAATTTTAATTTTTTGGAAAGAATGATTTTAATTCAGCATTTCCCAAACTTATCCCCTCCCTTCCAGTAACATATTAATAATCTATGGAGTTCGGGTATTGAGCAACACTTGAGAAATAATGCCTTGATTCAAAGATGCAATGATGTGTAAGAATTTCTGGCACTGTGTTGAGTACAGTATACATGCATAATCGTAGCATCAAAGTTGCTTGCTTGACTTACTCATGAATACCATTCAAATGAAGTTGGCAAATCCTTTAGGTAGGAAAGACTCGACAGTTTGGTGTCTATTCAGGGCACCATTAAATACCTTGAAGGGAAAATTTAGTCATTTCTGAAAAATTAATTCATCTTAAATTTAAGTTTGTAAGTACATGTAGAAATAAAGTAAAACTTCAGCAACACATATTCAGTGAGAATGTACATGGACATGAAATGAGATTCCAAGTTTCTTGCCCATCATCTCCTCCCACACTCCAGGATCATAGCATGCGCCATCATTGATAATAGTATGTGGTTTTTTGATTAGTGTCTGCCCCTTGCTGGAAGTCATGCACACCATTCTCCATATTGCTGACAGAGCAGGCATGCATTTTTTGGTTGAATGTGTTCAAAATGCTTTTTGGTAAACCGACCCTTCCCAATCTTTTTCCTCAGATCATACTCTTATTTCTTATCTTTGATACAATTTTCTAATTTATTCCATTCCCTCCTTATCCATCTATCCATTCAAAATATATTTGAGTGACTGTGCTAGGCATTTCCTCGGGTACAAAATTTATGTTAAATCATGACTGCACATTCAGCCCGACTGGCCCGGGCAACATTGTGAAATGGTTCCTTTTTAAGACCCTTCATGCATTTTGATTTATTCATCATTCATTCATTCATTCATTCATTCAAGAAATGATTATTGTCTACCCTTGACCTCTTCTTCTTCAGTGGTAATGTTTCATTCACTTACTCTGTCTTCATATTTTTCCTACACTTGGAAAATATTGGTTGAAAAAATAATTCTTGAAGCATATATAAAATACCCACTTCGATTCCAATAGGAATTAAGGGCCTTAAATAAAAAAGAATTTGTTTAAATGCAAAAGTCTAAGCTTTAGCAAGCTGGGCAATAAGGGACTTTACTGAGAGGAAGGGAGGGAAGGGACTTCTCTAGGTCTCTTCAAGTATCAGCACACCAAGTAGATCTCTTTATAAGGTTAATATCCTGGTCACTAAAGCACAGTTGGCTGAGGCACTGCAGGAAGAGCCCACTTTTGGGGATATACAGAGCAATGGGTGGTAGGATCCCTCAGTCAAGCTCTTGAAATTGTTGGCTTACAAAGGATTTCAGGAATATGGGCTGGCATGGGATGGAAATGTTGGGAGGGGGTGGGTGGGAATGGAAGTGTTTTCTCAGTCAGAATTCTGTCATAAAATCTTGCTACAAGATTGAATGTTCTTGGAAATTCCATCAGGAAAGTCTTATCATGGCCTCCTTTTAATTATTTAACAAAAGCCTTACTTTAGAATTACGTGAAGAAAGTTTAGCAAATGTAAGTCACTGCCTAAAAGAATGATAGGATTATTAAAAATAAAGAAATATTTTCTCTTTTCAGATGTTCAAGTGGCACTAACGCCTTTAAATGAGATTTGAAAACATCTAAAGGAAACCCTTGCCTTTTAATTATAAGCAACATCGATATGTGTGTACATGTAACAGTGCAAGAGTCTAGTGGCAAAATTCTTAAGTGCAAAGCAATCAAAATCTTGGTTCCATGGAATGACTGTGTTTTTGTTATGCATTTAATTTCCACAAGATGGCAGGCGTTGCTCACAGAGAGCAAAGTGTTACTGCAGACATTGTTATCCTGTGATTTTAAAATATGCAAAATGTGAACTTTTTGGTGCTGTAAGCACTGAAATTATTAGAAACAAAGTTAGATATTAGATGATGATGAACAATTGGATGGCTAAAACCTCCTCTTGGAGTGTAGTCAGAAACATGCTGCATTTTTACCCGAGGTGATGACAATACTTTTGAGGGTTATCGCAGTGAGAATTACTGAGGCTATATGTAAAAGCATCTTGTTCATTGCTTGGGATTTAGGAGGCTACCAAAACTCAAAGCTAGAATTATTATTGTCTATAAGTGCGACTACCATTTTTTCTTTGAACCTTTTCTAGTATTCAATTCTTAATGGAGAGTCATAATCCCATTATGGATCAGATTCATTCTTATATAAATCAGTGAATGATTGATTCACTGACAAGAGCATTGCAGTTTCTTCTTAGTCTAAAAGTGTTAAAACATTTGTGATTTCACTGAAGAGAAGAAGCTTAGAACTCAATTTGAATTTGAAAATGGTTAATAGATTAATTCTGCATGCATTACATCCTTTATTGATATAAATGAACATATTTCAGAAGAAGAGGATAGGGAAGCAAAAGATCCTTCTTTAATATTCAAATAAAAATATTCATCAGGTTTGAGGCATTCATCTTGAAAAGCTTTTTGTTTACTTTCAAGATAATAAGCTCATTTGTGTATGGAAACAGAACTAATTATTGGTCACTTAACATCTTTAATCACACTTGAGCAATTGATTTTCCAATACATTTATTTATTAAAAAAACAAGCTACTGAAAGATGGATACAAATTTCTAATCACATCTAGGTAACTTTGATTTTGCCTTTGAATACTATAGCAGACTATAGGTTCCTTTGTAATTTTTCTGGACTTTAGGTAAATCCCTGGTGAACGAACTGTAACAAAATACCAGTTATCTGAGAAAAAAGACACCTGACTTTTCAGTCATTTCTTTTAGGAAAAGGCTTAGGAGCAATCAGAGATTTTTAAAAGAAAGTTGAGGAATTCTTTTTATCAGATCATTTCTGTAGGAAATACTATGACTCCTTTGAGATTGGGATATCCCCCCTCATCTTCCTAGAGGCAAAAACTATTACAATAGAAAGGACTGCATACAGCATCTATTGTGTCCACCTCCTCCTCCACCTATTCTAGAAATGAGAAAACCAAGTCACATAGAGCAATGGCTTCCCCAATTTTTCACATTGCAACACACATAAAAAATAATTTATATAGCACACTGGAGTAATCAATGGCTGTTTCCAGCCAGAGATGAGAGACCTGGGGGTGGGGTGGGGAAGAGCTCTGCCTGCCTCACTCAGCCTTGGCTGCCATGAGGGCTAAAGAGTTCAATATTTTAGCAATGTCTTAGTACATCAGCCAAAACACATCTGTTGGGAAGCTCTGCTGTAAAGATTAAGTGACGTTTTTAGGGACTCTTACGGACTGTAAGTAGTCAAGTTGTGGCTAGAACTCAGACCTGTCTTACAACACATTTCCTCCATTGCTCAACACTGCCTCTAATATGTAACTATTGAGAGAAGAGTTATCTCCTTTACTTCCAAAGATTTGTTAGACCTTGAGTAAAACTGTTGTCAATATGATTCCTCTAAACCTAACAATATAATTGTGGTGTGATAGCAAATTTATTCATACTACAATTTGGGTGTGAAAAAAAAAAATGTAGCTTTTCTCTATATCTTAATTGACCTTCTTTAGGAGGAATGTGCCCAGTAAGCAATGGGGAAAAAAAAACCAAACTAAATTTAACCCAATATGATTTAAAATTCAATCCAATCCAATTATTTACAATGTTTCAATCTACTTGAGAGCATTCTCAATCCTCCCGGTCCCTCTCCTTTTCCCTTGTTCTCCTCCAAGATGGCATCTGCATTTATGGAGGACAACATTATGATCTCCATGTTGGGGGATGGGGGTTGAGGGAAAGGGATCTGCTGGCCTCTTGCTGGTGCTTGGATGTGCTCTGGCTGCTCTCCTTTGCAGTAGGATGGGTCTGGGTCCAGTCTTTAGACATTAATTGAGGACTGCTGCTGAAGTTGGCAGAGACTTTAAGTCTGCTAAGTTTGGCTAACGTCTTTCTCAGCTCTTCTAGGGATTGTGGGCTCCTCCCTTCTGACTCAGCCTCCTTTGGCTCTCTGGGGTGCTGTGGACCCTTCTCAGCCTCTACCATTTCCTTCTTCCCGCTCCTGAGGATTCTGGAGCCCTACAGACTTTATTATGGGTGTTACCTGGTCACTCACAGTAGAGGGTTACAAGACAGTGCCTTTTGCTCTAACTCAGCTTTCACAACACGTGGGAGAAAGGGAGGCCTAGGAATGGAGATGGAATCTCTCCTTTTCTCCTAACTATGCTGCTCTGGCGTGTCAACCATCTGAGGCCTTTTCTGATGATACAGAGTCTGGAGTACCCAATGAGCTCCCCTCAAAGACATAAGGGAAGGGAAGCATCAGGTCTTCTACCCTTGGTGTGCTTTTCAACCTGTCTAATGCCCTCCACTTGCCCACCTCCCACCTCTGCTCTCTACTATACCAACCTCCTGGCTAGAAGCGGTGGGGCTTTCCTTTCCTGTACTTCATATTCTCCTTACACTGTAAGTCCTCAAGCATGTTAGCTGGGCATAGTGAGAGGGAATTCTAGTTACATAATGATAGAACCTCTATAATCTGAGACCTACAGGCATTTCTTCTGATTTGGAAGCACTGAGGCAACTTGGAGCTAGCGATTGGTATGGGTGAAAAAACATCATTTTACTATTTCAAAATATTATATCTGTTACATACTTATGAGTTTTATATAAACAAAATTAGAAAGATAGGATAGAGTCTCATTACTTATTAATGTTTAATGTCGCTTATCACTGAGAAAGAAAATTTGGAATTTCTAAAAAGAGATATACATTTTTTGATATATTGAGATCTATTTTGGCCCATAAGGCTCACATTATTAAATTCATTTAGTGGCTTCTTACTAAATTATCCTTTCCATAGTTACTGAGAAAGAATTAATAATATGCAGATGATTAAAAAAAGTCAGCTCAATAGGTTTTTCATTCATCCATCATTTCTTTCATTTTGGTCTTGGAAGATGAAGGTAAATTTTGATGAAAGCAAAAGCACTTATCAAAGATTCAGATTTAAGCACTAAATTAAGTATAGAAGGGCTCTGATTGGCATATCTGATATCTCAATTTGAACATCAGAGTTATAAAAACAAATTCTATCAATTTCCTGTGAATCAGGCATCAGTGGATTCTTCTTCCCTTAAGCAAAATCTCCAAGTGATTACTTAGTGGTGTTAGATGCAACAACTATTTACTGATAACATGATACCTAAGTAATACCAAATAGCCTAAGGGAGACTTAAAAACTATTTCCTTTACTTAATTGAACTGTTAACTAGCTCTTCCAGCTAGTTGAGCTAAATGCCAGTTGATTTAAGTCCAATTCACTAAGATTGCTTAAGATCATATAGGTGAATTAGCATTTTTTGCCCTTTCAGGTAAGTTTATGAATATTATCTTTTAGATTAGGGGTCAGTAAACTTTGTCTGTAAGGGGTCAGGTAGTAAACATTTTAGACTTTGTGGGCCATATGGTCTCTGTTGCAACTACTGAACTTTGCCTTTGTAGAGTGAAAGCAGTTGTAGACAATAATTAAACAAATAGGCATGGCTGTGTCACGATAAAACTTCATTTACAAAAATAGGCCACAAACCAGACTTGGCTGGCTGACTGTAGTTTGCCAACCTGCAACAAATAACTCCATGAAATCAAGTTCCTGTTTTGCTGATAAAGATATTTAAGTTCAGCGGCTTAAATGACTTGACCAAAGTCACAACATTTGAAAGCATCAGAGCCATTTTTCAAACCAAAGATCGTGGATCTTATTTCATTGCTCTTTCTGCTAGCTGCATTACTGCATATTTTTAGTATGTGTGTGCTTTAAATGAGTACAGAGAGGTTGTGTGTTGATTTTATATTTCATTTAAAAATTATTGAGAAGAATTCCATGCACACATTGTATATTGACAATGAGAGCACAATCCCTTAAGTGAATTTTGATTTCTTTGGTTTGGTTATCTTGGACTATACATGTGAGCATTTATCCTGAGATAAGCCTTACTTACTCGAGATCAGGTAATATTGCGGTCTAAGGCCTGCATTTGCTCAGTCAAGTTCTAGGTAATGGCAGTTTTCACCTGAAACCAAGGGGATACAAGAAGATATTATACTACCCAGAGAAATTCCAGGGAAGTGATTGTGATTAGAATGGATAAGACAACCAACTGAGGCAGAAAAGGTGTGTATCTTTTAATCAAAAATTAAAAACTGTTTTTAATTAGGTGTAACTAGAAATATTATAAAGCAATCAGACGTTTTTCAGTGTTGGCAAAGAATTATTATGCTCAATTAATGAGAATGATGTTGTGTTACCACTGGAAAGAATCTGGGAGATGAGACCATATCTCAGTGCTGCCCAGTGAGATTAAGTGACCTGCCCAGCTGCCCACTGCAGGGTCGAATCAACAGGGCTGAATTTAATTATAAGTTCAGTTATTGTTGAAGGCTACTGCTTATCAGAGACCTGTAAAAAAGAGAATTCCCTGTGTTGCTTCAAACCTGATGTCTTACTCAAATTTGCAAAAGATAATTTGATAAAACCTTTAATTGGACAGTTCTGGTTTTCTTATGAAAAAAATAGCATCCATGTCCTTTTGTAGTAACTAATGTCTTCTTAAAGGACCCACTTTTCTGCTTATGGGAAGTAAACTGTAAACTTTATCTGGAGAACCTGTTTTCCAAAGGAATAACAATAATGACAAATGCATGTCTAGTACCACAAAGTTTATAAAGCACTTATGAAAAACATTGCATATTATTTGATTTACTTCTTAAAATAACAGTGTGAAGGAGAATCATATTGATGTGTTCATTTATGAATTGTGTCCCCTCCCCCTATTCTTATAAAAAATTTTAATGAGGCTTATGTTATTATATTCTTATTTTACACCTGAGCTAACTGAGGCTTAGAAGTGAAGAAAATTTCCCAAGGCTACATGGCTGGTAAATCATCCAGAACACTCTAAAAATTCAGGTCTTCTGACTTCTTTCCAGTTAGGCTATCAAAATCTTCATTATCTCTAAAGAAAACTTGCATAAATGGAAGCTGTCTCTTTATTTCCTCTTTCTTAACTGAGGGCTTGGCTACTCAAGTCCCTTGGATAATACATGTTCCATTGTATCCATTTGCAAACATTACTCTCTATGTAACACTGATGGCCCCAGAGAGCCACATGAATACCGCATGAGTTCATTAAATTCTGTATGGTTAGAGTAAACATCAGATGAATTAATTATCATGAGGCGCTTAGGGGGCTTTCTCGATGTTATAAAAACAAGGAAGTGTGTTCAAAATAAGAAAGTCATGCCCTGAAACCTTGTCTTTACTTATTGTAAGTCAACATATTGTGAAGTTTCCAATCTGTTATATGCAGGTTGCCATGTTTATCCCAATGAAGATTTTCCTTAGATTAAACAATATTGCATAAAAGTTACAGTGTTAAATAACACTTTATTTTGAAAACTGCATCATTTAATCTTTAATGTTTAAAAGAGCTGTTATGTTCAAATATTTGATGAAACTTTTGCTGTCTTTATAAATCATCATACTTTATAAGTTTGTTATTTGATTGAAGATGGACCTTAAGTGGAAATACATGGTACCCATCCAACTGATTTCACGAGGTTAGAATCATACCCTTCAACCACTTGTCTTGTACTGCCTAACAGGGCAAAATCAGCCTTCTTCACAGAGAAGCAATTGCTTGAAAAATTAAATTAGCAACCTGATAGATCTCAAGACTTTGGTGGCTAGTGAACTTTAATTATATATTTTATGTGTTTATACTGACAGTAAAAGTCAAGCACTCATTACAGAAATGGCAGACATGATCTTTCATAAAATGAGTGCTGGGTGGCAAATGAATAGATAATCAGGATAATGAAAACAAGCCAGAAAGATGCTGGAGAGCTGAAAAGACCCAGACAATGGCTCTGACTGAGAGAGAGGGCATAATTGCAATTGGAAAGAGAACATTTTGGGTGATCTTTTAAAATGTCAGCTTCATCCTTAAGCTCAGTGTGATATTTGGGTTATAGGGTAAAGGGGAAAAATTCTTTCATTCTTCAGTGAGAAGCTGGCAGTGATCATCTCTGCTTGGAGTCACTCTTTGGGCAATACAAAATCTTCTTATGCAGACCTTTCAAATGCATGTTTATGAAAAAATGTCATAAAGTCAAACTTATTTTGCTTAGTTTTTTGTATATATTTTATGAATTTTTTTATCTTTGAGTCTGTCAACTAAATATTAAAATAAGTGAGATCTTGAAGTCTGTGTATAAAATGGGATAAAGATCAGTATATGTATTCTTGATTAGCACAGCACTAGGAGAGAGAAGATTATGGAGAAGGAAGCTTTTTGAAGGAAAAAACATTCTTTTGAACATTTGCATAGCCCTAAATTTTTTTTTTTTGGTTTACTTTTTAAAAAAAATCAATTTTATTGATACATATTAATAAAGTCTAAATCTATCCAAAGTGTCCAAACATTGGTATTCAGTGCATTAACATATTTGTGCATTCATCACTTCAATCATTCTTAGAGCACTTTCATTATTCCAATAATAATAATAATAAACAAAAAACAAACAAAACTCATCACCTCTCAATCTTTCTATACTTCTCCTGCCATACATAGCTGCTATTCTTTTTCCTTCTCTCTAGTATATTTGTATTTATATTTTGTAAAAACAGTTTTATATATGCAATATCACCCATATTCACGTTATACATGAGGTTTTACTATCATATACAGTCACATGTTACAGGTTTTAGCCCTCCTTCTAGTAATATATATGACCTTAGACTTTCTCTTTCAATCACTGTCATACCCATATGCTAGCTCTGCTAGTTACAAATACCATGATACGCTTTCACCATTTCTATTCATTTCCAAAGATTTACAAACAACCTTTTCACCAATTCTGTGGAGATTAACCCTCAGCTTTCTATTCTCTACCCTCCTTCTATTATCTGGTCACCTATATTCTAATTATTAACTCCAAGAGTTTACACAATATATTTAGTTCATAATAGTGCAATCGTAGTGTGTTTGTTCTTTTGTGTCTGGCTTGCTTCACTCAACATAATGTCCTCCAGGTTCATCCATGTTGTCACATGCTTCACAACCTCATTTCTTCTTATAGCGTATAATGTTCTATCATGTGTATGTGTCACAATTTGTTTATCCATCCATCTTTTGGCAATCATGAATAATGCTGTTATGAACATCGGTGTGCAGATGTCTGTTTCTGCTCTCAGTTCTTCTGGGTATATATACTTAGTAATGGAATTGCTGGGTACCATGGCAAGTCTATATTTATCTTCCTTAGGAACTGCCAAACGGTCCTCCACAATGGCTGTACCACTCTACATTCCCACCAACAGTCAATAAGCATTCCTATCTCTCCACATCCTCTCCAACAGTCACAGTTTTCTGACATTTTAATAGCAGCCAGTCTAATAGGTGTGAAATGATATCTCATTGTAGTTTTGATTTTCATTTCCCTAATCGCTAGTGACGTTGAACATTTTTTCATGTGTTCCTTTGCCATTTATATTTCTTCTTCGGACAATTGTCTTTTCGAGTCTTTTGCCCATTTTTAATTGGGTAGTTTGTCTTTTTATTGTTGAGTTGTATGATCTCTTTGTATATCACAGATATTAAAACCTTATCAGATATGTGATTGCCAAATATTTTTTCCCACTGAGTTGGCTGCCTTTTCACACTTTTGACAAAGTCCTTTGAGGTACAAAAGTGTTTAATTTTGAGGAGGTCCCATTTATCTATTTTTTCTTTTGTTGCTTGTGCTTTGGGTGTAAGGTTTAAGAAACTACAGCCTACCACAAGGTCTTGAAGATGTTTTTCTACATTTTCTTCTAGGACTTTTATGGTTATAGCTTTTATATTTAGGTCCTTGATCCATTTTGCGTTAATTTTTATATAAGGTGTTAGACAGGGGTCCTCTTTCTTTCTTTTTGATATGGTTATCCAGTTTTCCAAGCACCATTTGTTGAATAGACTATTCTGGCCCAACTGGGAGGGCTTGACAGCCTTGTCAAAAATCACTTGGCTGTAGATATGAGGGTCTATTTCTGAGTTTTCGATTCAGTTCCATTGGTCCACGTGTCTGTTTTATGCCAGTACCATGTTGTTTTTACCACTGTAGCTAACTAATATGCTTTAAAGTCTGGAAGTGAGAATCTTCCAACTTCGTTCTTTTTAAAGATCTTTTTGGCTATTTGGGGTCCCTTGCCTTTCCAAATAAATTTGATAATTTGTCTTCTGTTTCTGCAAAAAAAAGGCTGTTTGGATTTTTATTGGGATTGTGTTGAATCTGTAAATCAGTTTGGGTAGAATTGATATCTTAACAATATTTAGACTTCCAATCCTTGAACATGGATGGTCCTTCCATTTATTTGTCTTCTTCAGTTTCTTTTAGCAATGCTTTGTAGTTTTCTGAATACAGTTCCTTTATATCCTAAGTTAAGTTTATTCCTAAATGCTTGATTGCTTTAGTCACTATTATAAATAGAATTTTTTTCTGATTTCCTCCTCAAAGTGCTCATCAGTAGCATATAAAACACTATTTTTGTGTATTAAATCTTGTATCCCACCAGTTTGCTGAACTTATCTATTAGTTCTAGTAGCTTTCTTGTGGATTTTTCAGGATTTTCTAGATATAGGATCATATCATCAGTGAATAACAAAAGTTTTACTTCTTCCTTTCTTATCTGGATGCTTTTTATTTATTTATCTAGCCTAATTGTTCTAGCTAGAACCTCTAGCATAATATTGAATAATATTGAATAACAGTGGTGACATAGGGCATCCTTGTCTTGTTCCTGATCTCAGCTTTTCAGTCTTTCACCATTGAGTACTATGCTAGTTGTAGGTTTTTCATGTATACACTTTACCATATTGAGAAAGCCTCCTTCTATTCCTATCTTTTGGAGCATTTTTATCAAGAAAGTGTGCTGTATCTTGTCAAATGCCTTTTCTGCATCAATCGAGAGGATCATGTGATTTTTCTTCTTCAATTTATCAATGTGGTTTATTACATTAATCAATTTTCTTGTGTTGAACCACCCTTACATACCTGGGATAAAACCCACTTGATCGTTGTATATAATTCTTTTAGTGTGCTTTTGGATTCTGTTTGCATTTTGTTGAGGATTTTTGCATCAATAGTCATTAGAGATATTGGTCTGTAATTTTCTTTTTTTGTAGTATCTTTATGTGGTTTGGTATTAGAGTCATGTTGACTTCATAGAATGAGTTTGTTGCGTTCTTTCCTGTTCAATTTTTTGGAAGAGTTTGAGCAAGATTGATATTAGATCATCTTTGAATGACTGGTAAAATTCACCTGTGAAGCCATCTGGTTCCAGGCTTTTCATCTTTGGGAGGTTTTTGATGACTGTCTCAATCTCTTCCTTTGTGATTGGTTTGTTGAAGTCTTCTGTTTCTTCTAATGCAGTGTAGGTGGTTAGTGTGTTTCTAGGAATTTGCCCATTTCCTCTACTTTGTCTAGGTTTTTGGCATATAGTTGTTCATAGTATCCTCTTATGATCTATTTCTGTGGAGTCAGTGGTAATGTCCTCTCATTTCTGGTTTTATTTATTTGTGTCTTCTCCCTTTTTTTCTATGTCAGTCTAGCTAAGGGTTTGTCAAATTTTTTGATCTGCTCAAAGAACGAACTTTTGGTTTTGCTGATTCTCTCTATTGTTTTTCTGTTTTTTATTTCATTTATTTCTGCTCTGATCTTTACTATTTCTTTCCTTTTGTTTTGTTTGGGATTAGTTTGCTGCTCTTCTTCTAGTTCCTCCAGGTGTACAGTTAGAGCTTCAATTTTAGTTCTTTCTTCTTTTTCAGTGTAAGAATTGAGGGCTATAAATTTCCCTCTCAGCACTGCCTTTGTGGTGTCTCATAGGTATGATATGTTGTGTTCTCATTTTCATTCATCTCAAGATATTTGCTGGATTCTCTTGCAATTTCTTCTTTGACCCACTGATTGATTAAGAGTGTTATTTAATCTCCATATATTTATGAATTTCCCCTTTCCTTCCATTATTGATTTCCAGCTTCATTCTGTTATGATCAGAAAAATTCTTTTGTATAATTTCAATTTTTTAAAATTTATTGAGTCTTGTCTTGTGACCCAACTTATGGTCTATCTTGGAGAAGGATCCATGAACATTTGAAAAGAATGTATATCCTGCTGTTTTGGGGTCTAATGTTCTATAGATGTCTGTTAAGTCTAGTTCATTTATCATATTATTCAAGCTCTCTGTTTTTTCATTTATCCTCTGTCCAGGTATTATATCCAATACTGAGAGTGATGTATTGAAGTCTCCAATCATTATTGTAGAGACATCTATTTCTCCCTTCAGTTTTGCGGGTGTGTGCCTCATGTATCTTGGGACACTCAGGTTAGGTGCATAAATATTTAGTATAGCTATTTCTTCTTGATGAATTGCCCCTTTTATTAAGATATAATGACCTTCTTCATCCTTTATATCAGTTTTGCTTTTGAAATTTATTTTGTCTGATATTAGTTTCACTACTCCAGCTCTTTTTTGGTTACTGTTTGCACTGAATAACTTTTTTCAGCCTTTCACTTTTAACCTGACTTGTGTCCTTACATCTGAGGTGGTCTCTTTTAGACAACATACAGATGTTTCATTTTTAAAAATCCATTCTATCAATCTATGTCTTTTGATTGGGGATTTCAAGCCATTAACATTCAATGTTTTTACTGTAAAGGCATTACTTAATTTATCCATTTTTTCCATTCTCTTATGCTCTTATGTGCCTTGAATGTATTTTTAATCTTATCCAACTTGTCTTTCATTTCCATAAGGTCTGTTACTTTTCTTTGCAGGCTTTCAAATTGTTCTTTATTCTCACCCTTTGTCTTCTTAATATGCTTTCTTTCTTTAGTTATATTTTCTTTAAATTCTTTGAATTGATTTTGGAGAGTTGTATAATTATCATTGATTAATTGTCTTAAATTAATATCCTGTATCTCTTCAGGATATTTTGTGGTTCCTTTGGCTGGGCCATGGCTCCCTGTTTCCTAGTATGGTTTGCAATTTTTTGCTGATGTCTTGGCATCTGAATATGTTGGTGAATTTACTCTGTCAATTTCTTTCTCTTGCCTATTTTTTTTTCACAGTACTTCTTTGATATTTGACTCAACTTATTCTAAGTCTTTAAAATTTCCAAGCTTAAGTTATCAAAATTGGGCCAAGGACTCACTAATGGGATGCAGATTTTCTCCCAGGGCTTAGGATACAGAGAGAACTGAACAATTTTTGCCCATGCAATTTACATACCAGCCAGCAGAGGCACTGGTTGGCACACCTTCCACGGAGGTGTTTCAATCTTGCCTTTCCTGTGTTCCTGGGTTTAATCTCCAGAGCAGAGATTCAAAGTGGGCTCTGCTGGCAGAATTCACTGAAGAAAAGTCCCCTGACACCCCTTCCCTTTCCCTTGAAATATCTGACAGAGAGGAAGATGTCTGTTCCCCTCTCAGTCAGCTGCAGTGAGCCAGGAATTTTACAGAAAAAAAATTTTTTTTTAAAGAAATGTTAGAGTAGATACTTTAATAACTGGAGAATTCATTTGTGATGCAAATAACACCTAAGTTGGAGATTTTATATTGATATATGATTTTTTTAAAAGTTCAAAGATAAATTTATTTCATTTAGTTAAAACTCTTAGCCCTAAGAAAATAATTTTACTATGTTTTATGCATGTTTTCATAGATGGAAAGTCTAAAAGATTAAAAAAAATTTTATTCTTACCCTTTAAGTGCATTGTATGATATTTAGCATTATTCCATCCCTGCTGGGAAATTGTTTTGATTTCTTTAGCAAAGCTTGTTAAGACAGTAACATAATAAACTTTTCTGAAGATGCCTAAAACCATAGGAAAACAATAAATTTCTCTTTACTTTAGACATTTTCAAAGGTGAATTCTACTTTCTAATTTCTTTCCATTATGAATCTGAACATGCTATAATGTTTCTATAAATGGTAAAGATAAAACAAAAACCATTTCTTAGATGTTAACCTGCTATTACACTACTGTGTAATTCCACTGCAGCATGAATATGTATTCTAAAAGAGACAATGCATTGGAAGACACTGTGGGAAAGGCACACTGAACCTTGCTTTTGGAAGAATGGAGAGTTTAGGGATCATCTTTTGGAAAAAGTGTTATCGAAACTAGGAAATTAAGAATGAGTAGATGTAAGCCTGGTGAAAGGGTATAAATTAGGAAAGAATTATCTAGATAGAGAAAACAGCTTGTGCAAAGCCCCATTAGGGAGAAAGTAGGCATTTTGAGGAAGTGAAAGGAGTTTCCCAGGATTGGATCACAGGTATGGGAACGGTCTGATGAATGCTGGGGAATGAGGCCAAGATTGTAGGTTTTTTAAGGACTAAAGACTTCATCTTGAGTTTATTGGCATTTTCTTTTTGCCTTCTAGATGCTAACTTTCTTGTGGGCAGATACTGTGCATTATTAATTTTTTATCTCCAGCTCTTGACACATAATGTACTTTAGTAAGTGCTGAGTGAATAAATGACAAGAGTGCTTTTCTCTTTCCTCCCCCTCTCTCAGGACTTGTGGTAGATTGATTTATGTACACCAGGAGAACGTGTTCTTAATTTTAGTCCTATACCTGTGGGTGTGAACCCATTTGTAAATAGGACCTACTGAAAATGTTAATTTTAGTTAAGTTATGGCCAACTGATCCAAGATGGGTCTTAATCCTATTACTGGAGGCCTTGTAAAAAGAAAGCCACAGGGAGGAGTCAGAAGTTGGAAGTCTGCAGAACACTGCAGACTCACTGTAGAGAATCCATGTGAGGGGAAAGCCAAGGAACCTCAAAGATTGCCAGCCAGTCAGAAGATACCAACCCCAGGGAGGAAGAAAGCCTTCCAGCCTCTGAAGCCATGAGACAATGCATTTCCGCTGTTTAAGCCAATGCGTCGTGTGGTGTTTGTCATAGCATCCTGGTAACTAAGACAAGAGTCAAATGATATCCTCTTTGAAAAAAACATCTCTGATCCCATTTAGTATTGAACCATTTAGTATTGAGCCATTTAATATTGGACCATACACTACCTTATGAAAGCTTTGCTCTTATGATGAATATGTTTTCCTACTTGTGCTTTTCTTGTAGTCCCAACCAGACTATAAACTCCTTGGGGGAAAGGATCATAAATTATGTATTTTGTTCTGTTCTCCATTCCACAATCATAGTGACTTGCCTTCAGTATACTGAAGTATTAATACTTCAAATGAAGTATTTGTTCATTTCATTTATAAGGCTGTAAAAAAATGGCACCAATCTCATGGACTGTGTATCACAATTCCAAAGAGTTGTGGCTGTCAGTTAGGAGAGGATTTTCCTTTTTAGCACTTTTCCAATTCTGGTATTTTCCTTCTCCCTTTGAATCATGTGTGGGGTAGAACTGATCTTAGGCTCAGAATCTTCAGATTTTATGCTTCTTCTTCTGATCAAAATTTACAGAGTTTTTAACGACTAAGGTACATACACAAATACTTTCTTTTTTAAAAAAGTGGCACTTTATAATTTACAAAGCATTTCTATTGTCATTATCTTGTTTTTATTTCACAGCGCACAAATTAAAACAAGTAAGTATCCCACTTTATCAATTGCTTTAGTAAGCAAGGTCTTCATTTATAAACTTCCATTAATTTAACTTCTGTGATGGGAAATTTCTCTATTTGAGATCATATAGTCTGATATAAATAAAAGTTTGCTAATAAAAATTAATCATATAAACGAGAATGTGGGAAAGGCATTTAAACTACTTAAGAAAATGAATTGCTTTCAGATATTTCATATATGACAATTTCTATTCCAAAAGTGGATAAACTACTTAAACTAAACCTGTTAGAAATCCTTATTTAACACAAAGCCTCCAAAGACTTTATTTTAAATGCTTACATCTAGTTTTACTTTAGTGGCTAGGGGTGAATCTTCATTAAAGGTGTAGCATTTGTTTTTAGCCTAATACTAAACAACTACTCTTTTGGAATATATTAATGAGTAGGAACATAAATTTTAAATAGAACACATGGAAAGCTGAAGTAGTTTTAGGAATGTCTGATTAGGAAACTAGAAGTGTTGGCTGTCTTTTTTTTTATAAGGCAGCAAAGTGAGGTAATCTGATATAAATGATTATTTATAAAAAAGTATATAATGTGGTATAAAGTAGCAGTGAGACTCATCTAATTCCATGTAGAAAGGATAATTGATGTGCTACTGCTTTACTTCACAATTTAGTTTTCTCACGCATGGGAGATATGCTGGGAATTAGTCTATTCCATCTTCTTAATGAGACTTATCTATTACCACAGATAATGTATCTATTTTCTTCAACCAGCAGGACTGACTGCTTACTGGAGTGAAGTTTTCAGCAGTTATTAGAAAGAAAATGTACCAATAGACATAAAGAGAATAGTCTATCTTTCCATGTATCTATGTAGCTGGATGAAAGAAATGGTGTGGATATGCTGCTGTTTTGAAAAGGGTGTTGACCCCCATGGTTCTTGCGCAAGCTTATGAGAGCTACTTGCTATTTTCCACGATAACAGCAAGAGGTATAAGCACGGCAGTGTTTACTTACTTGATGATATTATGGGAGGCTTCAGTAACTCTGAGAAGAGGCTTGATAAAAATTGAGTGCCATTCAGTCCTGATAACATTTGTCAGAGGGACTGAGTGGCTGGTCTCTTTATTCAGAATTAGGTTTGCTAATGACGTATATGTGTATGTATGAAATGTAGGCTTTTGCAAAAGCAGTTATTTTTCTACTTTACCTAACCCTGACACAATCAGCCTCTCAAATCTCTTCCACATCTTGGTGATTTAGAAATGAAAGCTGTTCAGCTAAGTGGGGATCTGAAATATTTATAAGAGCCTCGATGGATAATTGTGAGAGTGCAAACTATTCATTTCTGGGCAGTCATTTTTATTTATCAGCAACTAAACTGGAAAATTGTGAGGAATGTTAACTTTGTACATGATAGTAAGCAATACTAGGTACCACTCTATGTCTATTTGATTTCAGGTGAGAAGAAAGATAATACCCTCTGATGAAACGGATCACTGAGGTAAAACCCATATATATATATCACTGCAAGTAATAGCATTCCATATACAAGAAATAGGCATATTATCATAGGGAAATTTGAGAAACAGATCCTCTTTGTAGAGACCATTACTTTTCTTTGTTTACATGCCACTACTCTACATGGCTATAGTGACTGTGGTGTGAAGTGATTTTCCCATAGTAGTGATGGAAAAAGATGACTTGTAACTCTTATTCAGTCCTCCCAATGAGGCCTGGCGTGCAAACACAAATCAGAGGAAATTAAAAAATAAGAATTGATTTTAGCTCCCTTGTTACATTAAGCACAGAGTTACAGCTCAGTAGGTTTCAACAGCAGCCCACAGAGCTCTGGCAATCCTCCAGGCTCCTTCATATGTAAGAATTGGTTTAAGATACATGAACAAGGTAGGCTGGCATCCTGGTGAGCATCACAGGTATTGCATGGAAGAAAGAAAGCAGAGGATGTTACCATTTAATGTCCCTAATCACAGCCTGAGAACATTAGCAGAGTTCTGGGGTTTCTGAAAAAAAAAAAAAATTTTTTTTTTTGAACCATTTTAGCTCTGGGCAAAAGCTCCCTGTCGGAATGCAGGTGGGAGGTGTGGCAAACAGTGTCCAAAGAGATGGTATTTAACAATGTATTAAGTCCCAGCAACGCTCAGAGAATCAAGGATAACTCTTTGGTTTCTCTCTCATCTTCCTCATCCCCATGCCAGTGTTATCATTTTCACTCATGATAAATCAGAATACATCCAAATAGAAAACTGAGGCTACAAAGGGTACAACTCCAATATACTAGCATTTTGGTGGGCACAAAATAAATGGATGATATGAATATTATCTGTAAAAATCTATTTGCAAGTATGCAGGTAGATGGAAGTATACACATAAAAAATGGCTAGTGAGAAAAGAGAAGTCAAATAATGATAATATGTTACAAGTAAGGGTTTAGGAAATGTGAAAGAAGGGAAATAATTTAAGGACCGAGATTTTGGGAAGACGAGAGTGTAGCAATTGAGAGTATGAGAATTAGAGTCAAACAAACTTGGGTGGAAACCTGGTTCCAATACTTCTTGAGTATGTACCAGCAAAATAATACAGCCTCTTTGAGCTTCTGTCTTTCTCACCCATGGAATGGAATGATAATACTGACTTTAAATTGTATATTACATATCGAGTGCTCAGCATGATATCTGATTTATATTAAGTGCTCACTACCAGGTAGCTATTATAATAATCATTTTAAAGAATAAAGGAGCTCATCCATGATGACATAGTGGAATCCTTTAGCAATATGATTCCAATTTCTCTTTTCATATATGAACATTGACACAGACAATGGTTATGTCCAAACCTACTGTGCTAAGTTCAAATGCCCAGTCTGATATTCTAGCCAAGAAAACAAATGGAATGTTATAGGGTGACATATTGAGAGTGTGGGTGAGGAAGCAGGCAGCTGGGAAAAGCCTAGGGTGGTGATGAGGTAGTGAGGAAGACACATGAAGTTTTGTGAGACCAAACTAGGGATCCGAGGCTCTGTGGACATTTCAGTGTCACCACTTAGTGTGTTCTTAACTAAGCTCACTAAGTTAAG
This sequence comes from Tolypeutes matacus, assembly GCA_026826555.1. Lineage (NCBI taxonomy): Eukaryota > Metazoa > Chordata > Mammalia > Cingulata > Chlamyphoridae > Tolypeutes > Tolypeutes matacus. The sequence continues at coordinate 10,311,655 of JAKSZT010053779.1, read as the reverse complement.
AACTAAGCTCTCAGTGACCTGGGTATAGTTTGAGGGACAGAATGTGATTTGGGGTGAGGACACTTTCATTTCAATACAACTAACTCACTCTCTAGATGTCTTGTCAAGTTGAGACTAAGGATGCCACTGAAGGCCCTGTCACTGTACAGCAAATTCACAGTTGCACTGGAAGCAACATAGTTAATCACTCTCCTTCCCATGAAGGCTGCAATCAATAATGCCACAGGAGCATTCCCTCCAAGAACCAATAACTGCCTGGAACTGTGGGAGACCCATTACAACACTGAGAATTTGATGTGGAAAACGGAGAGGAATAAAACAGTTCACTCACCAAAAAAGAAAAAAATGTATAAACAGCAATAGCAACATAGGTTTAATTATAAAGTCTTATTCTCATTCTAGGGGAATTCATATATTCAGATGCCAGCCACTGATCAACAAAGAGCACACAGGGTGGATTTGTTGGATGGATTACTCATGGAAATTTGACTCCTGGATATTTCATGAGATCAAATTTTAAATTTCCTACTGGGCAGAACAAATGAGATTTGTCAATTTGTGCTCAAAATTCATAATACTTGATCCTGATGTCAGTAATATTAAAAAAATTAACTTTATTGACAAAACCAATGCATTTTTATTCATATGAACTCTTGGGGATTTGAAAAGAATGACCCCAGCTCAGGTATAAAGTGGACTTGGTAATTCCAGTGAGAGATATTACAGGATGATGGACCTTCATTTTAATTCACTTATTGTTATTCCTGTAACATTCTCCACAGCAACTCTTCCAACTTTCTTCATATTTTCCAAACTTTGAGCTGCTTTTTCATCTGTCTCATTCTTAGCAGAGGATGTTATTTCCTACTTCACTGAGACAATAAAGTAACTGGCTAGGAACTCCCTCATCTCTTTTAAGTGACATCACTCTCTCTTCCTTTCATTCTAACTCTTTAAAAAAAAAGTGTCCCAAGTCCTGGACAAGACTAGCTTTTAACAGAAAGCCTTTATCCTCAACTGGATATTACTATTTTAGAGATTTCCCCTTCTTAGATCAACATCAGAATCACGTACATTTCTTTAGTTACAGATCAAGGATTCTGATTTACTAGTTCTGGGTCAACATCTGGGAATCTTTATTTTTAAATAGCACTCTCTCCAGGGGATTCAGACAGTCAAGCAAGTTTGGGGAAATCACTGATTTATCCATCCTTTGAACTGTCCCCAGAAGTTTGCAAAATGCCATTGTCATTTTGTTCCCTCACCAAAGGGATTCGTTTTATCTCCTCCAAGGATCACAAATTCTTTAGGCCAGGGAATGGTGTCTTGTGAATCTTTATGTGCTCTGCAATTCTTACTATAGTGCTCTGCACATAAGATTCACTCAGTTAACTTGCAGAATGAAAGCAAAGCTTAAGAAGGTGAACTATATAACATGCACTTACCAGGTGGCAGCAGGTAGTAATAATAGCTAATAGTTTCTCGCCTTAATTGAGCACCTACCTCTGCATCTGCAACTATTCTGAGCACTTTACAGAGATTCACCCATCTAATTATCAAAACCACACAATGAGGTAGTTACTGATATCGTCTACATTTTTATAGATTAAGAAACCAAGAGGTGAAAAATTTTCCTCAGGTCAGTAAATGAGAACCAGAGAAGACTGTTTTATTTAATTTTGGAGTCTTTTGTTTTTGGCAGAGGGAGAAAGAAGAAGAACAACAAAAAACTCACACAGTAAAAGCATCGTGAAAGGTCATTAAAGAATCATTATTTAGTTCTATAGTTGTAGGATGTCATTTGGGCAAGCGTGACCAGAAGTGTTACAGAGGAGGCAGCTATTTAACTGAGCTTTGAAGTTTCTGAAAATTAGAGAAAGGGTGGATGGGTATTTCAGGAGATTAGAATAGTATGAATTGAAGCTTGATGGTAGAATAGTGGCTTCAGTTTTCCTCTCTGGTCCCTTTGTCAGTTGGAGGAAGCTCAGTGCCACTCCTTCTTCCATCCCTGTACACTCAATTTCAAGAGTAAGAAAAAAACGATAGATGACTGACATACCAAGCTCAAAAAAGACTGGAAACTAGCAAGGCTGTTTTCCCCATCAGTCACTGAACTTTCATTTTCCTGTTGGAAATTCATCCCAACTATACTACTCCCTCCTTCCTAATCAATGCCTTATTTTATAAACCATCATTTCCCTTATATAGTGTATCTTTCATAAACTGTCTTCCAGTTCAGTAAATCCTCTAAAAGCCCTTTATCATATGGGAAACTAGGACATTTTGAACACCACCAAAAATCAAATTTAAACTATCAAAATTTGAAATGATTTTTAAAAATTTACCACCATCCCCAACTCTCTTTTTCATTCACACACACACACAAACACACAGCATGAGGGAAGAATCCCCGCTTTGCCTCATTTACCTAATCTACCTAAGAGAAAGAAGAAAGACATCAGGACAAAGGTAGTACTTTGATCTGAGGCAGACTACAGGTGAAGTATACGTCTACCTAGCAGTTGTTCTGGTTTACTTAACATTTATTACTTGGCAAGAATTCTTGACAACTACAATGAAATATGAAGATACAACACATTTATCAAGACGATCTATGTTTCCTTTGGGCCTTTTCCTTAAAATGGAAAAAAAAAAAAAAAAAGAAAGTTTTTCGGAGTTCCTCCTTGCCTTGCCCCCTTACCATCTCTATCAAGCTTCACATCGTGCCAGACCTGGCAGGAAGGAAAGTGGATCATTTGGCCCACATTGCAGTTAAAAATAATAGAATGAAAAAACATGGGGCATTTTGAGGGATGTATTCTTGCTATCTTATATGCATGCCTTTAAACTTAGTTTAGATTCCTCTAATCATTTAATAACTTCAGGCATTTTTCTCATTGGCAGAAGAGACTCTCCACTCCTGTTCAAAGACAAGTTCCAACTAATTACAAATGGCCTCTCTAAAACTCCCTACGGAATCATCTGAATGATGCTGAGAGGTTGTTTTGTGGAGTCCTGTGGAATCTTTCTGGATAAAAACATTCTATTGATGTTACTGTCCAAGGAATAACTTAAACTAAAAAAAAAATAAATAAAATAAACAAATTAACATTGACCATGCTTACAATTTATGGAACTTTCAGGATGGTTGCCCATGCTACTCTACTTATATATCATTTGCAAAGTTCTTAGATGACTGCTTGTTCTAGATATTGACTCACATAGTATCTCTCTACAATATCTCAACTCAGACCTCAAAATAAACTCACACCTCTTTGTGTGTGTGTAGAAATTGTGATTAATTTTATAGATCATATTTTCTTGAGAGTAAATGATGTTTTTGATCAAAACATGTTTTATATGCATTTATTTTTCTAAATATTTATCAAATTTTCTTAAGTATTTAAGAAAATTGTATTAAGTATACAATTAGTTATTGTATATCCAAGGAAACTTAATAATCCAGAAACTAAATAACGAAGTGGTCTTTTCCTTTGAGTAGAAAAATTTCCTCTGCAATTAAAAAAAATCATAGCTACTTTATGGTGACACTGTGAGAATTAATGTCTTAATTTTTCAATATGTTTAAAATCAATGATTTCAAACATCACGTAGTAGTTAATGAATTGTGTACCTGATAACATAAAAAAAAATAACTTTGACTTTTAGTATGCTTTCTCCCTGAATCACTTTAAGCATCTGCTTATAACAATTTCAACAGGAGGTATATATAGCAGTTTATGGTATATAAGGTGATTAGTCTTTATGAAAATAGCAAAACTAAGAAGTCAAAGAGAGAGTTAACTACTTTTTCCAAACTGCACGGTATGGCATAAAGTTATTTAACAAATCATTTTTTGACATTTACTACTAGTGTCAGGCACTAGCTGGTGTTGGAAAACAATGAGAAGTAATGCAGAATTATTCCTGTCCTCACCAAGCATATAGCCTAGTAGGGGACATAGACATTAGTCAAATAATCACAAAAATGTAATATTGTAGCTGAGATAAGAATTACACATGGGAGATATTTATAGAGCCTATAATAAAGATGTTTGACTCACTTAGAAAATTCCAAGGGTCAGAAGGAGATAAATATATTTTGGAATGGTCTTCCAACTCTTTAAGAAATTAATTGCTTTCACAGTTAACCTAAACAAAGCAGTATGGAAGAAGAAAGTTATTTATGTACAGAGGCAAATTTATTGACCTGTAATTAAATTACATGTGCTTTTAAACAATTGCTTCCAACTTTGCTCCAGTGGGGTAGCCGGACTTTGAAGAAATCTTTTAAAAAATGTTATGATCAGATCTAATGGATGTCATATCACAGTTTTTTTTTTTTTTTTGAGAAAAATATTGCATAAGCCTGCTAGATATATTTTGAGAAGAATACATTCTTGTCTTATGTAACACAAATACATAAACGCAAATAAGGCAAGAGTGAAACAAAATTCTCTCCCATCCCCAGTAAAAAAAATCTGACTTTTTGCCAATAATTGCCACATTTAAATCTATAAAGAGAATTAATTTATTAGGGATGTTTCAAGTGAGAAACAGACTTGGCCACTTAGAATAATTACAATAGACATCATCACCTGATCTAAAGGTTCTTCTTAATCACTTGTCCAAGCAAATGAAATATCCCCACTACAGAACAGTAAGGGTCTGAAAAGAATATACTAGCTTAAAGTAATGTATTGCAATGTATTCTATTGCATTAGTTTAAACAAGGTTCACACTAAACCTAAAATTGTCATGACTATCAAAATTATTTGAGTCTTTCTTTTTTATTCAATATTTTATACTTTCTTACATCTTGGTAGTCCTGCTGAGAAAAATCCAGGAGTGAAGATGTTTTTGGAAACAATTTTTTCCTGAGAAAGACTGAATCCTAAATGTAAAACCTTTTGAAATTCAAGAATTTATGGAAAAAATCTCTATGGGCCTGTACACATTTGGAGAGTTAAACATTCTATCTTTGGACTAATATTTGACAAAGTCACCAGTGTAATCCAATTGGGGTACCATAAATAAGGCATGAAATAAAGCATTCTTATGTCACAGATGTACATGAATATGACTGACGGCAATAGTGCTATTCTCTAAGAGCAGTTCTTCTATAATATTCACTTTTGAGGTATTTCCTAATGCAGCGAGTAGGCATATTGATACAGAATACATGTTTGTTAATTGATTACTTAGCAATTTCCTCCTTTTCGCCACAAAATAATTTTTGCTTCATGAACTTCAGGATACTGCTTGCCCTTTTTCTTTCTCAATTTAAAAATTAGCTTCTAGAATACACCAAGAACCTTTGTTTTACGTGGAGAATTTTCCAGTCCTTTGACACGAAATCATCTGTTGCTTGGGGCTATATCATCTGCAGTGGCTCTACTTACCCTGGAATTTCTTTTAGAATTAACAGAATCAAATAATCAACCCCCTGCTGAAAATACTGGGGTAGGCCAATGTACCTAAGGGGGATCATTGCAAGAGTCCACTAATAATCATTGTTTAATTTTTTTTCCTTTGCAGGAAGAATGAACTCTGTCTGCAACAACATAAACAACAATCACCAAAAACAAACAAAAAATAAAAGAAAGCACAGTTAAAGCAATTGCAATTTTCATCTTCATAATAATTGAAAATGTATGTTTTCATTTTTAAACAATACATTTAATTGGATAGTCAAACTTGGTTCCTTATTTAGCTTCTGAGTCACGACAAAAGAGAAGCACAAACTGGCTTTTAAAAATCAAGTGAAAAAGTAAAAAGAAATGCATTTTGAAATCTTCATAAACTGCAGCTTCCACTACTCAAGGAGTATTTTAGGATTAAGGTTCCACTCACTGCCTTTTGGTAATCTTATCTGAAGGTTCCTCATCCTCACTGACGTGAACTAAATGCCATATATTTTTAAAAATGTGCAGCAGTGTAATCTATTTTGCTTAACCTAGGAAATTAGAATTCTGTGGCTGAGGGATGTGTTAAATAACTAGGAAGCAACATTTTTCCTCTTATTGAGTTGACATCTGCTGTCTTTTTGTCCAAGCCTTCTAAAATTTGCTGTGATTCAGCAAAAGAGATGTATTTCAAGTTATTTACAAGGTCAGTGATAACATTTGTAAGATGAAATTTAGCTATGGTCTTGTTTTTCAAAAAATTTACATGGGATCAAGTGACTGGTTATGAAAAATGGTGCTGATGACGCTGATGAGAACAACTACTGCAGCTGACAATTACTAAGATGCTAGGTTCAATGCTAAGTGATTTAATTTCATCTTTGTAAAACTCTAAAAATATCCTCAATTTTACAAATGAAGCAACTGCGAATGAGAGACGTTAGGATGCTCACTTTGTGGTGGTAGGACTTAGCCTGGTTTGTTGCTAGTGCCTGAAATAATGCTTGGCCCTTAGTTGGCATAGACACAAGAATATATTCATAGACTGTATGAATGAATGAATTGGTACTAGAGATATACACAGGGGAGATTCGGGAATGTGCTAAGTGATGAAACTGGCAATGATAAAATGTAGAGCATCATGAGTACGATCTCTAAAAATAATGATAAGAATAATAATAAAGGAGGCTAATAGGCTTCTTAAACAATTTTGGACATAACCACTCATCAGAATCACAGAGGGATGCTTTAAAAAAAAAAAAAAAAAAAAAAAAAGGGTAGGGAGGTGATGTAGCTCAAGTGGTTGAGCATCTGCTTCCCACGTATGAGGTCCTGGGTTCAATGCCCGGTTCAATGCCACAATGGAATGAAATTGGAAGTCATTAAGGGCCAGAAAAACAGGTTAGGCACAAGGATATGGAAGTTAAACAACACACTCTTAGACAAACAGTGGGTCAAAGAGGAAATCTCAAAAGAAATCAGTAACTACCTTGACACTAATGAAAACGACAACACAACACATCAAAACCTATGGGATGCAGCGAAAGCAGTCCTGGGAGGGAAGTTCATAGCCATAAATTCATATATTAAAAAAGAAGAAAGAGCTAAAATTGAAGACCTAACTGTACACTTGGAGGAATTGGAAAAACAACAACAAACTAAACCTAAAGAAAGTAGAAAGAAGGAAATAACAAAGATTAGAGCAGAACTAAATGAAATAGAGAATAAGAAAGCACTGGAAACAATAAACAAAACCAAAAGCTGGTTCTTCGAGAATATCAATAAAATTGACAAATCCTTAGCCAGACTAAAAAAGAAAAAGAGAGAACAGATGCAAATACATAAAATAAGGAATGAGCAAGGGGAGATCACTACAGACCCCACAGAAATAAAGAGTATCATAAGAGGATACTTTGAAAAATTTTATGCCAACAAGAATGATAATTTAGAGGAAATGGACAAGTTTCTAGAAACTCACAAACAGCCTACATTGATGAAAGAAGAAATAGATGAACTCAACAGTCCAATTACAAGTAAAGAGACAGACTCAGTCATCAAAAACCTCCCAACTAAGAAGAGCCCAGGACCAGATGGCTTCACGGCTGAATTCTACCAAACATTCCGGAAAGAGCTAACACCAATTCTACTTAAGCTCTTCCAAAAAATAAAAGTAGAAGGAATATTGCCCAACTCATTCTATGATGCCAACATTACCCTAATACCAAAACCAAATAAAGATACCACAAGAAAGGAAAATTACAGACCAATTTCTCTAATGAACCTAGATGCTAAAATCCTTAACAAAAAACTTTCTAGTCGCATTCAGCAACATATCAAAAGGATTATACACCATGACCAAGTGAGTTTTATCCCGGGTATGCAAGGATGGTTCAATATAAGAAAATCAATCAATGTAATACACCACATAAACAGATTGAAAGAAAAAAATCACATGATCATCTCTATAGATGCAGAAAAAGCATTCGACAAAATACAGTACTCTTTCCTCATAAAAACACTACAAAAGATAGGAATAGACGGAAACTTTCCGAATATGATAAAGGGTATATATGAAGAACCCAAAGCTAACATCATTTTCAATGGTGAAATCCTAAAAGCCTTCCCTCTGAGATTGGGAACTAGACAAGGATGCCCACTATCACCACTCCTATTTAACATTGTCTTAGAAGTACTTGCGCGAGCACTGAGACAAGAAAAGGACATAAAAGGCATCTAGATTGGAAAAGAAGAAGTAAAAATTTCATTATTTGCAGATGACATGATCCTATACATAGAAAGCCCCAAGAAATCTACAACAAGGCTTCTAGAACTTATAAAGGAGTTCAGTAATGTTGCAGGCTATAAGACCAATGCTCAAAAATCAGTAGCATTTATATACACCAATAACGAGCAAACTGAGGAGGAAATCAGGAAAAAAATACCATTTACAATAGTAACTAAAAGAATCAAATACCTAGGAATAAATTTAACTAAAGATGTGAAGGACTTATATACAGAAAACTATACAACACTGTTAAAGGAAATCAAAGAAGACTTAAATGAATGGAAAAATATTCCCTGTTCATGGATAGGAAGACTAAACATCATCAAGATGTCTATCCTACCCAAACTAATCTACAGATTTAATGCAATCCCAATAAAAGTCAACACTGTATTTTGTAAGGAACTGGAAAAACTAACCACAAAATATATTTGGAGAGGCAAGAGGCCCCGAATTGCCAAAGACATATTGAAAAAGAGAAATGAAGTTGGAGGTATCATACTACCTGACTTTAAAACATACTACAAAGCTAGAGTGATCAAAACTGCATGGTATTGGCACAAGGATAGACCTACTGACCAATGGGACTGAATTGAGAGTTCTGATATAGATCCTCACATATACAGTCATCTGATATTTGACAAGGCCACGAAGCCCACTCAGTTGGGAGAGAATGGCCTCTTTAACAAGTGGTGCTTGGAGAACTGGATATCCATATCCAAAAGAATGAGAGAAGAATACCATCTCACACCTTATACAAAAATCAGCTCAAGATGGATCAAAGATCTAAATATAAGAGCCAAAACCATAAAGACCTTGGAAGATAATGTAGGGAAGCATCTACAGGACCTTGTAATAGGAAATGGTTTCATGAACTTCACAGCCAAAGCATGAGCAGCAAGAGAAAAAATAGATAAATGGGATCTTCTGCACCTCAAAGGATGTTATTAAGAAAATAAAAAGGCAGCCTACCCAATAGGAGAAAATATTTGGCAACCATATATCTGATAGGAGCCTAATATCCTGCATATATAAAGAAATCCTACACCTTGAAAATAAAAAGACAAACAACCCATTTAAAAAATGGGCAAGTGACCTGAAAAGACACTTCTCCAAGGAAGAAATACAAATGGCTAAAAAGCACATGAAAAAATGCTCAACATCACTTGCTGTCAGGGAAATGCAAATCAAAACTACAATGAGATACCATCTTACACCCATCAGAATGGCAGCTATTAAAAAAACAGCAGACACTAAATGTTGGAGAGGATGTGGAGGAATAGGAACCCTCATCCACTGCTGGTGGGACTGTGGTATGGTCCAGCCACTGTGGAGGACAGTTTGGCGGTTCCCCAGAAAACTAACACTAGATCTTCCGTATGATCCAGCAATTCCACTGCTGGGTATATACCCAGAAGAACTGAAAGCAAAGACACAAACAGATATATGCACACCAATGTTCATAGCGGCATTGTTCACCATTGCCAAAAGTTGGAATCAGCCCCGGTGCCCATCAACAGATGAATGGATAAACAAAATGTGGTACATACAGACAATAGAATATTACTCAGTTGTAAGAAGGAATAAAGTGCTAACACATGGAATAACGTGGATGAATCTTGAACACCTTATGTTGAGTGAAGCAAGCCAGGCATTGAAGGATGAACAGTATATGACCTCACTGATTTGAACTGAGGAAAGTAAGCAGTCTCTGAGAACCATTGTCTGAAAGATAGGTTAACAAGGGAGAGAAAGAGAAGAGCAGGCTTTGACCCATCACCCATATGGACACAATCTATGGTAAAGGGATAGAGTATAGTTGCATATTGAAGGATAGGACAGATGGGTAGTGATATTACTGGATTTGGTGGTGCAGCATTGACAGGTGGGTAGATTAGGAAGGGCAGGTTCAAATACCCAGGGCATGTAACTATGAATCTTGACATTCCATGAGTCAAGACAGGGGAGTGTCATATGCCCCAGGGGGGTGGGGAGGAAGGAACAGTTAAGATCTAATGGGGTATTCAGTGGTCATGGGAAAGGTTTTTCATTACCTTACAGTAATGGACACAGGACATGGTAAATATCATCAAAACTTATTAAACTGTATCGTCTAAATTGTAAACTATACTGTAAATCATTGACAATGTTTAGTTGCTATATTTTGCTATCTGTATAACAGTTATAACAATGCTAACATCCAAAAAAAAAAAAAAAAAGGGTTTTAATATGGAGTGGGGAAGGGGGTGTGGTTTGGTATCTGGGAGTCTCTGATATACCGTGTGTGACTTTGCTGTGACCTAAAACTTCTTTGAAAATTAAATGAAAATTTGGGAGACATAGGGATTGAGAGGGGGAAGGTGTCACGGCACACCGGACATCCGATAACACAGTGATAAAAGGAAAAAAAGAAAAAAAAATTTTTTTTAAAGGCATTTTTTTTTTTCCATTTTTTTGAATGTCCCAATCCGCTAATTATATTTTGTTTTGTTTTGTTTTTTGTTTGCTTGTTTGTTTGTTTTTTTTTTCCTGAGTTTCCTTATGTTTGTCTCTTGCATGTAAGCTCATCATTGTTGTTTCTTTTTCCTATTAAGTGTATTTGATTATTATATGGGCTACATGTTCATGGAAGATTTGGATCACAGAAGGGTTACAATGGGTGCTGCAGGGGATTACTGGTGGGGGGTGTCTGGGAGGGACGATTCATGGGAGTAAGTTCATCTGAATATACATTATACATGAAAGATATACAAAATTGTTCAAATGATCAAAGGATGGGGCATGGTTACGGTGGGTGGACAATCACTCAATAAATGAGGGAATCTGAATTCCTATCCTGGAGAGCTCTGCCACATTCTCCAAGGAAGCAGCAACAGTCTTCTGAGTGCAGGGACAGTGTCTGTCAAAAGAGGACGGCCTACCGATGAGTTCTTGTTATTGATGACTACCCTTATGATCTTTGCTCTTGTAACTGAAACTTAGCTTACTGTTATGGGGTGCCTAAGGGTTGCCACCTGAAAGCCTCCTTGTTGCTCAAATGTGGCCTTGCTCTAAGCCAAACTCAGCATATGAATGCATTACCTTCCCCCCAATGTGGGACATGACTCTCGGGGATGAGCCTCCCTGGCAAGGAGGGATTAATACCAAGTGTTAACTGGCAACACGACTGGAAAAAGATCTTGAATAAAAGGGCGAAATGTAAAGACAAATGAGTTCAAGTGGCTAAGAGACTTCAAAAAGAGTCGGGAGGTCGTCCCAGAGGTGACGCTTACACACACCTCAGTAGGATCTCATAGAACATCAAAGTGCATATCACCCCACACAGAGGGGCTCCTAAGGGTTCTGGAGACACCCAGGTCCTATAAAAGGGGGGATAGCCCCAGAGACTGATGCCTTATCAGTGGGCTCTATTTTGGAATCTGTGCTCCTGAGAGTGACAGAATTGAACTCAAATAATCCTCCCTGCACATGGTTCATCAGTCCCTTCTATTAAAACCTATATGTGATGCTGGAGTTTTTAGGTATACTTCCAGAGGCTGGAGCCTCTGGCCTACCTATGTGTCAGGTGTGCACGGAATCTTGGTGGAACTGCAACTCCTACCCTACAGCTCAATGGACTCATCCAAGTCACCTGGCGAGGAGACAAAAATGGGCAACGGCCATCCCAGGGAATGGAGAAGGCCTGCATCTGCACCAGGATCATCCCACCCATCATATCCATGGGATATAAGCCCTCTCTCACTTGGAGGTGGAGTGGACATCACCATCCCAGTCCCCTCAGGATTGGGGGAAGAACTATGGACTAGAGTGGATTTAATGGTATTCTGTTGTACACATATGGTGATTCTAGCAATGGAAGAAATTATAACAGTGAGGTGGAGCCGGTGGCCACTGGACACTTTCAGGGCAGGGAGGGGATGTGCAGTTGAAATACAGGGGCTTTTTCAGGACTTGGAGGTTGTCCTGAGTGCTGTTGTGGCAACGGATGTAGGCCATTTTAAATCAGCACACACCATTCAGAACTGTGTGGGAAAAAGTGTGGTCTACGATGTGAACTGTGGTCTATGGTTGATGGCAAGGCCCCAGGATGTATAGGTCCCTTGAGGGTGATGGGCCACACTTGTGGGAGATGTTTGTGTGGGATGTTGTGGGAGGTGTGGGAGGTGGGGTTTGTAAGCAAATGCACATATATGCATATATATTTATATATCATTTTACAAATATTGGTATGTATTGTGAAAAATTTGATTTTTACCCACAATAAAAAAAAAAAAAAAATGGGTGGGGAGGTGATGTAGCTCAAGTGGTTGAGCATCTGCTTCCCATGTACGAGGTCCTGGGTTCAATGCCCGGTACCTCCTAAAAAAAATGGAATATATGTATGTTGTAAAAGGAAAAATCCTGTAACCAAATGTATAAATGAAAAAGTTAAAGTCCCACATTTTGCTTACTCTCCTTTCCCAGTCCTATTTCCAAGTTTGGCCACTATTAACAATTCAATGTATCTCTTTTACACACACAGGCATGAACAGACACACCACAAATACTTTTCATATTTCACTAAGAAGATCATATCATAACATTTTTGTACAATTTGCTTTATTTATTAAAGAATATTGTATTCCATGGACATCTATCAATGTCAGCACTTCATTCTTTAGCAACTGCCTAAGGTTCCAGTGTATAAACATTACCATCATTTATTTAAATATTCCTCTGTTGATGGATAGCCAGTTATTTTGTTCATATTATAAACAGAACTTCAGTAAATATCCTTGTATGTACATTCTTCTACATTTGTTCTAGTATATTAATAGGATGCATTCCTAAAGGTAAAATTACATGTCAAAGTTTAGGCATATTACAAGTATTAACACCCTTTGCTACTTTGTCTCTCCAAAACAGCTGTAGCAATTTACTTGCGAAGTTTTTTTTTTTTTTAATATACAGACTCTTGAGCTTATATTGAGGTCTACAGAAGCCAAACTTTGGTAGGTACAGCCAGCAAATCTATATATATAGTTAAAAGCTTCCCAGATGATTCTGCTAATGTCAAGTGTGGGATCTAATGATTTAGATCATTCTTTTCAATGTAGGCAAAGTGAGGTTGAGATGGGACCTAAAATCAGCCTAAATACATAGAAGTATTTTGAAATTATATAATCACGGAATTAGTAACTGATATGAAAATAATTTTTATTGTTTTCTTATATATTATCTTAATTCAGATTCATAGCAATTCTTTAAGGTATGTAGAACAGTAGAGAAAAATGAACTGAAGCTCAGGAAAGTTAAGACCACTCAAAAAATGGCAGAACTGAGACTGGAATCCAGACCCATAGAACTTAAATCTTCTGTTTTTTGCTCCACTATAATGTATAGCAAGGTGGGATTATCATTGTATTGTTCTATCCTACTAGAAATATATGCTTAATGACTTTATGGAAAATGCAGTTTTAGAATTAAGAAGAAAGTTCAAACATCATTCTGGGCTAAGCCTTATGGTTCTGAAGACAGAGAGACAATAAATGGACTGATAGAAACATGAGTAATAAATATCTGTATCTACAAATTTTATGTGCCCAGTGATCTGAGGCTGGGACTATAACAATCTTCAGTAGAGATTGACCTTGATCAATTTTTCAAGAAATCTTCCTAAAGGTAAGTGGTTGGGACAATAGAAGTGGCTAAAGGAACCAGATATTCTACATAGATTAGGGAGCTATGTCTAACCAGAATGGAGACCGTAGAGTAGCCAGTTTCCAACAGCTACACAAGGTCCTGCTTAGCTTATTGGAAGGTGGGGCATTTGTCATGGGCTCTGAAATATTTCTTCTGAAGTCTCAATCAAAAGTAACTTGCTGGGAAGCGGCTGTGGCTCAATCAGTAGGGCTCCCGTTTACCATATGGGAGGCCCCCGGTTCGGTTCCCGGGGCCTCCTGGTGAAGGCAAGCCCGCCCGCGCGGGGCGTGGTTGGCTGACCCAGCGAGCACAAGCAGCAAGGGGGGGATAAATGAATAAATAAATAAAAATCTAAAAAAAAAAAAAAAAAAAAAAGTAACTTGCAATGACAGATACAGGCCATTTTGTATCATCATATAACATGCAGAACTGTGTGGGAGAGAGTGTGTTCTATAATGTGAACTATGGTCCATGCTTAATGGCAAAGCCCCAGGATGTGTTTATCAATTGCAATTAATGTGCCACACTAATGAAGGATGTTTATGTGGGAGGTTGTGGGAGGTGTGGGAGGTGGGGCATATGGGAATCCCTATATTTTTTGTGTAATATTTATGTAATCTAAGTATCTTTAAAAAAAATAAAAAAATTAAATTTATTTAAAATTGTCATTCAAAAACTAAAACCCCACCCAGAATTATTATATTTGGAGAATAAAGGCCAAAATAAGTGGAACATTTTTAAACAAAAAAAGCAATAACACTTGAAATTTCATTGGGGATTTAGTAACATGAATGGATGGATGGAAAAATGTGTGTATGTATGGATGGATAGGTACTTAAAATATGTACAATTTATGGACTGCCTAAATACTTTACCTAAAGTGAGAAGGTTTTGGATCATAAATGAGTGGAAGGTGAATATTAATAACACTGACAATTTTACATCTTAAAGAATCTATCACAGTTAATGAATATGAGATTTTAAAACACCATTGGGTTTATTAATGGTCAAGATTAGATGGCTCACAGATATAAATATATATAAATTAATATTATTGAAATAGAATTTCCAGATTTTATTTTGTATATAAAATAAATTTCCTCCCACAGTTCAAAGCAACATTAATAAGCGTTGGTGCAAGCAATGCTTTGTGAAATTTGCAAACAATAAAAAAGAAATGTCTGAAACATCAATCCATTTATACCTGATATCATATGTGCAAAATGTAACATATTTTCAATGATTACTTTAAAATAAAATTATTAAAAAAAAAATAACTTGAAACCTACCTTTCAACTAAATCCCTGTCTGAGCAAGCAGCAGTACGGAATTTTCATGCAGGCAAATTTTATGGCATCATTGTGACTAAGTGAAGTAATGAATATGAGAATGGCATTTATCAATCAGGTCAACCTAGAAGCTGAGATCCAAGCACTCATATAGGGAGAAGAGAAGGGAACTAATATTTGTTAAGCACTGGGATTTTTTATGTATTGTAGCTTTTACTCTCTGAGGCTCACAACAGGGCAAGGAGGCTAGAGTACCCTACAGCAGAGAAATGAGTCATTATGGCCAAGGGAGAATTATAGGGATTAATGCAGCACGAAAAAGGCCAGAGTTGGAGGCAACAAACAAAATACTCTCTAAGGGGTGAATTTCCTGAAATAGGTCTGTTTCTAGGTTTGTCATCTTAACTGGGTTGGGTGGGAGGAGTGACATCTTCTTGAGGACAGTGGCTACTTTTCCTCCAGATTAAGAGTCCTTTAAAGTCTGTACCCTATCTCAAGTCAAGGAAAACTGAGCCACCAGATTAGAAACCATGTGTCTAATGTGTTATCCCTTAACAGGGTAATTCCCTCCCTTAGGAATTTTTACATCCCCTTTTGGAAAGACCAATTTGTAACTTTTAGTAGCTTGTGGCCCGCAATTTAAGGAAGGTGAAGGATTTTGTTCTATATGGTATGGGAAGGAGAAAAATCAAGAAGCCTTCTATATAGAGATCATGTTTTTGAACTGTGAGGCCATAACTGAAGCTTAAGTATACTAGTATTTTAAATGCAAACACACAGAATGATAGTAAAAGTCTTATCTACAGAGGAAGCATCATTGACGATGAGGAAATGGCTTAGCCTTAAATTAACTGTGAAGCAGCTGAAATTTCACCATCACATTCTGAGGAGGCTGTGCCCTTTCCACCTTTCATCATTCCCTTATCCCAGTCTACAGCTCATGGGCTGACCCAGGCTCAGAACCTATTGGCTCTCTCCTTCAGGAAAATATACCTGTCATGTATCTTCAGAGCTAAAGAATCAATTAGTGCTTTCCAATGTGAAGCAACAACTCCATCTTTATTACAACTGTTTTCTCAATCTTCCTGTCACATTTCTCTTCCTCTCTCTGATTAAATGTTAGAGTTACTCAGACCTGGGTACCAGGTGCTCTTCTCTTCTTCCATAACTCTCTTTCTAGATCATCTCATTCATTCTCATAGCTTTAAGTACCATCTATATGTTGAGAAATCCCAAATTTATGTAACCTGTCTAGGTTGCTTCTCTAACACCAATTGCCCAGTAGAGTTTCCATATTATGTCCCTATTTCTTAATATATTTGATCTCTAACTGTGCACATATGAAAGTCACCCCCTTGCTATAAATGGAGTCTCCTTCCATTCAGTTGCTTAATCTAGAACCCAAATTCATCTTTCACCTATTCTACTTCTTCTATCTTTACATTCTATTAATATCATTAAATCTATTAGACATAAGGCTATTAGACATCTATTAAATCTACCCTCTATAGATATTTCAAATCTACCCACTTCTTGTATCTTCATAGCCATTCTTCTGGGCCAGGCCACTATCAATTCCAGCATGGTTTACATTAACTTTTTATCTGATCTAAATGTTGTACTGTCTCTCCCTCTAATTTGGCCTGCACACAAAATCCTGATAGCTCCTTAAAAAATTGAATCAGATCCTGTCATTTCCATGCTTAAAACCCTTATATGACTTCCCACTGCATTTGGTATAAAATATAAAATCCAAGCACTAGAGTAAGTGCTTAATAAATATTTCTATTAGGTCACATTCACTGATTCATTCATTATTTATTGAATACCTACTCTGTGCTAATCATTGTCATGTGCAATTTTGGCCAAAACAAGGAACTTCAAGAACCTCTTTGAAATAGAATTTTTAGGAATATAGTTGTATGTGTTTAATAAACCTAGGTTTTTTATCCCTAAGCAAACATCATCTTTCATCATTAAAAAAAAAAAAAAAAACAGAAATACTGTCTTAGCACTTGGATTTTAGTAAATTTCAAAATGACTTTTCCAATCTTCTTCATTCCCTATATTCTCTTTTCATTTTCTGCTGAATCAGTTGTCTCTATGCATAGTATGTAGAATGGGAAAGATATATATGTTAGTGGATGCCATTATGAAATACACATACACACACACACAAAACACAAAAAAGAAAGGAAAAACATAGAGAGAAAAACATATTTATTCTGAATACTTAAATGAGAAAACAACAATAAACTTTAGATTTTAGCTACTATGGTCATATGGGTCAGCTCTCCTTGTTCCTATCAAATGAATTAATACAGCAGAAAATGTCAAATTGTTCTGAAAAAAAAAAAAAAAGTGCTCATGTTCTTTAAGGGAAACTGTCATTTAATGCCATTTATGTTTCAAATCATAATTTTGAGCCAGGAACATTTCCATCATTTTTGTAAAGAATCACAGTTGCAATGATTAATGTATGGAAAATTACATTTTCCAAAGAGGCAATATTAATTTTTCTACAGATCTCAGATAAGAAATAAAGTGACTTAAATAAATAGTTGGTGATTTTATTCTTCCAATAGAATATTTGGCCTTTGAAAGAAAAAAATATATGCAGAAAGTAAATTGTTGGTTGTATACATGCCACTTTCTTAAGGCTGTCAAAAGTGTTGAAGGAAGGGGCAACAAGAGAAAGG
Source organism: Tolypeutes matacus (assembly GCA_026826555.1). NCBI lineage: Eukaryota > Metazoa > Chordata > Mammalia > Cingulata > Chlamyphoridae > Tolypeutes > Tolypeutes matacus. The sequence goes on along the minus strand of JAKSZT010053779.1, from coordinate 10,293,798 downwards.
CAAAAATTCCATTTGAATAACTAAGGCCCAAGATTACTGGGAAACACTGGATAAACACAGTCACTCTTTTGTATAGTCAAATGTGTACTTGGAGAAATGTTGGCTTTCTTCACTGATTCAATTTGTTAAATTAGAGAATGACATTTTAAAAAAATTTGTTCTTATTTTATTTTATTTTTTTCTTCATTCGGGCTTTCTCTCTCACTGGGCTAACAGCCCCAGGTGCTGATTTGAAAACGCTTGCTTTGGTCTCAAGATAACTGACAGGACTACTTATGTGAATTTGACTTTCCTGCTATTTCTAAAAGTTATACCCACACCTTCATATTGCAGTATCATTGTACTTGGATAACTATACTTCAAAATGAGTTGGTGGCAGAGACTTATTTATTTATGTCTAGTGTTGCTTTTGCAGCCACACAGCGTATTTTGGTAAAAGTTTAGAATTTATTCTGGTGCTTTACAAAGGATGAAAGGTGCCATGTCAGGGAAAAAAATTAATAGTTTGCAATGTTCCCTGTTCAACTTTTCTCTAAAGATTGCCTTAAAAAAAGATTTAGAAGAAACTTTTCCTGTAGGACATTCTGACATCTCTATTTGTTACTATTTGTGTTTTCTTACTAGCCTGATAAATTCTCAGTACTGAGATAAATAAAGTCAGGCCATAGTCTGTTGTCTGAACTGTCAGCAACAGGATTCTCTAAAGTTTATGCCTCTGCTAAAACTTGATGTATCAGTTCAAAAGCAAACGTCATGTTTTGTGATTTGAAGTTTAATATTTTGTGGTAGTGATTTTATGTATACATTATCGTATACTATGATTTTAGATTAGATTAAAGAAAACTGAAAACTCGCCACTGATAAAATTGCAGTCTACAGTTCACTAGTCTGTTCTTAGAAGATAGCAAATAGATTTATTTCTAAAAATGGATGAGCACATCAGGAAGATGAGCATAATCTCATGACTAGTTATTCTAAGGAAAAGGAGAACGTGAGAGTCAGGAAAGATGGTAAAGCAAGGGAAAAAGTCATTCATGGAAAATTTAGTTTCTTCTATTAACACAGTTGGGTATGTGCATATTCAATAATTCAGCCAGTCTTCCCAGGGACCCTGTGAGGGGAGACTATTATCTCTCTAGTTTTATAAATAAATGCTTTGAGTTTAAGTGAGCAGAAAGGGGCAGTACTGGGAGGCCAATCTAAGGAGGTCTTAACAATTAAAGTCTATCCAAAAGATTAATGGACTTTAATATGGAGAGAATACCTTCAGGAAGTGTTAAAAAGAAGTTTGGATTGGAGAATGGGTAATTGGCCAGGTAAAATTCAAATGGTTATGATAGTTAATGAAAATAAGCTTTGCTGCTGGCTCTGTGGCTGAGACATCCCTATTCTTATTTCTGCTCTCCACAGACCGTTTAAATTTGAAAACTGAAAAGAAAGATGATTATTTGCATTTAGTAAATGTATCTGATATCAATGTAGATAGCACTGACAAATCCTTCCAGATCTGAATGCCTAATGCTGAGTTCTAATCTGTAGTTACTTATTTATTGATTATGATTGATGGTTGAAGGAAAACTGAAAAGAAAAGAAATCAAGCACTAAGTTCTGAGGGATTTGGGTAATGTCAGTCCAAGGATATATATTTATAGATATATGACAGACAGCAAGGTCGAGAGAGAAAGAAAGATCTGAATGTCTGTTATTTTCATTCAGACAGGTACAACATTTTAGCAGGAAGTAATATCAAAGTGGAAAATGTTCTTTATTTTAATAGGTAGGCCACTCCAGAAGCAGGCCCATAGAGAAAAATTTCTATGTTAAAAACTAGTTTTGGTCTAGCTTATAAACAAGGAAGAAAGAATCTTTGGGAATCTGGTAGCAACGCTGAGGCAGGAATTTCCGTTGTTAAAGCACTGTGGAAATGTACGCGAGGCATACTGAAGGACCCATATGCCAATTCTGCTCTGGGGTTCTTTCAATGACATATGGAAGAACGTGAAAGTGTCAATCTTATGTAAATACAATACCAGCAGTGTGTGCATATAGCTGCATTACTAAAAATAATCAATTTTTCAGGGAGACAAGTACTATGAGCCTTAAAACAAGCATGTTTTAAGAAAACCTCCCTGGTTGGTGGTGCATTGGGGTTATAGCTATAAAAAAAACTCTCAAATTCTTAAGAACTAGTAACCATACTGATTTTAATTGTAAAAATGATAGAAATATGTTGCTAATGTCACCAAGCCACCAGCACTTTTCCCACTTTGTTGCTATGCTTTCAAATAGCCTTTCACTTATTATTTGTAGTTTCTCTTATATTTCCTTGATTTTTTTTTTTTTTTTTTTTTTTTTTGTGGCCCCATGTGTGTATGACAAAGCAAATGTTTGCTTGAGATGTGTTGTTTTCTAACTGTCATTGTGGGGAGGAGGTAAGAAAGGACATTTGTATTACAGCAGTGTGAGCTGTCCTTTTCAAAAGCGTTTTTGCAATGTGGCCATTAGCTGCTGATGGAGTTGCCATGGTTATAAGAGGTCCAGTGTGGGAGAAATCTTCATTTATTATCAGATTTTGACAGCATTGGTCAAAATGCTTGATGGGAAAAAAAAAGAATGGCAACATAAAAGAGACTCAGCCATTTTAGCCACACAAAGAGTTGAGTTATAACATTAAAAATAATATTCAACGATAAAGTCATGGGTGAGCTGAGTGCCAAGAAAAATCTTGCTTTGAAATAAAATGTATTCCTATAAACAGCAAAGGCAGAAAATGATAGTCTACTAAAAAAATGGAAGAAATGGCAGCAGGCATAAACCTAGTGAGTTGAACGTGATTAAAATATTTCATGTAATAGTTCACAGCTGTTTTGTTGCTTTCTGTTAAGGTCTTTCTCATGCAAAAATATGGGTGAATTGAGCTACAACTTTAAGGGTTACTGAGCTTCATGTGTCTCTCTAGGTGTTTTAGTACAAGAAAGAGCTTTTGTACTAAATATACCTGCAAATCCTGGAAATACAATTCTCATATAAAAAGTATAGTAAATCCCATTGTATGGGTCTCACTGTGCTACAGATTCACATCATCCATGGAAAGTCTGTGATATGCATGCTTGCTTTCTCCTTTGGTCTTAGTACCACTGTAATGGGACTTGGTGTTTTACCTCTTTAGTGCATTTCTTTGAATGGTTCAGGGTTTAGAGATGAACCAGGGTTTGTTACAAGTCTCAAAAATTATAAATATATAACAAATTATATAGAATTCCTTCTGGTTAGGGCAGGAGGAGAGACGAGACGCGGCTATCCCAGCTGGATTGTATGTGAACACGAGTCTGTGATGTTTCTGAGTCGGCTGAACAGAAGCAAAGCTTAGCTTATAGAGAAGTGAGCAGACTGTCACTTCTCAGACTGTCACGGCTCAGGCTTTGGAAAGATGAAAGCCGGCAGCTTTATAGAGAGAGGGCTAGTAGTAGTGGAAAGTGCATGGTATTTTAGGCAGGATAAAAGAAAAATGAGGGATCCTGAGGGGAAGCCTGCACATTTGGAAAGAGACTCACAGACCGTAGGCTCTGTGGTTATATCCATGTTGCCTCTGTGTGACTGCAGCTGCCACCAGCCAGGGTTCCTCTGTCCTGGGCCTTCTTCTCTTCTCCCAAAAATAATTTACTGGACAGCCTTCAAGCCCACACTGATTATTTTATCGCAATTTGAAGGCATTTGGGAGACAAACTCCTTGAAAATCAGAGGACAGCTGTACCATCTCAGGTGCCTTAGTCAGCTGTACACAGGTTCTCACTCTCATCAGTATCTTCATAGATGAGTTGGTGCTTGCTGTCTCTTCTCCCTTACATCCCATTTACTGATTACCTCCTGCATTCTGATTTCCATGTTTTTACTCCACAGAAACTACTCGCCTGAGGTCTTTAATGACAGTTGTTGAATACAACAGATAATTTTCAGTCATGACCTTATTGGCCTCTTCTCTCTTAGCCTCAGTGGTGTCCCTCAATCTAAATGGCTCCTACGGAGTCCCTATTTATGCAACACTGCATATTTGTCAAGCATATAGCTAAATCTTTATAACAACCCATGAGGTACGCTTAGGTTAGGAAACTGGGAACTAGAGAGTTTTAGGAATTTACTTAGTTCACACAGAAAGAGTTGGAACTAGGATTAAAAATTAGCCTGTTTGACTAAAGCAATCTGAGCTCTTAACCACTGTCTAGGCTGCTTTCTGTGCAAGTTTTCTGAATTACTTCCATGGGATCTATATCTTTTGCCATCAGTCTTCTGAAATTTTATTCTTCCTGGGAGATTTATTCTATGAATTTCATTACTACTTGTAAGCTGGTGACTCCCCAATATTTATTGCTAGCCCTAATCTCTCTTCTGAGCTCAGAATGATACTTCTGTCTACTAGATAAATCCACTTGTATGTTCCAGAGGTAACACCTTCATTTATTGATTCATTCACTCATTCATCATTTATATATTTAATAACCATTTACTGAGTACTTCCTCTGTGCCAGGCTCTGAACTAGGCCCTGGAGATGCAGGAGTGGATAAGAAAACACAGTCCCTGCTGTTCTGGAACATACACATAACACAATTTTAGAGACAGATGTTGAACATGAACCATTTAATTTTATATGTACTGAGTGCCAAGAAGCTATGTACAGAGTGCTATAGAATATATAAAAGGGGACTGTAATCAATCTTGGGGCTTCAGAAAATGCTTCTTTGAGGAAGTGATATTTGTAGGAGTTGGTAAGAAAGGGCAAAGGAGGAGGAAACAATTCCTAGGCAGCAGGAATAGTACTTCTGAAGAAATACAGCATGGTTGGAGTACAGAGATTCCTGGAAACTCAGAAATTCTCTTCATTTCCTTTCTAAGTAGGTTTTCAGCTTGATCCACCCTGAATCTCCTGCCCATAGATTAAAATCTACTAATAGATCTTGATATTCAGCAGATCTTTAAGCCTGCCACTTCCTACATGTTCTCAGGTGTGCTTAGAGAGAATCCCATAACATTCTGAAGTAATGACTTCTCTCTCTCCCACTAGAGAACTAGTCTATAAAGAGCTTTCCCTCCTCTTCTTTACTAACGCATCCCTCTCTCAGTTCTTCTTTCCTAAGCCTACTTTTCTTCACGTGGCCACTCTATAGTCTCTCTCCTGATAATTGCAAGGCTTTTCAACAGAGAACCCAGCATGGGCTATAGAGTGGAGAAATGACATATAATTTTTTTTTTAAATTCTATTTTGAAATAATTTCAAACTTACAGTACAGTTGTAAAAATAATATAAAATCCACACAGAAAAATCCAATATACCCCCTACCCAGGTACCAATATCCACCAATGTTGAACATTTCACAACATTTGCCATTTCTTCCTCCTCCCTCCCTCTCTCTCTTTCTCTTTCTTTTTTCTTCCCTCCCTCCCTCCCTCCCTCCCTCCCTTCCTCCCTCCCTTCCTTCCTTCCTCCCTCCCTCCCTTCCTTTCTTCCTTCCTTCCCTCCCTCTCTCATTCTTTCATATCTATCTATCTATCTATCTATCTATCTATCTATCTATCTATCTATCTATCTATCTATCTATCTATCATCTATCTTCATCATTACTATCTCTCCCTCCATCATGTATCTGTTTTCTAAACCTTTGAGAGTAGATTGTATATATTGTACTCCTTGAATACTTAATACTTCCATGTACATTTCCTAAGTATAAGGATATTCACTTATGTCACTACATTAAGTACAAGTCATCAAGTTCTAGAAATTAAACACTGATATAAATCTTATAATCTATATTCCACTTTTTCAAATGTTCCCAAATTGTTCTTTTTGGACCTTTTCTCCTCCACTGTTAGACCCAGTCCAGGATCATGTATTGCATTTATTTTATTTTATTTTATTTTATTTTTTAAAAAATTTATTTATTTTTTATTGTGGGTAAAAATCAAAATTTTCACAATACATACCAATATTTGTAAAATGATATATAAATATATATGCATATATGTATTTAATTAACATTGTCTCTTTAGTTGCTTTTTAAAAAAAATTCTGGAAGTATACATAAAATACAAACTTTCCCATCTCAGTCACTTCCAGGCATACCACTCAGTGTGATGAATCACATTCACAAATTTACACTACCTCACCACAATGTATCACCAGAACTTTCCCATCATTCCAAACAGAAACCCTACACCTAGTATACATTAACTCTGTTCTCTTTCCCTCACATCCCTGAAAGTCTGTACTGTACTTTCCATCTTTATGAATTTGCATATTCTAGCCATTCATTTAAACATTCACTCAACATGATGTTTTCAAAGTTCTTCCATGTAGCAGGATGTCAGAACTTCACTCCTTTTTTAAGGCTGAATAATATTCCACTGTTTGTATATACCACCCATTGTTTATCCTTTCACCTGCTTAAAGACATATGTTTCCACCTTTTGGCTATTGTTAATATTGCTGCTATGAACACTGTTATACAAGTATTACTCAAAATCCTGCTTTCAACTCTTTTGGGTATAAACCTATAAGTGGGATTGCTGGGTCATATGGTATTTCCATGTTTAACTTTTTTGGGAACTGCCAAACTGTTTTCCATAGCAGCTTCACCATTTTACATTCCCACCAACAATGTACTAAGTTTCCTATTTCCCCTACATCCTTACTAGCACTTGTTATTCCACTTTTGAAAATAATAGCCATTTAGTGGGCATAAGGTGATATCTCATGTAGTTTTGATTTGCATTTCCATAATTGCTAATGATATTGAACAACTTTTCATGTGCTTACTGGTCATTTGTTATCTTCTTTGGAGAGATGTCTTTTTAAGTTCTTTGTTTTTTGATATTGAGTTGTAGGAACTCTTTATATATTGTGGCTGTTAACCCCTTAACAGATAGGTGGTTTCCAATTGTTTTCTTCCTTCTACATAGGTTGTCTTTTCTCTTTCTTGATGATGTCCTTTGGTGCACAGAAATTTTTAATTTTAGTGAAGTTTAATTTATCCATTTTTAGCTTTGGGTACAAAGTCTAACACAGAAGGTCTTGAAGACATTTCTCTATGTTTTCTTGTAACAGTTTTATAGTTTAAGCTCTTATATGTAGGTCATTGATCCATTTTGAGTTAATTTTTTACATGGTGGGAGGCATGGATCCACTTTTATTCTCTAGCATGTGGATATCCAGTTTTTCCAGCACCATTTGTTGAAGAGACTATTCTTTCCCCATTGAGTGGACTTGGCTTCTTAGTGAAAAATCAATTGGCCATAAATATGTAGGTTTATTTTTATGCTTTCAGTTCTATTCCATTGGTCTATACATCTGTCCTTGAGCCAATACTACACTGTTTGATTACTGTAGCTTTGTAATAGATTTTGAAACTGGGAAGTATGAGTTCTCCAACTTTGTTTTTATTTTTCAAAATGGTTTTGGCTATTCAAGGCCTTCTATATAAATTTGATGATTAGCTTCTCTATTTCTGCGAAGGTGGTTATTGGAATTTTGATTGGGATTGGGTTAAATCTGTCAATTGCTTTGAGTAGAACTGAAATATTAACAATATCAAATCTTCCAATCCATGGGCATGGAATAACTTACATTTATTTAGGTCTTCTTTAATTTCTTCCAGTAATCTTAGTTTTGTAAGGGGTATTAAATATCTAATATCTAATCTATTTTCTCAGCTATTGCAGTGATGGACCCTACCACATTTCTGGAAGTTTGCTGGTACATTTTGCCTAGCAGACATAGGGGTTTTAAAGCCAGGGTGTCTGTCTGTTTTGAATATTACAGAAGTTTGAGGACAAAGTGAATTTGGATGATAGCTAAACTTCTAAAGGACCCCTTTTTGAGTCTTTTAAGTATACTATCATGTTCTTCATCATTCACATTTCAATAATAATTCTTTTTACTGTCTGCAACCTCCTTCAGCAAGGAGATTTATTTCAGTGTAAGGAACGTTTTTATGTTGGCAGAGAATCTTGGAACTGGTGGTAGTAAGTTCATATACCTATGCATTATGAAAATTTGAAACCATAAGCTTTAAAATGGACTCCCTTCAAAGAGACAAGTTAATCTCATACATAGTGAAGAATATGGTCTGCCTTTAATCAGTAGCCACATTTTATTTTAGTTAATCAAAGAAAAAAATGGAGAAGTCACTATAGTCTATGATTCCTTGAAGACAGGGTTTATGGTTTATTCAACCAGGAATTCTTGGTATCTCAGTGAGTGCTTGATTGACACATATAGGACAGATAATAGATGTTTACTGTTGTTAAATTGATCCACCAGTCAATTTACTGAATTCACTCAAATTGTACATGTAGAGGGCACCTTTCTATATCTTCTGGAGGAACAGTTATGTTAATTTAAATAATTGGAAAAAAAATCTTGAATAGAATTCAATGACTTGGCCTGCACTCAAAGCTAATAATTAGTCAGTATGGCCCAAATGGGTTGTTTACAGCTAACATCCATTCTAATAATGTTCCATGCCCTATTCTGCCTTGTCTGTGCCCATTTTAATTGGTCCATGGTTTCATGGATTGTATCTTATAGTTGTCAAATATTTGGAGTATATATCTTAGCTGCACCATTTATGTATTTAATCATCCATTTACTCATTATTTCTCATATATTATTATGTAGCTCCAATGTGATACTTCTGGTTATGAGATTCTTAAACCATGGTCCCTACCCATGAGTTCTTCACATAAGAATGACTAACTGTTATACCATGGAATGGATGTTTTATAAAAAAAAGGTGTAAAACACCATGGGATAACAAATGAGGGGCATGATTAATTCTCCCTGAGGGGTGGGTTGGAGGACAGGTTGGTCTTTGAAGAATGCGTGGAAATTTACCTTATCCAGTAGGCACTTCATACACAGGGAAAATTACAAAAACAGAAATAAGGGTAAAAAAGTTTTATCAATGTATCAATTTATCAGTGTATCTAGAACACATTAAAGTTGGAGTAGGAGAGCCTAAGTCCATTTGGTAAAAGAGTTTTCAGTATCATTCAAAGAAGTATGGAATTTATTTTGAAGACAAAGTAATAACATTTAAAGCAAATATTCATATCTGTAGATCTGTGCTTTGGAACAATAGCTTTGGCTGCTGTGTGCTGGTTGGATTAGAATGTAATAATTTTCAATTCTTTGGAACAAGGAACTGAGGTAGGGGAAAATATGAGGCAAGATCTCATGAGAACCTAGGGTCATAACAGTGGAGATGGTTATCAGGAGCGAAATCTATGTCTTTATGAAGACCTCCTATAGGACTTGGGGTTTAAATATGGATGATGGGAAAGCAGGAGATCAAGGATGAGGTACAGTTTTTAGCTTGAGTGATTGGGTGGATGGATGTAAAGCCATTAACATACATAAGGAATCTAGGAGATGAATTTTTATTGTTATTTTTGGGGTGAGGCACAGGGGTTGACAATATGAAGAATATTAAGAGTTTTATACTAAAAATGTTGTATTTGAAGTGACATCAATGTGTTGGTTTGTGATAGGTTCATAAATATTAAAAAACACAGATTTTGATTTTAAATAACTTGGGTTAAAGTTCCTGGTCCATAACTTACTAGCAGTATGATCCTGAATAATTTCCTTGGTTTTCTTATCTGTAATTTGGGGGTAATAATACCTCATAGCCTCGAGGTGGGAGTAAATGAGATATTGGATGTAAAGTATATAATTAGGTATCTGGTATTTAGTAAGGTACTAAGAAATGATTATTCTTCTATCCTCTTGATCTTGACTTCCTTTAACTATAGAATTAGGGAGAGAATATACTCAATAGCTTCTCACTTAAACCTGTCATTATGAAGATTAAATAAAATAACACTTGAACCAAAAAATTAGAGACATATTTTAGGGATTAAATAAGTAATTGAATTAAGGATTTTGATGCAAGCAAATGCTATAATTATATAGTTATAACAGTAACTAACTTTTATTGAGACTGTATGGTTTGACTTTACGCTAACTAAGTATTCTATATACATTATCTCATTTGACAATGACAATAACAACACAAAGTAATATTATTATCATCCTCATTTTACAGAGAAAGGAAATAAGGCACAAAAGATTTGGTTAGATCAATAGCTCACAAGTGGTGGAGTTGGGATTTGAACACAGCATCCTGATTCCGGATCATAGGATTAAAAATTATCTCCTTTATTATACATAAATATTTGGCAGTTGTTAATCTAGACTTTCCTGAAATATAAAAATTTTTAGTGCTCAGTCATTACTGTGAGATAATCCAATGTCCAACTTCCAACTATCCAATCCAGAAAATTTACATTGCTAAAAAATAGTTTCAATTTTTATTGAAATTTTGATCCATCCATTACCTAACATAAATTTTTGGGTTATATTCTGCTTCTTTTTGTCTGTGCTAATTTTAAAACAATATGAATCATTCCTAAGGTTCAAGAATACTACTACAATCTGTGAATGCATTCAGAAAGACCTCAAAATATACATTACAAAGTTTAAGACTCAATACAATTTAATTCTTGTATTAGTCAGCCAAAGGGGTGCTGAGCAAAATACCAGAAAATCTGTTAGCTTTTATAAAGGGTATTTATTTGGCGTAGAAGTTTACAGTTACCAGGCCATAAAGTGTAAATTACTTCCCTCACCGAAGTCTGTTGCCACATGCCGACATCTGCAAGGGTTCAGTCTTCCTCTTGCTCTTAAGGCTCCATGGTCCCAGCTTCTTCCAATATCAGCTATAGGCTGGGAAAAGTCTCATTTCTCTCCTGGGGCTCAATTCTCTCCGGGCTCAGCTGCTATGCTCTCTCCAGAATGTCAGCTGTAAACTCTTAGGTGAATGACTCATCTCTTCCCAGGGCCTCTGCCATGTCTAATGGAACCTTCTCTCTTTTCTCACATATCTGCTTCTCCTGTGTGTTTACTTCCCCAGCTCCAGTATCAAAATTCCAACTTTCTCTTCTGCCATGTCTTTTTCTCTGTGAGTCCCCACCCACCAAGGGGGTGAGGACTCAACATCTTACTGACATGGCTCGATCAAAGCCATAATCATTATTTAATCAAGTAAAACTGAAACCTCTGAATCCAATCCAATCTAATATGCCCAGAGGGACAGACCAGTTCACAAACATAATCCAATATCTATTTTTGGAATTCATAAACTATATCAAACTGCTACAATTGTCATCAATCATTGGAAACAGTCTTTGATTTCTAGTAAGACTACATTGAATAATGTAGTATGATCAGAGTGAGCTGAACTTAAAAAGTGGGGAGTAATACAGAACTTGAAGTTCTACTGACAAATCAGGATGTAAACATTATACTTTGTGTTCATCCTGTAAATCCCAAAGATAGACTGTGTACTGGGACAGGAACGAAAAACCCAGTTGTGTTATTCTTGCTATGGTCTGTAAACCCAAAGCACTTGAAAAGACCTATAAAACCATCAAGGTGTCATTTATCACAGTAGCTATAAAGATTTTGAGAAAACTTATGTTTCATTGGAACTTTGTGTCTTAAGAGGTTATTATATAGTCATTAAAATGTCCTGTTTTTGTCCTTTTGACTTAGAGCATCAAAGAAAGCTCATGTCTGGCTGAATCTTACATGATTACATAATATAATGAAGGAAGGTATTTGGAGTTTGGTTCTTGCAAGCAGGATCCATTTAATGATATCCATTTGTGAGTTATCCATGTGGTTAATTCATATATATATTGAATTCTCAGTACAGTGTTCAGTATATGGAAAAGTCCTAATAAGAGTCTGTGACCACTTTCTTCTTTCTTGTTCTCTATTTACTTCCTGACCAATTCACTAACCAGTGCATTTTATTCAGAGGATGAATGGAGAAAATAAAAGGAGATAAAATTAAATTAGCAAATTATATAGGCTGTTTGGTCTAAAATTTGGGGAGGGAAGGAGATTATATAAGGTTTTGGGGCTGTCTAAGGACTTGGCTGATACATAAACATTTTTCTCTATCTTCGTTAATATTGGCTGCCTATTATTTGGGGGAAAGATAGAGGGCTACCACTAGGGATTGGGCTGCAGTAAAGGAAAGTTCCTTTCATGTACTCTTTTGCCTTCTTCTTGCAGTCATTTTGCTAAGTTCTAACTCTTTAAACCGACTATTGGACTTTGTTCTTTTGAATCATTAAAATCAAATCTTATACTGAGAAGCAAGGTAGACTTACTTCTACGAGATTTGGTCTTTAATGATTCTATGATAAAACAGACTTCACCAAACAATAACATAGGGTAGTAGGAAGTCAAGCATGTAGTTTGGGACTAGAGGTAGCAGCTGAGACCCGATAGAGAGAAATCTGCAATTTTGAATGAAGGAGGGGAAAGAGCAGCTGGAAGCGAATGGGAAACATCAGGGATCCAATCAGGTAGTGAAAGGAATGTCCATGAAAAGGTGATTTTCCTATCTGCTGGTAGTGACTGCCTTTGCCTTACTAAACAGTGTATTTGGTTTCACATCTGGCTTTTTTGGTTGGAGGGGTGACAACTAACATTCATTTGAAGGTCCAGTGATAAATGTGGATGACATCATCATTATTATTATTGTGTCTGTTAAATATGTGGTCAAACTATAGATTTCATTGTAGAAACTCAATCTTCATATGGATCTGACTAGTGCTTTACAATTTTTTCAGTCTGAAGGTGTATAATAATACTGCCTTGTGAGCAAATCTAGCCTTACTGTGAATAGAGAATGAAAATCCCAAATACCATAATAACTGGGCAAGAAAGAATATTTGCTTTACCTATAAGAAGACTAGGCTTTGGAAAATTCAGCAGTCTTTCTGTATGAAAGATATTCTCTTGGATTGAAAGAAATTCTACTATTATCTTCTAGTTTTATTATAATATAATATATTATAACCTTGCAGTTGCTTAATCCATGTATGTTTGCATAAAATTCTTCTGTTCATCTTGTCAAACTTACAGTAGGTTAAACCCAATATGAATAGAATCTAGCTAGGTCAAGAGGGAGAAAAATAAACCTTAAGCATTCTTCTCTCTTTTTAAGTGCTTATGTTAATTGGAAATATCTGTAATGTATTTGCAATATTTCCCTTATGGGAAAGAAAAACAATTTATACAACTGAATGGAATTACCACATTTTCTTCAACCTTATATGAATATTATCATCCAAAAGCTTTCAGAGCATTTTAGAATTCCTCATTTAATCTTCCATAATCAGCTGTGATTTATCTTTATCACAAAGTCAATTTGATGGACAAAAGGTTGGGTAACCTTCTATGAGTTTTTAAGAGTTATGAGTTGTGGTGAGAAGAGATTCATAGAATTTGACAACCAGAAAAGACGTTAGTCAGATGGAGACATTAGGGAGATTAATTGACTTGGCCTTTGTTTTACAGCTGGTTGTTAGCAGTAAAACCCAAGTGTCCTGATTTCCAGTTCTGTGTTTTATCCACCACATTGCATTGACTCCTATAGATCTAGGTTAAAGAATCTGATCCATAATTCTGATCAGTTGTCTCAGTTTTTGTTGAGTCATCAACAGGCTTGGGTTGAGACTAAATTTGTGCCTGGAATTTCATTCATTTGTCCAACAAATATTTATTGAGTGCCTACTCTTTATCATGTAGGATCATAGATGCTCTGGGTAAATAAATAAACAAAAGAGAAAAGGTCCCTACTCTCATGGAACTTATAATGAAATTAAAGCAAACTACATCTTCCAGGAAGGTTTCATTGGCTTTATGTAAAAAGCATTAACTTAAAATTTCTAACCATGGTTATTAAATTATTAGAATTTTGTCTGAGTGTGGAGTTTACTCTTTTATTCAGAATGGCTATTCTTAGAGGTTGGACTGTTAGTTCAGTTGCTCGACTTATATAGATGCTCTGACAGAATTCTGGAATGTTTCTGTTTCTGTCCAACAGGATTGGAAAGGTCAGTTTTGTCTCTATGCCTTCATTCATGATGCTCTTCCACTTGAAATGCATATACATGCACACATACACATACAAAGTGATATGTACCTTATTTTGAAATCTTAAGTCTGTTATGGGTTAACTACAAATCACTGTGTTTCTGAAACTCTTTGTACTCTTTTTAACAGCCATCATATTCTTTCTTGTATTACAGCCACTTGCATACAGATTTGTCTCTTACTCTATAATTGTAACTCCCTTGAGAAACAAGTAAGATGGGCCAGGATGTTCTCATTACATTATGATTGAATTATTTAACCCTTTAACTGCCCTCTAGTCCAACAAAGTAAATTTTTAGGATTCTTTATCCTAGCACACTTGATTCTGTAAAAGACATGTCACCTTTTCAAAAGGGACACTTACTGAATAGGAATTATAATTGGAATAAAGAGCAAAAAATTTGCAAACCAGATGCATCACGTAAGAATTATGATCTTAAAGATATATATACCTATCACTAAAGATAGGAAAAAACACACAAAAAATGAAAAACCTGTGTCAGGGAGGTAGGAAAATGGGAGACTTTTCTCATTCAAATTTCTTTTAATACTATAACAAATATATATTTAAAAGATAGTGCAACAGTGCTTAAACAGGTTCACAAGAGGAATGCAAGAGCTCTGAAGTGTTCAGTTTCGTTCTTCATTAGTCAATTATTCTAAAAACCTATTACAGGATCAATACAGGAATCAGGGAGGAAGTTATCCACATTATATCCATTAGCCCAAAGGTATTTAACACTGAAAAAGTGACAATAAGAAACCAATTTCAAAAACTAAAATTTGGGAAATACATCCCTGTTAAAATACCAATAAAGGAAGAATGAAGAAAGAGCCAGTATTGCCATTAAATTAGTTATTTTCACATCTAAGTCCAATATCGCAAAAGCAGAATGAATAGAAAAAAAAAGGCTTCCAACTTTAATTAGACTTTTCAAAGGAACAGTTAGGAAGAACTGACTCTGCAAAGCAGAACTATAAAGAAGACTCTCACTGAATAGTTAGCAGGAAATCTTTTAATTATTGAAGCTGATAAAGCACTTTGCAAAGGCTCCTTTATCTAGTTGAGACTGAATAGTTTCAGTGTATGCTTCATAAGTATAGATAAAAAGAACTTCAGTTGTATTTTGACCCTAACTACATTTTATTAGTCATGATCTAAAGGAAAATATTTGCATTGATCCAGCAATCTTTTTGTTGAAGATATTTATAATGGTCAGTTGTATATATATGTAAATTCCTGAGATGTGGTCAATAATTTAAAATACTCTGGTGGTTTGGAACTGTTTGTACCCCATAAAAACATGTTCTCAAATCTAATCTATTCCTGTGGGTATAAACCCATTGTAAGTAGGATCTTTTGATGAGGATACTTCAGTTAAGGTGTGACTCATCTCATTCAGGATGGGACCTAATCCTATAACTGGAGTCCTTTATAAATAGGATGAAGATAGAGAGAGGGAGAGGGAGAGGGAGAGGGAGAGGGAGAGGGA
>JAKSZT010053779.1:10227624-10278199 GCA_026826555.1 Tolypeutes matacus | reverse complement strand
AGAGAGAGGGAGAGGGAGAGGGAGAGGGAGAGGGAGAGGGAGAGGGAGAGGGAGAGGGAGAGGGAGAGGGAGAGGGAGAGGGAGAGGGAGAGGGAGAGGGAGAGGGAGAGGGAGAGGGGAGAGAGAAAGCTGCAGAAGCTGAAATCAAGGAATTCTGGAAGATAAGGGGAGACCATCAGACCCCGCCATGTACTTGCATGAGGAAGAGGAGCCAAGGATCACTGGCAATGGTCGTCAGGAGGAAAGCACTGCCTTGATGATACCTTGATTTGGACAATTTCCCAGACTCTAACCGTAAGTGAATAAATTCCTATTGTTCAAGCCAAACCATTTAATGGTATTTGCTTTGAGCAGCCTAGGAAATGAAAGCAAATACATACTGAAACTGAAGAGAAATTCAACAGATACATGAATGGACAAAAAACTAGTTTTAGAAAAGGGGGGACTAGCTTGTTAATATTTAAGTATGTATTTGATTTGAAAAGATAAAAGTAATATTGCAAATAGTGGTTGTGCATTTTAATAGATATCATTAAAAATTCCATTGAGTGTGACCAGTGTAAAACGAACCCCACTTTTTATAATTATTGTCTTTGTAGTTAGAGTTGTTAAGTGCCTAACATATTAGGTTGACAATAGTGTAGAAATAGATAATTAAGTATATGGAATAGATTGAGTGATTTGTTCATAAATTACAGAACAGGCATAGCTAACTCAGAGGAATGTTTCTGAACCCTGTCCCTTGCTGTGTTTTGGCTCTGCAATGATAACCCAGTTTTAATTTTAAAAATTATTTAAGAACTCTCTAGCAATGCAAAGCACAGTTCTTTTTCTCATTGTTTCTATATTTCTTATCCCTAATGAACGTGTGTATGTGCACAAAATTCTGGCTGTTTTTCTAGCATAATAAGAACATATATTTTTTGTACTCCCAAGCACTCACACACTTAAAAAGCTCTTGGTGTACAGAATTATAGAGTATATACAAATGGGCATTTACTTTAGAAGCAAGAAGGTTAAAAAGATGACAGAATGTAAGAAACATGAATTGTGGATTTAGTATTAATTTATAAAAACATATAGATGGAGAAAATGGAGTTGTATAGAAAGAGTAGAGAAAAAATGGGAGTGAATTAGTTAAATAAGAGACTTGAGTGAAAAACTTAAATCAAAGTGAATTGGGACATTCATCATATTTGCTCTTGAACTCTATAAAGTAAAACTGAACAAAACTCTTGCTCTAAGGTTTGCCTTTTTCTAATGTCTAACTTGAACACCTTATCTAAAATAGCATTGTTATTGTCACTCTTTATCCCCTTACCCTGCTTTATTTTTCTTGCTATCTAACATTATATACGGTAATTATTTTATTTATTATTTACTTCATTGGAACAATATGAGTTCCAACAATGTATGGATTTTGCTTCTTTTTTTTTTTTTTCTTCACCATTGTATCCCAGCACTTGGAACAATGACTGGGAAATAGTAGGCACTCATGTACTATTTGTTGAATGAATGAATAAATGAATGAGTTCCACATTTGAGATTTCAGTTTGTTAAAGTTATGAAGGCAACTTCAATTCCCCAACAATTTAAAAAGGGGTAGAAACTGAACAAAGAAGTAGCATGATTTAGTTTCCTAGGCTGCTCATGCATCTACTGTGACATAGTACAGCTTCAACAATAGGAATTTATTCGCTCACAGTTTTGAAGCTGGAAAATGTCCAAATCAAAGCATCATCAAGGTGGTGCTTTCTCCCAGAAGACTGTGGCATTATGGGGATTCCTGATGGTGATCCTTGGTTCATCTGTCACATGGAAAAAACATGGTGGAGCTCCAAGTCTCTTCTTTCTCTTTCAGGTTCCATTTTACTTTCTTACTTCCTGTGGCTTTCTCTCTGTGTGCCTGAATTTCATTCTCTTATAAAGGACTCCAGTAACAGGATTAAGACCCATCCTGACTGAGGTGGGCCACACCTTAACTGAAGTAGCCTCATCAATAGGTCCTACATACAATGAATTCACACCCACAGGAATGGATTAAATTTAAGAATATGTTTTTCTTGGGTACATATAGCTACAAACCACCACACAGAGTTTTTAAGGAGAAGTTAAAATATGTTCAAAATTGACAGCACAGAATTCTGGAAACATTAATATACTGGTTCTAAAATGAACCTATATCCTACTGAAAAAGAAAAGATTATTGGACACTACCTATATCAACTCTAAAGAAGTATTATCCTGGGAACCATTAGAGAGTATCGAAATGGGAAAAATTTCTCAACTTTTTATATGACTCTTTTGGAAAGTGGACTATTGATTTAAAGACCCCTAGAAGTAAAAAAACTTCTTGTATTAATGAAGATGGTTCTATGAAAATGTAGAGAAATTTGGGGTGTCAGAAATCAAGGCTATTTTTATCTCAAATATTACTGAAATGAAATAATTTGTTCATATATTCATTCAACACATTTATTCTGAACTAGTACACACATTGGAACATGTAACTAAGTTTACAGTTTTAAGCGAGAGAGTTTATACCCTCATGAAGTTTGTGGTTTTGGGAAGGAGTCTGAATGAAAGCAGAAATTAAACAAATAATTATGTGAACAGTCAATTAACAAGGTCAGGCAGGAAGAGTCGTCCTACATAGCTCTTTTTTTTAAGGATGTTTTTGGCTATTTGGGTGTCCTTTCCCTTCCAAATAAATTTGGTAACTGCCTTTTCTATTTCTGTAAAGTAGGCTGTTGGAATTTTGATTGGTATTGCATTGAATCTATAAATCAGTTTGGGTAGGATTGACATCTTCATAATATTTAGTCTTCTAATCCATGAACACAGAATGTCTTTCCACTGTTTAGGTCTTTTTTTTTTTTTTTTTTTTTAATTTCTTTCAGAAGTGTTTTGTAGAGTTCTGAATACATGTCCTTTACATCTATGTTAAATTGATTCCTAGGAATTTGAGTCTTTTTGTTACTATTGTAAGTTGATATTTTTTCCTGATTTCCTCCTGAGATTTTTCAATACTAGCATACAGAAACATTACTGATTTTTGTCTGTAGATCTTCTATCCTGTCACCTTGCTGAACTCATTTTTTAATTAGCTCAAGTAGCTTTGTTCTAGAATTTTGGAATTTTCTAAATATAGGATCATGTCATCTGTGAATAGTGAGATTTGACTGTGGGTTTTTCATATGCCCTTTATCATATTGAGGAACTTCGCTTCTATTCCTATTTTTTGAAGTGTTTTTATCCAGCATCCTTTTGTGATAAAAGCACTTTTTAAAAAGATATTTCGATTACATACATGTTACAGAGAATATATAGGGGATTCTCATATGCCCCACTCCCCCCACCTCTCACATTAGCAACATCTTTTATCAGTGTGGTACATTCATAGCAATTGATAATTATTTTGGAGCATTTCCACTAAGCATGGATTATAGTTTACGTTGTAGTTTACACTCTCTTCCATTCAACTCTGTAAGTTATGGCCGGATATATAATGGTCTGTATCTGTCATTGTTGTAATGTCATTCAGATGATTCCCAAGTCCAGAAAATGCCCCACTATTACACCTGTTTTCCCTATCCCTAACCCCAGAACATTCATGGGTCATTGCCTCAACAACAATGGTATTTCTTCCATTGTTAGAAGCACAAGTAGTCTATAGTAAAATACTAGTAAGTTTATTTTAGACCATAGTTTGTTTCCCAATTCTGAGGACTCTGGGATGGTGATGACCACTCCATCATTAATTGAGGGGGCTTTGATCCCATACATCTGATATATGGGACTCTCTTGCTCGCAGTTGTAGGTACTCTCAGTTCCTTGTTATGTTGTTTGTCCATCATCTCCTCCCCGTTAGTTGTCCTGGGTGAGTCCATTGAACTGGAGAGTAGATGTTGCAACTCCGTTGAGATTCAGGGCTCAGCTGGCATGTGGACAGCACAAAGATTTAAGTCTATTGGATGTATACCTTCCAACTCTAGTAGTAATTATAGGTTTGAATAGAAGGACAGAAGAGTTGTGCATAGGAAACCCACTGCTGAGTCTAACTCATTCATACTGGGGAGCATAAATACCAGATTGGGACCCAGTGGCAAGGGGCCAAATTTCTGAGCTGTCTGTCCTGACTATAGTATTTGGATGTCTCCATATCCCTGAGGAGCTTCGCTATTTGGGGTCATATCTACTTTGGCTGTCAATGAGATCCTATTGAGATGTATATAAGTGCACTCTGGGATGGCCTCCCGACTCACTTTGAGTTCTCTTAGCCACACAAACTCATTTGCCTTTAGCTTTTCCCCCTTTAGGTCAAGGTGTTTTCATTTTTTTTCCCCCCCAGATGCATTGCTTGTTGGTACTTGGTAGCAATCCCTCGGTACTGGGGAGGCTCATCTCTGGGAGCCATGTCCCATGCTGGGGAGAAGTTATTGCTTTTATAAGGTGATGAACCATTCTTGCACACCAGGAATAAATCCCACATGGTCATGGTGTATAAGTCTTTTAATGTGCTGTTTGATTCTATTTACAAGTATTTTATTGAGAATTTTTTGCATCTATGTTCATTAGAGAGATTGGTCTGTAACTTTCTTTTCATGTAGTGTCTTTATCTGGCTTTGGTATTAGAGTGATGTTTACTTCATAAAATATGTTGGGTAGTTTTCCCTCCTCTTCAATGTTTTGAAAGCATTTAAACAGGATTGGTGTTAGTTCTTCTTGAAATGCTTAGTAGAATTCACCTGTGAAGTCATCTGGCCCTGGATTTTTCTTTGTTGGGAGATTTTTAATGACTGATTCAAGCTATTTAAATGTGATTCATTTGCTGACTTCCTGTATTTCTTGTGGAGTCAATGTAGGTTGTTTAGGAATTTGTCCATTTCATCTAGGTTGTCTAATTTGCTGGTATACCGTTTCTTACAATATCTTCTTATGATCCATTTTATTTCTGCAGGGTCAGTTTTAACTTCGCCCCTTACATTTCTGATTTATTTATTTGCACCTTCTCTCTTTTTTCCTTTGTTAGTCTAGCTAAAGGTTTGTCAATTTTATTGATCTTCTCAAAGAGCCAGCTTTTGGTTTTGTTCATTTTCTCTCTCTCTCTCTCTCTCTCTTTTTTTTGTTCTCAATTTCATTTATTTCTGCTCTAATCTTTTTTATTTCTTTCCTTCTGCTTGCTTTGGGATTGCTTTGCTGTTCTTTTACTAGTTCCTCTAGGTTTTCTGTTAGGTCTTAGATTTTAGCTCTTCCTTCTTTTTTAATAGCATCGTTTAGGGCTATAAATTTCCCTCTCAGCACTGCCTTTGCCGTATCCCATAAGTTTTGGTAAGTTGTGTACTCATTTTGATTTGTCTCAAGATATTTACTAATTTCTCTTACAATTTCTTCTTTGGCTAACTGATTGTTTAGAAGTGTGCTGTTTAGCTTCCACATATTTGCAATTTTTCCCATTTCCCATCTATTATTGATTTCCAGCTTCATTCCATTAAGATGTGAAAAGGTACTTTGCATAATATCAATAATTTTATATTTATTGAGACCTGCTTTGTGACCCAACACATGCTTTATCTTGGAGAAAGATCATGAGTACTTGAGAAGAATGTACAACTCATTGATTTGGGATGCAACATTCTGTATATGTGTGTTGGGTCTACCACATTTATGATATTGTTCAAGTTTTCTGTTTCCTTGTTCATCTTCTGTCTTGATGTTCTATCTAATTATGTGTGTGGTGTGTTGAAGTCTCCAATTATTATTGTAGAGATGCTCGTTTCTCCCTTCAGTTTTGCTAGAGTTTGCCTCATGTATTTTGAGGCACCCTGGTTAGGGGCATAGATATTTATGACTGTTACTTCTTTCTGGTGGATTGTTCTTTTTATTAATACTTAATGTCCCTCTTTATCTCTTGTGGCAGCTTTTGACTTAAAGTCTATTTTGTACAATATTAGTACAGCTACCCTAGCTCTTTTTTGGTTACTATTTGTACAGAATATCTTTATTCTATTCTTTTACTTTCTGCCTATTTGTGTCTTTGGATCTAAAATGAGTCTCTTGTAAGCAACATATAGATGGTTCATACTTTTTTATCCATTCACTTGCAATGTCTTTATACATTTTAAAAGTAAAGTCCATTGAAGAATTTTTATACAGGATTTGTAAAGAGAAAAATGATGATATTGAATTTAACAAAATGATTTTTATCTTTTCCATTCAAGATAATACAAATTATTATAATAATCATATATCTATCTTATATACTCTTTAATAATATAAGGAAATGAGTAGCAAGATATAAAATTATTTTCTAAGCACTTATACTGTCTAGTTTAGTAGATAGAGAATTCCTGGGACATACTGATTTTTATAAAGAAATCAGTCAAAATGATTCCCATGGTTCATTTCTACATATTGTTTTTTTAATATTATTATTTTTTTTCTTTTAATTTTCATTCTAGCAACATATGAAATATAAAATTTTCCTTTAACTTTAAAATATACAATTCAGTGCTGTTAATTACATTCACAATGTTGTGCCACCATCACCAACATCCATTATCAAAACATTACAATCAACTCAAACAGACATTTTGTACAATATTATGCATTAACTCCTCATTCCTTACCCGCCCTCAATACAGCTACTTGTAACTCATATTCTAGGTTCAGTCTCTATGAGTGTTTTAGTTTGCCAAAAGCTGCTGGGAGCAATATACCAGGTATGAGTTGGCCTTTATAATGGGAATTTATTAGGTTAAAAGCTTACAGTTCTGTGGCAGTTTGATATCATTTATGAATTCCAAAAAGATTATTGATTATGTTTGTAAACTGGTCTGTTCCTCTTGGCGTGATATCCCTTTGATTGTATAACTTCAGAGGTTTGACTTTTACTTTATTAAATCAAGATTAGGGCTTTGATTCGACCATGTCATTAGGGTGTGCAGAGTTGAGTTCCCACCCCTTTAGTGGGCTTTATAAACAGACACTAAATCCAGAACACAGAAGTGGATACACAAAGAAGAAGAATACAGAGGAAGAGAGACAGCTCCATAGACATGGCAGTGGCCCCAGGAAGAGAGATGAGCCTGATAGTTTGCAGCTGAAGAGAACAGAGCATCTGAGAAGCCCTGAGAGATGAGCATTATGCCAGCCTACAGCTGAGATTGGAAGGAGCTGGGACCACAGAGCCTTAAGAGGAAGAGGAAGGCTGAACCCTCACAGACCTCGCCAGCCATCTCGTGTCAACACAAGGCAAAAGACTTTGGTTGAGAAAGTACCTCTTATGGTACCTTGAGCTGGACTCTTTAGGGCCTTGTGACTTCTACATAATGTTTTTATGGCATGCTTTCTGTATGTTTTACTAAAATTTTGTAATTATTTTTTCCCAGACAAAACTGATTTTAAGGAAGTTTTCATGGAAGTCAGATGTTAATATTATAAGCCATAGTTCTAAGACTAGTCATACTCTCTTGGAAATAAAGGTTGTTTTTGCTTGTTTCTTTGTTTGTTTTAATTTCAAAGCGTTCCTTTTCTAATTTTCCTGGTAGAGAGAAGTGGTCATGGTATGTGGTATGATTGCTCAATATAGCAAGGAAGAAATATATATTTAATTCCAAAGTACTTTTTAGTTCTCGTTTCTCTTAACATGGATGGACTGATCAGTTTCCTTCATTGGGGATAAGTCTATACCTAAATGTCAAAAACTGTAACTCCCTGTGAAGTAGCTTATTAAGAATTTGTTATGGTTCATTTTATAAAGACACCCTCCTACTTAGTGGTGTCAGCATTTGGAGTAGCAATCCAGGATCAGTTCGTCCTGAGATTAAAAGGAGAAGAAAAAAAAAAAAAAAGCAAGAGAAAGAATTGGTGCTTTACAAGAGCATATGGAGTCAAAGATAAAACACAACCATTATGGCACACCCACGCAATCCCCTTCCAAACCGACTTTCTTACCCCCATCTTAAGCAGCAGGCAGACTTCACTGTCAGTCTGAACATTGTTTGCCTACAGGAATAAAAAACAGCCTTAATGCCTCATTTGCTTAAGCAGTAAAATTATTTCTTCTCCTTGGATCATGTACTGAACCCTTAGATAAAGTTTCCCTAAGGGCATGGTATTTGGGGCGAGAAAAGGAAGAAGGAACTGCTTCAAATATATTTTCTTCCTAAATTTATCTCATTTTTAAACTTATAACCAAGCTCTTGGAAAGAGATTGCTAATGTGTACCGGAGAATGAATGATGAAGCATAGAATGAGTTCGTCTTTGCAACTCTAGCTGCATCAGTCTATTTCAATAATAGACTGAAATGGTTTGAGAGTGAATTCTTCATAGTGAAGTTTAAGTTAATCAAGAGATTAAAAAAAAATTACAAAAAAATTTGTTCAGGCCTAGAATAGGTTTTATTTATATATATAGAAATGAAGCTATGTATAATTTAGTTTACATGTGAAAATCTCTCCATATACTTATCTATAAAAGTCCATGAAAAACCTGCTCAATATTAGAGTATCACTTACGCATTCATTATGTCAAAAGACCTAGAAAGAGAATTGAAAATTATCCAAATGTAAAGTGAAACACTAGGGAATTGTAATGGCTTAGACTTTCTCTTTAGATAATTAAAACTATATATTGTACTTGGGACTGTTTATTTTCTAGAATCTTGCTGCTGAAAATTTCTAACCTCTACTGAATTATAAATTTCTGCCTGACACATTCAGTCCAGTTAAATAAGGACTTATATCTAGAGTGTCACTGAATTTCAGTTAGAAGTCTAGGTTCAGAGTAATATATCAGAGTTTAGAATGTGTATCTAACTTATATTAATAATAGCTTAGAAGGTTTTGTACCATATCAAAGCATAGAACGTGGGAATATTGTGTACTGTCTTGAGCATCATAAATTATAACCAATGTTAAGGATAAAAATTAATTGAATAAAATACAAAAGTCTTTTTTAAACTGTTTAACTTTTCATATTCCAGGACTTTCTTGCTCACCCTTAGGCTTCCCACCTTCAGAATCATGCTGTCACAAAGCTGAAGACAGCACTGTGAAGGGCTTGTGGTTTAAAGATGTGGGGTTTTCTTCCACCTTATTCAACTGTACAGCTATGTGACTTTGGGCAAACTACTTGACGATTTTTAACTCAGGTTTTCATTTGCAAAATACAGATAGTAAGACGTTCTGAGGAGTCCATGCCCAGTTTATAGTTCTTACGTAATAAATGTTGAGCCCCTGTGTTGTTCCTACCTCACTCTTTAAGAAACTTTAAAAGAACAAATATTTCTTCTTCTTCCTTAAATATACTAAATACATTGTTTAACTCATAACAAATGGATACATTAGGGTTAACAGTCTTGGCATCATCTAATCTGGTCTTAGTTGTTGAATAATATTCATTTCACCAAAACTATTAAACTCATTCCAAATGCTTTTACTGCTTTTTCCTTTTGCCAAACCTACATTTTAAAAAGGTCATTCTCTTTACAATTTTTGTCAAGTTGGTTTCTCAAACACTTCTTGCAATAACAGTATTTCTTCATCGATGCTGTATAAATAATAACAAATGTTAATAATAGCTACAGATGCTGATGAGTTGGTAGGAGTTGAAGCTAATATTTATGTGACAGGCATCCTACTTAGTAAGTTATGTACATTCTCATGTAATTCTCATGACAACCACTGAAAGCAGGATTTGGTGTTGTCCCCAATGTACAAGTAAGGGAATTAAGCATTAGAGAATTCTGGAATTTGCTCAAACAGTTAATAAGTGGCAAACTAGGGCTTGAATCCAGGTTTGCCTAATTTCAAAGCACTTGCTTTTAATAAATCATGTTATATTACTTCTACTAAACAGGATGATCTTAGCAGACAGTTGTAATTCAGATCCTTAAATGCCCTGGTAATGAATGCTTTTGAAGTTAAATAGACTAACACAAACATATTTAGAAAACTTTAAAAAGAAAAACTTTGAAATTTAACTTATTCCTAATGAAATCAAAATTTTCTTTAAAAATTGATTCCATAAGAATGCTGTACCATGTATTAATGCTTTTGACATGTTTTGTAATGATTTTGTGAGATACAAGTTGACATTAGAGCATTTTATAATGTTAATTAATCTTTAAGCATAATTTTATTAATGTATCTATTTTAGAATGTAAAAGCCAAAGTGCTTTGGTTTTTAACGAAACCTGAACTCAAGTTATCATTTCAGTTAGTTCATTTTATTTCCGTGAATAGAAATAGAACCGACATTTACTTGTACTTATTTTTTTCATATACTTATTAGAAAATAAAAAAATATATATCAGAGTCTCGTCTGCTTTTCTCAGACATTGTGGATAAGATGGTTTATTAAATCCTACAGAAACAAGGTATTGTGGTAGTCTGTTAAATTTTATTATAAGTTAGTTAAGCTTGTACATGCTTGCTAGTTATGAGTACTGATTTCGTCTATTGATGAGTGTCAGTACAAATATATAACTAAATAAAATAAAAATGAGACAAATATGTATTTGGAATTTCAAAGTGATTCCTGTAATCATTTTGAAGGAGGAGAGAAGAAATGATCCATATTGTAGTTTATAAAAATAAATTGCAAAAAATAGAAAAGCAAGTACAAAAATATTTCACTAACTGTTCTTCTGAGTATAAGTAAAATAGAGTTACAATCAATAGTTTTGAAACGGCAGTGACCAAAATATTCTGTAAAACTTTTATGATACTCATAGATCTAATGTAAGTAGAACTCAGCAACTTTTGAAATAAGAATAGAAGAATGGTGTTTCTTTTTGAATTGAGAAATTGACTCAAATTTTGAAGCATTTGCCATTGTATCTTCCTCTTGACAGTAATTTAAAATATGTGTGGTAATTGATTTCTGGCATGGAAGACATCCACCTGGACTTCCAATGAAAGCACTGAGGTCCAAAATGAGCTCAATAGACGAAATTCCTGCTATCTTGAGTGAATGTGACAGTCATTTGCTATGTTTGCCTTTTGGCACTAGATTATATCTTAAGGTCTTAAATTTGATATTTAGCCCAAAAACTCTGTCTCTTGTTCACAAGAATCAGAATGATAAGCCAAACAACATGCACATTTCAACCAGTGTGCGTGAAGGATTTTGAGACTAAGAACAAACTAGTCAACTTTTCAGAAAGTAATTCTCACTGCTTATGAAAAATAATTATTTTTCATATTTCACATGAAATTGTGAAGATATTAGAAGCACTTAACCTCACATTAAAATGGTCAAATTAAATTCCTTGTCTCACCCTGGTCCTATATAAGGGGGGATAGCCCCAGAGACTGATGCCTTATCAGTGGGTTCTATTTTGGAATCTGTGCTCCTGAGAGTGACAGAATTAGACTCAAATAAGTTCTCCCTGCACATAGTTCACCAGTCCCTTCTATTCAAACCTACATGCGATGCTGGGGATTTTAGGTATACTTCCAGAGACTGGAGCCTCCCGCCTACCTATGTGCCAGGTGTGCATGAAATCTAGGTGGAGCTGCAACTCCTACCCTACAGCTCAATGGACTCATCCAAGTCACCTGGTGAGGAGACAACGATGGGAAATGGCCATCCCAGGGAATGGAGAGGGCCTGCATCTGCAGGCAGGATCATCCCACCCACCATATCCATGGGATATAAGCCCTCTCTCACTTGGAGTTGGAGTGGACATCACCATCCCAGTCCCCTCAGGAATGGGGGAAGAACTATGGACTAGAGTGGACTTGATGGTATTCTCTTGTTCACATATGGTGATTCTAATGCAAGAAATTATAACAATGAGGTGGAGCCAGTGGCCACTTGACACTTTTGGGGTAGGGAGGGGACGAGCAGTTGAAATACAGTGGCTTCTTTGGGAGTTGGAGGTTGTCCTGAGTACTGTTGTGGCAACGGATGTAGGCCATTTTAAATCAGCACACACCACTCAGAACTGAGTGGGAGAGAGTGTGGTCTACAGTGTGAACTGTGGTCTATGGTTGGTGGCAAGGCTCCAGGATGTGTAAGTTCATTGAGGGTGGTGGGCCACACTGTGGGAGATGTTTGTGTGGGATGTGATGGGAGGTGTGGGAGGTGGGCAACATGGGAATCCCAGTGGGTTCCATGTAATATTTGGGTAATCTAAGCACCTCTTAAAATATATGTATATATATAAACATTTTTGTAAGCAAAAAAAAAAAAAAGAAAACCAATCAGCATCTGTCAGGAGGGAACATTTGCTTTATGGATGCCTGCTGAATAGCGGCTGGAATGTTCCCAAGAGAGTAAATGGCCATCCAGTTCTTAAACTTAATTTCCCACCACTCTTAGCCTCCTAATGTGCTCTTTTTTTTTTTTTAACTTTATTTTGTACATTTAATAATTGAAAACATAAACAATTAAAAACTAAAAAGTAAACACAGATGAATAAATATATACATTTCTCAATTAAAAAAAAAAAATTCCTTGTCTCTATACTCCAAAAATCAATGTTTTCCAAATATCCAAAGTTGATTTGTCTCATATTTGTAGAAATGTTTAACATTTTTAAGATATATAACTTCATTTTCTTACAAGAACTTTAGTAGTTTTTCCCAATGGAATGTTTAGAAAGAATAATACAGTGTAGGCTAGTGAGCTCTGACATTGGTTCTTTCTTCTAAATTCCATTACTTAATATCTACAGTGTGGAAAGAATTGTGTTTGCATAATCTCTGTATAAGCCTGTGAAGACAGATTTATATACAACTAAAATAAT
Source organism: Tolypeutes matacus (assembly GCA_026826555.1). Classification (NCBI taxonomy): domain Eukaryota; kingdom Metazoa; phylum Chordata; class Mammalia; order Cingulata; family Chlamyphoridae; genus Tolypeutes; species Tolypeutes matacus. The sequence continues at coordinate 10,265,441 of JAKSZT010053779.1, read as the reverse complement.
ACAATTCTGGGCATGATGCATGTTGTAATAAAAGTAAAAAATATATTTGTGATTCTAGAGAAGGGAGTGATTAATGGGACAGGAAAAGTTTTGTGGATAAAGCTGACTTTTGAGCAGGAACTTGGAAGATATTAAGGGTTTTGACAGGGATTATGAGGGAGAACGGTGCATTTGGTTTCAAATTTGATATGAAAAGTAGGCCTAGAATTTAGCAATCATTTGAAGGGTTTTACTAACATTTTAAGACAATTTCACAGATTTTAGTTTCAGACATTCTTCTCTGTGAATGACAGTTCAGTTTTATTCATTGTTGTAAATGCCAAGGGAGGAGAAAGTTTTAAGAAGTAACAAATCCTGCAGTGATGTCAAATAATATAAGTACTGGAAAGAGACTTGAGTAAGACAATTAGGAAGTCATCCCTATTTCTCTAGAGGAAAGTTTTAGAAGTGGTGTTAGAAGTGGTGAAGTTGATTATTGAGATTGGAAAAAATTGAACGTGATGTAAGAAAATAGTGACAGCTAATGCAGACATGTAATTGTAGTCTGAGGGAGAAGCTGAGGTAAGCAAAGGGAAGAAACCAAGAGATTCAATGCTGGAAGAGGGCAAAGATCAATTCAGCTGAAGTATATTCTAGGAGATGTAGACAGAAAGGAGATGTCATTAGTGCTCAGATCTCAAATAGATTACACCCTATGAATTGGGGAAAAAGTCAGGAATATGTTGCCTTTTGAAATAGAATTTGGTAAGAAATAATGCAAAATGGTTATGGTTATTGATTTATACAAGATGCGCACCTTAAGTAATGTGTGAATATGTTCTTTGTGAAATTATACTGTTGTTTTACCAAAAATCTTAGTTAGGTTCTCTAGCCTGAAATGTGTCAAAACACACACATGCACACATGCACACACACACACACAAACACATTTTATAGAGCTTTGCAAATTACAGAACATATTAAAATAAATTATCTCAGGGAAGCAGCTGTGGCTCAATTGGTTGGGGTCCTGTTTACCATACGGGAGGCCCTGGGTTTGATTCTCATGGTCTCCTGGTGAAGGCAAGCCGGTCCGCGCGGCAAGCTGACGGCCGCGTGCGGTTCGGTGAGCTGGCGCACCAAGATGACGCAACAAAGGGAGACAAGCAGACACAGAAAAACACAAAGCAAATGGACACAGTGAGCACAAATAGCAAGGGTGTGTGTGTGTGTGTGTGTGTGTATAAATAAAATAAAAATAAATCTTTTAAAAAATAAAATAAAAAAATTATCTTATTAAATGGCCACTTAACCAATAAGAGAAATATGGCATTATTTCCTTTTTTTTTTTTTTTTTAACAGTTGAGGAAAAGCTCAGTGGTAAAGTGAGTTATAAAAGGACACACAACTGAGAAATGGCAAAGGGAACTCTCCTACTTAGTCCAATGCTCTCTGGTTAGCTCCTAATCAACTGGTTTGTTCTCTGTCTGTAGTAAATGTCTGTTGAAGGACTGACAAACAGAGAAAACAGAGCCAAAGAATGACAACACATTAGCTAGTCTTCTGTACAATCTAACACAAGCATTACTCTGAACATAGAACATGGCAGGAAATGCATGTATTGAGCTAATTCCAACATGGTAGTCATTATTGTTTATCTCTTTTATGATTCCTCTGGCATTTACGAAAGCAAACTTTCATTAATTATTTGACTTGTACAATAGAGAATGTGCACTGATCAGTGCACCTAAACATTCTGGCCTCTTCATTCGATATTTCTCAACATAATTTATTCTTTCTTGCATTTTGATTTATTGTGTTTGTTTTATAGAAATATGATCCAATTCCATACTAAGTGAGTGTTAGGTAAATTCAGGGTGGATTGAAAAAATACATGAAATTGAGGCTAAAAACCTCATCTATAAAGAATGCACCAAGATGTTTCCAACCTAAAATGCCCTGCCATTGCACTCTGTTAGTCATCATCTTTGATATTTCTTTGATACAAATACTTGGAATTTGAGATCTTGGAGGTGAGTATTTTCAGGTGATTATGAATTCATGATACTATCACGTACATTTGCAAACCCTAGGTGAAATGAAAGGAAGGTCACTGGATATAAAGAGGAGAAATAACATGACAACATTGATGTCATGTAAGAGAATAATAGATGATGCGAAAGAAAACTTTTGACTCAGTAATACAGCCATTAATTCTAGAATAAGAAGAAATATCTGGAAGATGATAGGGATAGGGAGTGAATCGTGTGACCAGATGTTTGCACTTTTAAATCATGGGTTTCAAATACTGTTAAAGCAAAGGCAATAAGTCAATGCTTTGGAAAAATCAGTGCAAGACTTGTAAAGGATTGAAACTGCATCCTATGATCTATACTTGAGAGTGTTTCAAAAAGATGCTAGTAATGAAGTTGTGGGTTATTTGGCCAGGGAAGGGGTGAGGGAAAAGTGGAAATTAAAGTACAGAATCTATGGGAGAGCAGTATCACAGAAATGAAAGTACAGTTGAGAAGAAAGGGAAAGGACAGAATATGAAGATGAGAGATCATATATGTATTGTAAATTGTTTCTTCTCTGATATTAAAATTTTAGTCCTCCTCTTTCCTTTTTTAGACCAATGTTCCCCTAACTTTTGACTAAAATTCTTTCAGCTCATCAGGTCTCTCTTCGGGCAGCTGTAGTCATTTCAACTCTTGATCAATAGTTCTTTTGTATTTGTTTTCCAACCATATTTCCAGTTTTCACTTTTTTTTTTTGGATCCTTTAGGATTTATTATCTCTTAAAGGCCAATTCATTGTCTTTTTTTCCTCCACAGACTTATTTTAGAAGAAGTTTTGTTCTATAGGTTTTGGTAGATATTTCCACAATACTTTTTTCAGGTTTTTATGGTTGCAAACTATTGGTGCCCTGGTAGTTTCACTGTGTTCTGATATAATATGATTACTGTGGCCCTCGACTTACGGTAAAAATGAAATTTAACTTTGTTTCACAGAGAAATATAGTATTAATAATAATTTACCATAGAATTTCAACTTTTTAGTGGGAAATTTTACTTACACAAAAAGTTGTATGCTACATTCTTCAACCATGCCCAGAACAATATCATTAACAAATGCATGCTTTCTCCTGAAAAATTATTTAGACTGCTTTCCCAGCTTGCTGCTGGGAAATAAAATGAAGAGTCTCCCAATGTCAAATGCTTTAAATAGAAAGCAAAACAGCTTAGTAATTTTACAGAAAAACCACCCTTTGGGGTTATCTAGTTTATAGAGCATAATTTTTCAACCCATTTTCATTCAAGTCAAACATATCTATCTTTGTCTTTTTGGATTTCAACATTATCTTTTAAGAAAGTATAGTTGGGTGAGGCAGATGTCAAAGATGTTAACCAAATGTTCAGTTTACTTCAACTAGATTATACTGTGAATGAGAGTTTCTAAATACAACATTAGTTAAACCACATGAGTTTCCCTTTGCTTTTGGAAGCTAATAAAAAAAAAAATGCTTCAAAATGTTACATATATTCAAGTCTGTACTTTCATAATTTCTTGTTAATGCAAAATCAAACTTTAGCAAACAGACAAAAGAAATAGTCAAACTCAGGTCAGATTAACTGATTCATCAAAACATACAGCATAGTATAAGAGAGCTGGAAAAGTAACAGAAATGCTTAGCAGCCATCTCCAGGTCCTAGCCCTACTTCTCCTTGTATTCTGTGTGCAGATATTTCCATGTGTTTCCATTTCACAGCCCCGGGGAATCCTTAAGTTTGATGGAACAACCTGGCTGTAGCTTGACCCTCAAACCAGAAACAAGTAGCCCCAGTTGCTTATCAGGGTGGGAAATCTGCACAAAGATTGCTTAATACATGTTTTTTTTTTGTTGTTGTTGTTTCATTTTTATTTTTGCTCAGTGGCATGCCCCTCTCCCCTGGAGTGTATAAATAGCCAATACCCAGGCATTGGCCAGCACAGGTGTCCCTCATCTCCAATGCAAAGTATGGTTTTTGGAGCTGCAGTTGACTGACCCTGACCCAAGCAGTTGAGTTGGCCTTCCCAGGAGACCAGTCATGATGAGGTCTTTTCCCCTGCTCTTTGGACCCTTTATACTTTGTAAGTAATCAAGTGGTCATTTGTTGAATTTCTCTGTTGTGCCTGAGCCTATGTTCCCATGACTCACCATATAACGACCACTTTACAAGCAGATTATTTATTTGGCAATTGTTAACAAGCTGTCTAAATTATAGTAGTTCTCCCTACATGAATAGTGCCTTTTTATCATATTTATATTACACTAAGCACTGATACTTGTAGACAATCATGAAAATTGATGAATGAGCTAATGAGAGTATTCCACATTATAACTTGCATGATAAAATATAGTTAACTATGGTTTGATGATTGAAGCCCACCTGTAAAATTGTAAATAGTTGCTCAATAATAACATATTCATTTTCCCATTCAATGAAGAAATCTTTATAAAAATGTATCATGTGTAAGTTAGTGCTATGCTGGATAAAGGTGGAAACAGAACATTATATTTGGTAGGAGAAATAGAACATTTCTTGCCTTACAAGAACATATCTTATGTAATTATTAGATTACATATGATTAGAACTAGAAATTATTTACACAATGACTTAAATTACAGAAGCCTAATATACTTGATTCCAAATACATGAATGCAAATTGAACACTTTGAAGCAAATGTGAAAATATTATTTAATTATCATTAAATAAAATGACTAATGTTAAGAATAAATGAATAAACATTATTTAAAGATCATTAAATAAAATGACCAAGTTGTTTAATAAAAACCTAAGCTCTTTCTATATGTCAGATGCTTTTCCTAGTGCTTTACATGTATTAAACTAATTTAATCCTCACAATTACTCCATGAGGTGGGTTGAGCCACTAGGGCCTCTTCCAGGTATGTACCCACCTCAGGGCTTTTGCACTTGCTGTTTCCTTTGTCTGGAGAGCTCTTACCTCAGCTATCTATGCTACTTGCTTCCCTACTTCCTTTAGGTAATTATTCAGATATCATTTTGTTAAGGCCTTCTTCCTTGACATCTATTCTAGCTCCCTTTCTTATCTATTTTTCTACCTTAACACTTATCTTTTTTTTTTTTTTTTAAAGATTTTATTTATTTATTCATTTATCCCTCCCTTGCTGCTTGTGCTCGCTGGGTCAGCTAACCACGCCGCACGGACAGGCTTGCCTTCACCAGGAGGCCCCAGGAACTGAACCCGGGGCCTCCCATATTGTAAACGGGAGCCCTACTGATTGAGCCACAGCTGCTTCCCTAACACTTATCTTTTAACATACTATATATTTTACTCCTTTGTCTTTATATTGCCTTTTCCCCCTACTTGAATGTACATTCTATGGTGGCAAGAATTTGTGTCTCATTTTGCCTTCTTTATTCTTAGTGTCTAGCTAGAACATTGCCTGGCATATAGTAAGTGCTCAGTGAATACTGGTTGAATATACAAATGTGTTTAGTAATATAAAAATAGTAGTAACACATACTGTTTATATATTAATGAAAATCTGTATATCTAAATATATTTATATTTAATATCAATTATATAGTATATCCCAGAATATTAAAAATATATATCTCCTTATATCCAAATGAATATTTGATTATTTGGCCATAGGGATAAAATTCAGGTAATAGATATTATAATTCATATTCTATTTTAAAAACATGATATAGCACACATCTTATACTATCTTGGACATAAAATTATAGGTACCATTTATTAAGCATCCATTAAGTTACAATCCTTAAAAAAATGTAGCAATTATTTCTATGTATTTTAGAGATGAAAAATACTGAGACTAAACAAGATCAAGGTCACAGGGCTCCTCAGCAGCAGGATTGGTATTTGAACTCAGGTCTGTCAAGCCAAACCCTAAATCCTTTTCACTATAAATTATTGTCCTCCTTGGGTTAATACTAAAAGTGTAATGAACTATCTACATTTTAATTATTTTCTGTTGGTATTTTTTTTTTAACTTCTATACCCAAACCTATAGATGATATTAAAACAAGAATAACTCACCCACAAAAAACTTTGGCTTTATTGATAATTTCCTTTTGAAAAAATAGGAAAAGAAACCTTTAATTATTTCATGTCCTGAATAAAATTTGTCCTAATCAATGTGCCATTTTTTAATTTAAAGATCATCATTTAATTTTAGAAGGCTCAAAGTAAGCAATTAAATAAACTATGGAAATGTATATTTTGTAATATATTAGAGATTACATACATTTGTATTTCACATTTAAGTCAAACAAAATAACTTCATATTGAACTTTATTGCAAAACCCTCTGTAATTGGAAAAAATATTTTCCAAGTGTTTATTAAAAGCCCAAAGAAATTAAGCACATATTTCTGTTTTAAAGATCATATTAACCTAAATTCATTTATTTAAACAGAGGAGATTAAAATGTAGAGCTTATTATATATGCTTAATGCATTTTGGAACAATTATCTAGTTTAACTTTCCCAGTAAGAGAAAACACTTGAAAGAGTTAAGGGCTGTATTTAGAATTGAACTTTGATGAGCCAAGCTCATTTGAAATTTGTGATGAGAGTATTTCCTTCTGGTTCATTTGTTTACTAGTTTCCTAAAGAAATTCGTCATGACAGCTCATTAGGAAAGCAATTTACCAGTTTTTAATCAAAAGGCTTCGAAATGTTCAGACACTTTAATTTAGTAATTCCATTTCTGGGAATTTATTCCAAGGCAATAATCTGAAACTTAGGAAGACTTTTATATACAAATGTGTTCATTGCAGTGTTATTTTATTTTAAAATATTTTTAATTGCAGAAATAATATATGCCCCTTAAATAATGCAGAAGTACACTAGTAAAAAGTGACAGTACTGCTCAGAAATCACATTTACCCACTTTCCCCAGAAGTTACCATAACAACATTTTTATTTTTGTAGCCTTGATATATAAATTTTAAGAAAAGGTATCAGACATAGGCACATCCACAACATTGTTTCACAAAAATGGTATCATGTCATCAATGCTTTTTTTAAAAGCTAAAAGGAAGAATGCCTATTCAAACTATGAAACAGCCAACTGTAAAAATTGTTATATAGACTTAAAAATCTTTGCAAAGGATTTATAACATAAAAATGTATATCTTATAGTGTTAAGAGTAAATCAAGGAAAGGGGGAGATGGTGGAGTAGGAAGCTCCAGGAATCAGTTCCTCTACCAGAACAACTATTAACAGGCAAAACTGTCTGAATCAACTACTATGAAACTCCATAGTCCAGTAGAACATTATAAAGTATCCAGGGAAGAGTGGGAGGAAGAGGTTGGTAAATTATGGTAAATACCAGTAAACTGTTCCCTCCATGCAGTGGTTACTGGTGCCCAACCCTCAATGTCATGGCAGGCAGCAGTGAGGTCTGGCCCATGCACAGCTTGCTGGTACAAGAGGACATAAAACTGCACTTCCACAAGATCCAGGGCATGGTGTGGGTTGTTCACTGACCACTGCTTTTGATTAGCTACTTCAGATTGCTGGGGTCCTGCTCCGAGGGCAGCCATTGTTCCAACCTGCCATGGACAAAGGCAGTGGAGGAGATTTAAAGAAAGTATATGTGATGGTTAGGCTAATGTGTCAACTTGGCCAGGTGATTGTGCCCAGCTGTTTGGTCAAGCAAGCACTGGGCTAATTGTAATACAAGGATATTTATGGACTTTAGTCATCAGTGAGTTTACTGCATAGATGGCTGATTACATCTACAATCAACCAGGGAGGTTGCCATCAGCAATGAGTGACGTTTTATCCAATCAGTTGAATGCCTTAAAAAGGGGAAGTGATTTCAGCTTTCAGAGAGAATTTCCCAGCGTCTTTGGATAGCCAATGTATCCTGGGAACTCATCAAGGACTTTCATTGGACTTTCATGGGAGCCCCTGGTTTGCAGCCTGCCTGAGGAATCTGGACTTGTGCATCCCCACAGTCACAAGAAAAAATTTTATAAAATCTCATACTATTTACAGAGATCTGTTGATTCTGTTTACCTAGAGAACCCTGACTGTATACGTCCTCAGAGCTGTGGTGGACACTTGAAGGACAGCATTGGTTGGACAGGGACTGATGAAGAAAGCACAGGTTTAGGGAGCCATGGAAGAAGTGCCTGGCACCCTTCCTGGCTCTTCCCTTACCACCCCCCAGGGTAATTTGGATCTGGTAGGTTCTCCCTTTGGGGGTCCCTTGCTTTGTTCCAGCTGGGAAAAACTGACTTGCCAGGGGCAAAATCTTACTGCTTTAAGTCCTGGAATAGAAGACCTAGTGAGAGGGGAGAAATCTGTTTCCTGGGAAGTAGAGGGGGACTTCAAACTCCTGTAAACAGGGAAACTCCAAAGCAACTAGCAAGCACAAACACAAGCATAGGACAAGACACAGGCCCAGAATAAACAGAAAAGGCTCTGCACTTCGCATTCACCTTGGGCTGACCTGCCTGATAGGAGGGCTGAACTCTGACAGAGAGGACCAGTCAATGCAAAGCCAATTTGAAAGGTGGTGGAAGCTGTTTTATGCTTAGATTTGCTTGGTTTTGTTAGCTCTGGACACTCAAGAAAATCTCTGTCATAGCACCAGCTGGTTACAAATTCAAGAAACAGGCATTTCAGGAAATAAATCCCAAAGTTAACATTTTAAAATGTACAATGTGTAACAAACAATGAAAAGAAAAAGAAACAGGAACCAAAGGAAGAGGATAAAAATCCAGGAAACATCAACGAAGAAGACCAAATTGCAGACATACTGGAACAAAGTCTTAAAATGAATTTTGATTTGCGCAAGGAGATGAAGGAACATATAGAGAAAGAACTAAAGCTGGGGTTCTTAACAAGGGTCAGTGAGCTTCAATTGAAATTCAAAAAAAAAAAAAGATTATTCTTGTGTAGAGATGTTGGTGTGGGTGTGATATATTTATTAAATAATATACAGTATAGTGTGGATTTAGTAAGGGATACATGGTTTTCACCTGCCTGGCAAAGGGGTCCGTGGAACAGAAAAGGTTAAGAACCCCTGAACTAAAGGATATCAGGGAAACAATGAATGAACAATCTGAGAATTTCAATAAAGAGAGAAATTTTAAAAAGGAACAAAACAGAACCACTGGAGTTGAAGACCACAATAACAGAAAATTTCCCAGAGCGTTTCAACAGCAGACTAGAGATAGCAGAAGAAAAAAATTAGTGAAGTCAAAGACAGGACAATTGATATGAGACAGGCTAAGGAACAGGAAAAAATTATAAAAAGTGAAAATCGTCTCAGAGACATCTGGGACACCTTCGAGTATACCAATATATGCATTACGGGATCCCCAGAAGGAGAAGAAAGAGAGGAAGGGGTAGAAAAATATTTGAAGAAATGATAACAGAAAACTCCCGAAATCTAGCAAGAGCTGTGAATATGCACATCCAAGAAGCCCAGAGAACAACAAACAGGAAAAACTTGCCCCATCACATACTGATCTAACTGTTGTATGCAAAGGACAAGGAGAGAGTTCTGATAGCTGCAAGAGAAAGTAATGTGTTATGTATAAGAGAGTACCAATTAGACAAAGTGCCGACTTCTCATCAGAAACCATAGAGGCAAGAAGGCAGTAGGTTGAAATACTTAAAGTTCTGTAAGAGAACAACTGTCAACCAAGAATTTTATATCCAGGAAGACTTTCAAAAAAAAGGGAGAAATTAAGACAGTCCCAGATAAACAGAAGCTGAGGGTGTTCTTACTACTAGACCTGCCTAAGAAGCAATGTTAACTGGAGTTCTTCCGACTGAAAAGAAAGGGCACTAGACAGTGGTTCAAAGTAGCACAAAGAAATAAATACCTCCAGTAAATGTAACCATTCAGGTAATTATAAATTCCACTATTCTTGTAGTATATTTTTTGGTATGTAAATCCACTTCTTACTTCCTATAGGTGCTAAAGTGCAAACTCATAAAAGTAATGATAAATCTATGGTTTTGAACATACAATGTACAAAGATATAATTGGTAACAAGTACAAAAAAGATGGGGGGAGGGAGAGGTATAGAGTAGTGCATGTGTATGCTATTGAAGTCAAGTTGGTATGAAACCAAATATGATTGATAAACATTTAGGATATTAAATTTTAACCCCATGGTAATCACAAGGAAAATATATGAAAAATATATCCAGCTTGAAATGAGAAGTGACTAAATGTGATTACATACAAAAGAACAAAAAAAATCAAATAAATATAAAAGTATGCATTAATGGATGAATTGAGGGACAAAAAAGGTATAAGACTTACAGAGGCTAAATAGCAAATTGGCAGAAGAAAGTCCTGCATTATCCATAGTGACTTTAAATGTTTAATGGATTAAACTCTAGTGAAAAGGAAGAGAATGGCATAAAGCATAAAAAAGCATGACCCAACTATATGCTGTTTATAAGAGACTCATCTTAAATTCAAAGACATAAAGAGGTTGAAAGTGAAAGGATGGAAATAAAATATACTGTGGTAGTTTGATATTAATGATGAATTCCAAAAAGAAATAATGATTAAGTTTGTAAACTGTTCTGTTCCTATGGGCGTGTTACCATTTGATTGTATTAAATTCATGGGTTTCACTTTTACTTGATTAAGATTAGGGCTCTGATTTGGCCACATCAGTAGGACGTTGAGTCCCCACCCCTTGTTGAGCAGAGACTCACACAGAAAACAACATGGCAGAGGAGAGAGCTTAGTTTTTAGAAGCTAGAGCCCCGGGGAGAGAGCTGAGCCATTTGCATGATAGTTTACAGCTGGCCTTGTAGAGAGAGCAGAACAGTTGAGCCCAGAAAGAGAAGAGCCCCAGGAAGAGAGATGAGCCTATGACAGCCTACAGCTGAGGTCGGAAGAAGCTGGGACCATGGAGCCTTAAGAGGAAAAGGAAGGCTGAACCCTCACAGAGACTGGCAGCCATTTTGCTCCAACACATGGCAACAGACATTGGTGAGGGAAGTAACTTACTCTTTATGGCCTTGTGACTGTAAGCTCTACCCCAAATAAATACCCTTTACAAAAGCCAACAGGTTTCTCCTACCCCTTTGGCTGACTAATACAGAATTTGGTACTGAGGAGTTGGGAAGTGCTTTTGCAAATACCAAAATGCTAGAACGATTTTATAAATGGGTAAGGGGTATTTTTTGGAGGAATTCTGAGATGCTTGATAGCAAAGGCCTAGATTGCTTTGACAAGACCGTTGGTAGGAATATGGACACTAAAGAAACTTTTTATGAGGGCTTAGAAGTAAATGATGAAACTATTATTGGAAACTGGAGGAAAGGCAATCTGTGTATTAAAGTTGCAGAGAACTTAGCAAGATTAACTCCTGATATTTTATGGAAGGCAAAATTTGAAAATATTGAGCCTGGGCATTTAGCTGAAGAACTTTCCAAAGTAAACTCAGAGAATGTGGCTTGGCTTCTTGCAGCTTACAGTAAAATGCTAGACAAGAGAGAGAAGCTGAGACCTGAATTGTTGGGTACAACAAAACCAGAAAATGATTCTGGAAATTCCAAGCCTCTGGAAATCAAGTCCTCAGATGATAGTACCCCATTTAAGGGCTTAACTAAACTTGGAACTTGTAAATCAGGAGTGAAAATGCAGTTATCTAGGAAAGACTTGTGGAAAGTATTACTGCTGATGGCTTGGACCCCTGCTTCTTGCATACTAAACCAACAAGCTTTTTGAGAGACCTGTATGAACAAAACCACTGCCAGCCTGGACTAAAAGGGACATTGAAGGGAGAGATGGAAGGGAAAATGGCTTTAAAAGGAAAACCATGGAAGCTGAGATCTGGAATTAAGACATCTCCTTGGGCCAAGAAAGGAATCCCACCTATGTGTACAGAGAGGATAAGTTTGCCTTAACAGTTGAAGAGGTTAGATGTTCCAGCCTGATGTACAGGGAGAGTTTTGCCTCCCCAGGGTACAGGGAGGGGGGAACACATTCCCCAAGAGTTGGGGAGAGTAAGGTTGACACCCCATAGGTCTGAAAGGGGTAGGTCTACCCCCCATAGATTAGGGAAGGCCAGGTTGCCAACTCATGGCTTTGAGGGGGTTGGGCCTGTAGGCCAGAGATTAGGGAGAATGTTACCTCCCCCTCACTGTACTAAGGGGATTGAGACTCTACCCCAAAGATTGGGTAAAGTGGGGCCATCATCCCAACATTCTTGGAGGGTGAGATCTGGAGCTCGGTCACCACCCAGATGCTTGATGAGGATGGAACCAAGAAAATGGCTATTAGGCAAAACTGTGGAAAGAGTGGGTCCCCATGAGGCCCCAGGGAGAAGAAACCATCATCTTGAAAATGACTCTTAGACTTTAACATCTAATGAAATATGCCCTGCAAATTTTCAGAATTGTTCGGGACCTGTGACTCATGTTTCCTTCCCAATTTCTCCTTATGTTAATGCAAATGTTTATTCTTTGTCTGTCCCTTTGTATATTGGAAGCAGATAAATTGTTTTATATGTTTCCGAGGTCTACAACCAGATGGGACTTTGCCCCAAGACAAACTGTATTTCCTGTAATACGATGTTGTACTTAGCTTTGCTAGTGAAATAAGGTTTTTTGAATATTGTAATGTCTTTTTGAAATTCAGAAGGTGGAGTGTGGCAGTTTGATATTATTGATGAATTCCAAAATGACATACTGATTTTGTTTGTAAACTGGTCTGTTCCTAGGGGTGTGTTACCCTTTGATTGTATTATATCCAGAGGTTTCACTTTTACTTGATTAAATTAAGATTAGGGTTTTGATTTGGCCACATCAGTAGGATGTTGAGTCTCTGCCCCCTTGGTGGGCAGAGACTTACACAGAAAACAACATGGCAGAGGAGAGAGCTTAGTTTTTTGACTCTGGAGCCCTGGGGAGAGAGCTGAGCCATTCTCATGATAGTTTACAGCTGGCCTTGTGGGGAGAGCAAAACAGTAGTGCCCAGAAAGAAAAAAGTCCCAGGAAGAGAGATGAGCCTTATGCCAACCTACAGCACAGATCGGAAAAAGCTGGGACCATGGAGCCTTAAGAGGAAGTAGAAGGCTGAACCCTTGCAGAGACTGGCAGCATCTTGCTCTAAGATGTGGCAACAGACTTTAGTGAGGAAAATGACTTATGCTTTATGATCTTGTCACTGTAGGCTCTATCCAAATATATACCTTTTGTAAAAGCCAATAGATTTCTGGTACTTTGCATCAGCACCCCTTTGGCTAACTATTACATATACCATGTAGCAGAGTGGGTGTAGCTCAGTGTTTGAGCACATGCTTCACATGTACAAGGTCCTGAGTTCAATCTCCGGTACCTCCTAATATATATACTTATCATGCAAGTAATTAATAACCAAAAGAGATCTGGGCTATCTATACTAACATCAGCAAAAATACTCTTTAAGTGAAGTGAAAAACTGTTACAAGAGACAAAGAAAGTCATTATATGCTGCTAAAAAGGTCAATTAAACAAGAAGATACAACAATCATAAAATATATACACTTAATAGCAGAGTTCCAAAATATATGAAGCAAATACTGACAGATTTGCAGGGAGAATAGACAATTATATATTTTTAATAGGAGATTTTAATATACTACTTTCAATAATGGATAGAACATTTAGACAGAAGATCAACAAAGAAATACAAAACTTGACTGCTACACTAAATCAAGGAGAAACAACAGACATATATTCAACGCCTTACTCAACAACAGAACATATATTGTTTTGAGTGCACATGGATCATTCTCCAGGATAGACCATATATCTTAGGTCACAAAACAAGTCTCAATAAATTAAAAAAATACTGAAACCATACCATGTATTTTCTTTGATCACAATGGAATGAAGGTAAAAATCAATAACAGAGGGGGAAATGTAAAATTGACAAATATGTGGAAATTAAACAACATGCTCTTAAACAACCAATGGATCAAAGAGAAAATCACAAGAGAAATGAGGAAATAGCTTGAGGTGAATGAAAATGAAAATACAACGTAACAAAACTTATGGGATGAAGCAAAAGCAGTGCTGAGAGGGAAATTGATAGTTCTAAATGCTTACATTAAAAAAACAAGAAAGATTTCAAATCAGAGACGTAACCTCAAACTGGAAGAACTAGAAAGAGAAGAGCAAACTAAAGTGAGCAGAAGGAAGAAAAAATGATTACAGTGGTAATAAATGAGATAGAGGATCAAAAATAAAAATAGAATCAATAAAACCAAAAGTCAGTTCTTTGAAAAGATCAATAAAATTTACAAACCTTTAGCTAGTTTGATGAAGTAAGAAAGAGAAAGGACGCAAATAACTAAAATCTGAAATGATAAGCAGGACATTACAGCTGAACCCACTGAAATTAAAATGGCTATATGGGATAGTATGAACAATTGCACAACAACAAATTAGATAACTTAGATAAAATGGACACATTCCTAGAAACACACAAACTACCTACACTGACTCAAGAAGAAAAATAAGATCTCAACACACCATAGATTTGATATCAGTAAATAGATTTGAATCAGTAATCAAAAACCTCTCAACAAAGAAAAGCCCAGGAGTAATGGCTTCACAAGGGGAATTTTACCATGTATTCCAAGAAGACTTGACGTCAATCCTTCTCAAACTCTTCCAAACATTTAAAAGTGGAGGGAATATTCCCTAATTGATTCTACAAGGCCAACATCCCCTTCATACCCAAACCAGGTAAAGATATCACAAGAAAAGAAAATTACAGACCGATGTCTCTTATGAATATAGATGAAAAATCCTCAACTAAATAATAGCAAACTGAATCCAATAGCACATTAAAAGAATTATTTTAATGGTGTATCATGATCAGGTGGGATTTACCCCAGGTATGCAAGGGTGGTTCAAGATAAGAAAATCAGTTGATGTAATATACCATATTAACAGAATGAAGGAAAAAAACAACAATACGTGATCATCTCAATTGGCTCAGAAAAGGCATTTGACAAAACTCAGCAGTCCTTCTTGATAAAAAAACACTTAGAAAAATAGGAATAGAAGTAAACTTCCTGGGAAGCGGCTGTGGCTCAATCAGTAGGGCTCCCGTTTACCATATGGGAGGCCCTGGGTTCGGTTCCCAGGGCCTCCTGGTGAAGGCAAGCCCGCCCGCACGGCATGGTTAGCTGACCCAGTGAGCACAAGCAGCAAGGGGGGGATAAATGAATAAATAAATAAAAAATCTTTAAAAAAAAAAAAAAAAAAAAAGAAGTAAACTTCCTCAACATGATAAAGTGCATATATGAAAAAATCCACAGCTTATATCTAATGGTGAATGACTGAAAGCTTTCCCTCTAATATCAGGAAGAAGACAAAGATATCTACTGTCAACACTGTTATTCAAAATTGCACTGCAAGTTTTAGCCAGAGCAATTGGACAAGAAAAATAAATAAAAGTCATATAAATTGGAAAGGAAGAAGTAAAATTTTGCTTATTTACAGATGACCTGACCCTAAATACACCAAATCCTGACAAATCCACAGAAAAGATTCTAGAGCTAATAAATGAATTAAACAAAGTGGCAGGGTATAAGATCAACACCCCCAAGTCAGTAGTGTTTCTATACACTAGCAACAAACAATTGAAGAAATCAAGAAAAATTCCACTTAAAATAGCAACTAAATGAATAAAATATCTACAAATAAATCTAACCAAGGATGTAAAGGGCTTGCACACAGAAAACCACAAAACATTCCTAAAAGAAATCAAAGAAAATAAATAAATGGAAGGACATTCCATGTTTATGGATTGGAAGACTAATTATTGTAAGATGTCAGTTCTAACCAACATGATGTAGAGTCAACACAAGCCCAATAAAAATTCCAACAGCCATCTTTGCAGACATGGAAAAGCAAATAATCAAAGTTATATGGAAGTTAAGTGTAGAATTACCATATGATCCAGCAATCTTTCTACTAGGTATATATTGAACAGATATTTGCACCCTGATGTTCATAGTGGCATTATTCACAATTGCTAAAAGATGGAAGCAACTCAAGTGCCCATTAACTGATGAATGGATAAACAAAATGTATATACACACAATGGAATATTATTCAGCCATAAAAAGGAATGATGACCTGATGCATGCAGTAACAGGCATGAACTTTGATGACATTATGTTGAGTGAAATAAGCCAGGACAAATATTATATGACTTTACTGTTATGTACTAATTATAAAAACAAACTCATAGAGTTAGGATCTAGAATATAGGTAACCAGGAGATAGATTGGTATTAGAGAATAGGGAGTTGATGTTTAATTTTACAGAATTTCTAGTTAGGTTGATGATAAAGGTTTGGAAATGGATATTGGTGATAGCAGCATATTATTCTCAGTATAATCAATAGAACTGAAGTATATAGGTGAATGTGGTTAAAAGAGGAAACTTTAGGATGTATATATTACTAGAGTAAAAGTTAATAGATAAAACATAGGACTGTACAACACAGTGAAGCCTATTGTACATGATAGACTATAGTTAATAGTACAACAATAAAAATTTTATTTCATGAATTATAGCAAATGTACAATACAAATATGAGGTGGTAATAATAGGGTTGCACAAAGGAAAAATGCACTTAATGTAAATAATGTATCAAAGGACTATATTAATAATCTTTCATCAATTATAACAAAGGTAACTACTGTTAAAAAAAATAGTACAATGATTTAAAGAAAAGCACCATCCTCGATTGTAACAAGCGGACAATACCAAGCCAATGTGTTGGTGGTGGGGTGGTATATTGGAATCCTGTATTTTATGCATGATTATTTTGTAAACTCACAACTTCTCTAATAAAAAAACAAATTTATATGGAAGGGTAAGGAGTCCTGAATAGCCAAAACCATCTTGAAAAAGAATGAAGTTGGAGGGCTCACACTTCCAGATCTTAAAACTTATTAAAAAGCCACAGTAATCAAAAGGACACCTTGTATCTGTGCACAAAAGCAGACATACAGACCAATGGAATGGAATTTAGAGTTCAGAAATCAACCCTTGCATTTATGACCAACTGATTTTTGACAAGGGGGCAAAGACCTCTCAATTGGGAAAGAATAGTCTCTTCAAAAAATTGTGCCAGAAAAACTGGCTCTCCATTTGCAAAAGAATGAATGGGGATTCCTACCTCATACCATGTACATATATCAAGTTACAATGGATC
Organism: Tolypeutes matacus; assembly: GCA_026826555.1. NCBI lineage: Eukaryota > Metazoa > Chordata > Mammalia > Cingulata > Chlamyphoridae > Tolypeutes > Tolypeutes matacus. The sequence goes on along the minus strand of JAKSZT010053779.1, from coordinate 10,248,199 downwards.
AAAAATCTAAATATAAGAGGTAGCACTCTAAAACTCCTAGAAGAAGACATAGGGAAGCATCTTCAGGAACTTGTGTTAGGCAATGGTTTCTTAGATTAGGGTAAGGAATACGGAGTTAAAGCTTAAAATGTACAGAGTTTCTATTTAGAACGACAGAAAAAGTTTGGTAATGTATGGTAGTCAAGGTAGCATAACATCATGAATATAGCTAACATCCCTAATTATACATTTGAATGTGGTTAAAAAGGGAAATTTTAGGTTGTATATATATTTACTAAAATAAAAATTAAAATAATTTAGTAGAACTGCACAACACAAACATTGAACCCAAAATTAATCCATGGACTCTAGTTAATAGTATTATTATGAAAATGCAAGTTGTTAATAATAGGGTGGTATATGCAAATCCTGTATTTGAGGCATGATTTTCTGTAAATCCACAACTTCTCTAATAAAAATTGACTAAACAAGAAAATTAGATATGGAATTTTAGTTACACATACACATTTACACACACACCAGCATGAAATAAATTCAAGTATTATTAGTTTTCTTTAGTATAGGATATTGGATGATTGATTTATCTTCCTGACTTTTCTGTATTTTTCATATTTGTTGTGGCAAATGCAATCTTTCATTAGATTTTTAAAAGCTGTTAAGTAAAAGGGGAGGTAGAGTTCATGTGATGTACAGTTAAGAACAAATGGCTTTTCTTTCTTTATTTAGAATCCGAAATTCTGAAATTTAATCTTTTAAATAATGCCATGCTCCCTGTTTTTAAGATTACATTATCAATCATTAAAAAGTCTTAGATTGAAGAGAAAATCAAATTAGAATATGCTTAATTGACAGACTGTGTTGATGCTGAAGGACCATTTTCTTCATGCTTTATAAAACACTTTTTTTGTTACCATGGCACTAAATGCTTGAAGCTCAGCCTTTTTATGAGATCATTTTGTTTTGAGTTTTTTTAGGGAGGGTAGGGAGGCAATGCTACATTCATGAGTTTGACTTGTGCATTCTCAAGGTGGATTCATGGTTGAGTGAAGAGCCACATCCATAACTTTTCTCTAGTGTAGGGAAGCCTGAATGGAATAGTTAGAAGAATGGTTTTATTATGAAAACTTATTTGTTAATCATTTATTTATCCAAAAACTATTAAGTGTTTATGATGCTTCAGGCACTATGATACTACTAAATTACAACCAAGAAGGCAACACAGTTCAATGCTTTGACTCAATAATTCAATATCTTGATATCTTGTGGAAAAAAGGTGGAATGTTTTAGTTCTACAATAGTGGAAGAGCAGTGAGTGTATGGAAGGCAAATTACATGAATTACAATAACGAACTTGGTCTCTTATTCTAACTTGCTGTAAGACCAGGAGTAAATTATTTAGTCTCAGTTTCCTCATTTGTGTAATGGAGAGAATAATGGTATTGTGATGATTAAATGTGATCCTTCTTTCCATCCTTTATTCTTTCATTCAATTAATGCTTAGTGGGTGACCACTCTCTTCCAGGTATTATGCCAGGTATATCCAGTACCTGCCTTAATGAGCTTACAGTATAAAGGGAGCAAATATAATGCCATCTTTGTATATGAATATATATATATATATATACACACACACATATATACACACATAGAGCTCGAGTTTTATTTCACATAGATCTGGGTTAAAATACAGGTGCTACGAATGATCAGTGTTATGCTTATGGGAAAGTTACCTGATCTCTCCTGATGGTTGTTTCTTTTGTAAAATGGGAATAAAATATTTACCTTTCAAGTTAATTATAAAGATTTGATGAAATGACATCTATAAAATTCTTCTTTGAGTGCCAGGAATATAGAATTATCAATTAATTTTTGCAAGTTTCAAGTAGCAGTCAGGACATAGAGGAAAAAGTAGAAGAAATTTCCAGGAGTACAGGGGGCTGTTGAGGGACAGCATTCCAGGTTGATGGGACAACATGAGTCTAGGAATGGAGGCAGCAAAGACAGCATGATGTGTTTTGGGACCTGCAAGTTGTGCAGCCTGGCTGGAGGTAGTGGTTCAATGATAACTGGAAACGCATGTGTCGACAAAAAGAAACTTACCACAACCCTTATCACTTCACCACCCATAAGGTAAAACACTGCTCCACCAGGTTTGAAGACTGTTTTATTTTCCTAGCTGCTAAAACAAACACCATACAATGTGTTGGTTTAAACAATGGGAAGTTATTGGCTCAGTTTTGAAGCTAGGAGAAGTCCAAAATTGAGGCATCAGCAAGGTGATGCTTTCTCCCAAAAGACTGTGGCATTCTGGGGCTGCTGGCTGGTGATCCTTGGCCCTTGGCTTTTCTGTCACATGGCAATGCACATGGCAGCGTCTTCTCCTTTCTCTTCCAGGTTCCTTCTCACTTCTGGCTTCCCCGTGGCATGTTTCTCCATCTGATTCTCCTTCGCTTGTAAAGGACTCCAGTAATCTGGATTAAAGTCCCAACTGATTCAGTTGGGCCACACCTTAACTGAAGTAACATCTTATTTACAATGGGCTCACACAAGAATGCAGACCAAGACCAAGAACATATCTAAACTTACATATACAATTCAGCCCACCACAGGGACCTACACTGGAGATTTAGAGAGAGAAAAAATAAAATACTATGCTTTTCTAGTAGCCTTGTTTTCACTATCTGAGACAGTGATTTCACAATCAAACTCTGAGATCCCCTCTACACATTCTTAGCTGTTGATCTCACTTTGATAAACAGAAACTATGAGATGTTAAGTCCTTTATCTTTCTGCCACCCAAACCAGCTGCACCTGCAAAAATGCCCCTTCCTCCCTTCTCTTACAATGGAGGAAGTGGCCCTTCCTCCAGCAATGACCAGTTCCTCATCTCATTTTTCTCCTTTGCTGATTATTTTTCTCTTTTACATCATCAGTCTTTCCCTCCCTACTAGATAGTTTCATTAGCATACATATATACCACAATTTTTCCAACTTAAAAGTATTTCTTGATCCCTGTTCTTCTAGCTAACTCCTTATTTCTTTGCTCTCCTTCTTAACAGAAAGCCTTGAAAAAGTTTTTTGTATTCATGATCTCCATTTTCTCTTCTTCAATTCTTTTTTAAACTCCTTTTAAATCAGGCTAGTTATATTTCCCCCCTCATCATTCTTCCAAAACTTCTCTTGTCAAAGACAACAATGACTTCTACTTATTTTTTTTTTTTCAAGTACAAGTAGTTATTTTTATTACATACTGCATAAATTTGAGGGTATAAGAAATGTGTTTTCTTAATTTCACAAAATTCTTCATTGCAAAATACTTCAAATGTATGTAAACCTCTTAAGAACATTTTCACAATGATGATGAAATAAATCAAAAGCACTTTTCAAATTTTCTAGTGGAAGGGTGGGGAGAAAGCAGGATGATAGGTTACTGAGATCCAGAGTTTAGATGACTTGGCAAGGTCATCCAATTTGCAGGTTGTAGAGTTGTGTGTGGGAGTGTGGAACCCAGTTTTTTTCTGGTTGGAGCATGATGCAGAATCTGGGAATGTTAGTATGTTCAAGATGAAGACAAAGATAATCTTATTACAGTTCAGATCATTTTATGCCAGAAACAATTGTAGAAACTAACTTTAATTTTTTCAGAACTCAATTAGGTGTGTGTATGGTCCATTGGTATCCAGCTTCAACACCTGCCTGTTCCCGTAAGTACCATGTTCCACCACAACCCCAGCTTCGACGCACTTACTGTTAGCAGCTAATTCTTTTTCACATAGAGTCACAAACTGGGAATAAAGTTCTAACCCTTCTTCTTTCCCAGAGTTAGAGTGATACTGCATGTTTCTTCCTTTCACTTTTCCCCCAAGGGTGGCTTGAGGGATGATAAGAATGTCACCAGGTAGATCCAATATAGAGACGTGCTTGCCGTTTTCTGTCTCACTTAATTTCACATTTAACAGTGTATTAACCATTTTGGGAAGAAGTTCTTTATCAGCTCCCTTGAAAAAACATATGTAGATCACTAATCCTCTCTGGACCTCCACCCACTGGGCCGCGGCGTCCCCCTCCGCTGGGCGTATTTGCAGTTGGGCGTACAGGCACTGCTGCAGGAGCGCCCGGGCCTGAGGTGTCCTACCGCCCTCACTCATGGCTGCAGCCAGCGCAGCAACGCGACCGCTTTCTGACTTCTACTTATTAATCCAGGGGTCAGTTCTCAATCTTGTTAAATCAGCAGCACCTGACAGACATGTTCAATCCTTCCTTGAATCTCTTTCTTCACTTGCCTTTTAGGATATGACACCACCTTGTTTATCTTCTGCATTGCTGGCTACTCCTTCTTGGTGTCTTCTATTTGTACTCTCTTTTGCTCTCACCTCTTATCATGGGAGTGCCTCAGAACTCAGTCTTTAGCCCTCTTCTTTTCTGCATATAGCTCCTACATTTATATTTTCCAGTCAGGACTACTCCCCAGAATTACAAGTAATGGGAATCCCAATCTTAACATGTCCAAAACTGAACTCCTGCTTTCCTCCTTCCCACTAACCTACTTTTTCTACAATCTCCCCCATCTCCCTTGATGACATCTCAACTTTCAGGTGTGAAGGCCAAACATTTGAGTTGTCCTTTCTCTTTTTTTTATCTCATCAGACACTTCTCTCCCAGACCCCACATCCCAAGCCACCAGCTGCTAATATTAAGAATATCTGCAGAATTTGAACACCTCACTATCTCCACTGGCATTACTCATGTCCAAGATATCATCATCTCTCAACTGGATTATTGCAATAGCCTCTATGGTAGGGGGGAGTCCTAGTATGGCTTGCAGCCTTCCTCTGGGACCCACAAATGCCTCTGTTCAGGAGCAGATGTGTCAGCTTGGCAAGTTAAATCACAAACCCCTAGCAGATAAAAGGATTGTGGATGCATTCCTTTCCCTATTGTCCAGAGCATGTGTAGATTTTTACTACATATCTGATTAAAGTGCGCATGTTTTAAGACATCTGGCTCATACCCACTTTGGTATATCTGTCCCTGGTGGGGAGAGTGGTGTTCTTCAACTGTGGTGCACGTGCATATGCATGTACACACACACACACACACACACACGAGGGGGAAAGGAGCTTAGAACATCTCCCTGCATTGGCCATGGATTGAGACCTGCTGGCTATGGGGAACCAGCGACCACTACTGGAGATTACTTTCTACTTTCAGTCTTTTTTCAGTGCTGCAGCCAGATCATGTCTCTCCTGTTGTCAAAATCTTATAATGGCTGCCCATTTCACTCAGTAAAAGCAAAAGTCCTTAAAGTGCCTAAAACCTCACTCTGTCTGGCTCATGCTTACTTTATAGACATAATCTTATACTTCTTCCTTATTGTCTCTACTCCAGCTGCACTGGCCTCTTTGCTGTTTCTTTAACATACTAGACATACTCCTACCTCTGTGCATTTGCACTAGCTGACCTTTTGGAATCCTCTGCCCCTAGATATCTGCAAAGCTCGCTCTTTCTTCTCCTCCAAGCCTTTGCTTATATGACCCTTTATCAAGAAGACCTTCCCTGACTACCCTTTTAAAAATTGCAAACTGTTTATCCCACTCTAGAACTCCTTACCCTTTTCTAGTTTTCACAGTGCCTATCTTCTAATATTTTATATAATTTACTTATTTGTGGTGTTCAGGATTTATTTCTAGTCTCCTTCCATTAAAATGTAAGTTCCATGATGCCAGGGATTTTGTTTGTTTGTTTGTTTACTGCTCAATGTTCATTTGTTGAAGGAATGAGTGGACTGCAGAAATAGACTGAAAGCAATGAGATTGGTTAGGAAGCTATTGGTTCAGGCCTTGGTGGGGTCTGAGCAAAAGGCAGTGAAAACAGAGAGGAGGAGGTAAGTGTGAGATGTTCATAAGGCATCAAATGCAGGGCTTAGGGATTCATTGGGTGGTACAGGGTGGCAGTTCAGAGAGGAAGAAGTTGAGTATGATTCACAGTATCTGCTTACATAATTGGGGTAGTTGGTAATAAGATGAATTAAGAAGGAAACTACAAGTAGTAGTGAAACTTTTGGTAGTGGAAAGGCAAGGAGTTCAGGTTTAGAACTATGACAGTTTGATATTATTTATGAATTCCAAAAAAGAGATATAGATTAGTTTTTAAACTGATCTGTTCCTCTAGGCATGATACCCTTTGATTGTATTAGATTCAGCTGAGATGCCTTTGATTAAAATATGTTAAGATTAGGGCTTTGATTTGACCATTTCACTAGGGCGACTCAGTGTGAGTCCCTGCTCCCTTTGTGGGCTTTATAAATAGACACTCAAAAAGACACACAGAATTAGATATACAGAAGAAGAAACACAGAGGAATAGAGAGAGCTCCATAGATAACAGAGGAAAGAAGTGCAGTTTTGATCCTGGGGCCCCAGGAAGAGAGATGAGCCATTTGCGTGATAGTTTACAGTTGAAGAGAACAGAGCAGCTGAGCCCAGAAAGAAATAAGCCCTTCAGCTTACAGCTGAGACTGGAAGAAGCTGGGCCCATGGAGCTTAAGAGGAAAGAGGAAGGCTGAACCCTCGCAGATATCAGCAGCCATCTTGCTTCAACACGTGGCAACAGACATTGGGTGAGAAAGTACTTCTTATGGCACCTTGAGTTGGACTCTTTAGGGCCTTGTAATTGGAAGCTTCTACCCCAAATAAATACCCTTTATAAAAGCCAACAGATTTCTGGTACTTTGCATCAGCACCCCTTTGGCTGACTAATATAGATACTTTGTACTAGAGATAGAGTACAATAGGTCAGGAATATGTTTAGTAGTAAAACAGTAATTGCGTCATCAGTATCAGCCACAGGAGTAGTGGGGAAGGGGTGTCAGTAGTAATAGCTAACATTTACTGAACATCAAGTATATATCAGACACTGTTTAAATGCCATACATATATTAGCTCTTTTAAGCCCCAGAACTGCCCTCTCCCTTTTTTCAGAGATGTAGAAACTGAAAGCACAGAGAAATTAAGAAGTTACTCAAAGTGACATAGTTAATTAGATGCAGAGGCAAAAATATGAACTCTGGCAGTCTGGCTCTAGAGTCTGTGTCCTTAACAGTTGGATATAAGTGTCTAAATCTTGGTAGAGAAAACTTGGTGACAAGCAGAGTTGGGAGTGCCTGCTACATGGATGACAATTTAAATCTATGAATGAAGATGCGATTATCTAAGGAGAGTCTGGACTACTACTACAACCATCATAGCTAACTACTGGTGTTACTTATTGAGCAGGGACTTGCCATTTATTGAACAGGTCAGACACTGTGAATTGAGCTATGGCAGTGAGCAAGAATGGCCTGATCTCTAATCTCAGGGAAATTGGCAATAATCGGCAATAGTAACTATTATCACAGTAGTAACATTAGCATGGGATAAGGATTATGGTGGGGAAATTAAAGGAGTTGAGGCAGCACATGGCAGAAGAACCGAACCCAATTCTAGGGGTCAGGGAAAACCTTCCCGAGGAAGCAACATCTGAACTGGTAGAGAAAGAGATTGGTCAGAGGTGAGCAGATGGAATAAAAGAGGAGGCGTCTTAAGAACAAAGAATAAGTTAGGGAAAGTAAGGATGTAAAAAACCTGTAGGATTTGAGGATATAGTCAGAAAAGGGATGCAAAGCATCTCCTTAATGCCTGGCACACACATGGTGTTCAATGATTTCTAGTTCCTTTCTCTTCTTATTTACATGATAGAGGTTACAATGAGAATTCGGTCTCTGAACAGAGTCCTTATATTCATAGGCCAGAAGAGAGAATTTGCCATTTTTGCTGTTCATTGAACTATGAAGTGTTATATGATATTCTGTTTGCAAATAGCCTGGACTAGTGTGGAAGGTACCCTACAGATTTGTCATTCTCAGCAATAGTAAATTATCTTTTGTGCTTTACCATACCTGTTCAGTTGTTGTATGATATTTCCTGTATATTTGAAATCTATTTCTCAATACGTTAATGCATTACAGAATTTGATCAGTTTTATATTAATGTAGGGCAGTCTTATGTGTTGTAACCTCCTGAAACATAGAGAGATTTCAGATAGCTTATTCTTCTTTCAAATGAAATAAATAATTTTATAAATATAGAAACTCAAATGTATAAAATATATGCATATCGGCACATTCAGTAGGTAAAAATGTAACAAAAAATATTTATTCAAAAAATTCACTAGAGGGGAGTGGATGTGACTCTGCAGTTGGGTGCCCGCCTCCCACATGGGAGGTCCTGGGTTTGTTTCCCGTTGACTCCTAAAGAAGATAAACAAATAATGAGCAGACAATGAGAAAAAACAACAAGCAGACAATGAGCAAGACAACAAGCAAACAACGAGCAGACAGCAAGCAAAAGCAAAACGAGTAGGGAGCAGATGTGACTCAAGCAGTTCGACACTCGCCTCCCACATGGGAGGTCCTGGTTGGGTTCCTGGCACCTACTCAAGAAGAAACAAGCAGACAATGAGAAAAAAACAAAACAAAACAAAAAAAATAGACGAGGAAGCCATCTCAGGGAGGAAAAAAAACCCACCAGAGGGCCACTAGCCAAATTTCATTGTTTTGGAGAAAAAACAGTAACATTGTAAATAGTTTAGCTAAAGAAAACCAAGGTTTCTCCTAAAATAGCTCCTGAATTTACCATTCAGACTATTTTAAGCAAGTACCAAAGCATTAGTCTTGATGGAAAAATAATTTAAAATATCCTCTTTCAAACCCTAAATGAAATCATGTACATCTATAGTAAGCATAGTGTAATAATAGTTTAGCTATGTTTATCTTCCTGACTGTCATAGGAGCATATTTAAAAAGTTGCTTTTTTCATCTTAAGGTGACTTTTAGTGAAAGAGTAAAACTGTGTCTTTAATCTTGCAACTTCTTTACTGTATTTACGAAGCCTCAAATACCATAATAAAAAATCAGTGTATTTTTCCTTAAGAATTCAGACATTTGGTGGGATATAATTTAAGAGTAGAGGAGGGTTATATAGGTTAGAAGTAGGCCTATGTGTAGAAATGGTGGAAGATTAAAATGACAAAGAAAGGTCAAGGGAGAGAGGCTATGTTGATGAGATTGGGTATTAACTTTTTAAAGGTAACAGATTAAACTGTGCTAAAGATTTATGACCAATTGTTTTGACTATTAATGTGAAAGGTCCTCGAATCATAATATACTTAAGGTTTTAGCCTAGAATTTTTTCTTCTGAAACAGACAATGTTTTTATTTTGAAAGTTAAAGAACTAATCCTTGGTTATCATTGCATCATGTTATATAATCCCACAATTTGCACTGTTCATAATAAGGGGTGTGTGTGCCATTTGTGTGCTAAGAGAAGACATATAAAATAGGTAAAATCAGATTACCATGTCTGAATGGAATTTCTATTTCTCATTCAAATTCTAATGGCACGAATAAAATCACAGGACATTTTGTTTTACACACACAAAATTAAAGTGAATCTATCGTCTTCTACAGGTTGGTATGGAATTTCTCAAAAACAACTCATTGGTTTTGGGATTCATTTTGTTCCTGAAGTAAAAATTTTTTAACAGTTCCATTTTAGCATATGCTTAAGAACTTTATCCAGTAACATACAATTTACTTAACACATTTCTCAGCATTAAATGGATAGTAACTATAGAGGGTTAATTGATTTGTCCAAAGTCACAGTTCTTAAAGGACCAGTTTCACACATAAAAGTTTCATTGGTCTAATTGCTCTAACGTTAGCCGCAATGGATACTGATGAATTATGGTGTGCAAGGCAATGAACAATTTATTTTGAGATATAGTTACTCTTCTCTAGCGTATTCACATCCTGTTTACCTTAAATTACTCTTGAATTTGAAAATACTGTCCTGCCTGGGGCTATTAAGAGCTAATAAACATTAGCATTATTCAGTGGAAGGGAGCTCTCTTGCAATGAAGTATAAAAAGTATTTCCAACTTCTGGTTAGGAAATGCTTTGGAGTGGAAAATATGAGTCATTATTATTGCCTGTATAACACTTTGTATTTTGTGATTAACCTTGAAAGAAATAATATATATTCCATACTTAGAAGTTTGGTGAGTGGCCTTTAATATGCATTTGGAGAAATGGGTTATTTCCCTCTTTCCTCTCCCACCTTACTACTACTGAGGAGCAGTAGAGCAGAGTGCTTGGAAGAGCGAGTGCTGGATCCACACTGCCTGCGTGGGGGCTTCACCACCTCTGCTCGTTTGGTGTGTGGACTCTTGCAAATTACTCGACCTCTCTGAGTCTCAGCTTTCTTATCCATAGATGAGCAGATAATAATAGTACTTATTTCAGAGTGTGGCTGTGAAAAGTTAAACATATTCATGTATGATAAGTACTTACAAGAATGTGCTCAATAAATCTTAGCTTATCAAAGCAGGGAAAAGGCACTATTATGGTTAGGTTTAAGGTGTTCTTAATATTACTATCCACAAATTGCTATTATGATCTAAATGATTTTTGTGTGATAGTCTGCCTATAAAAGGACTATTATATAATGTGAAATTATTTTAGTTGTTTAAGCCAAGGTCTTTATCAAGCTACTTCAGACTTCATTTCTTTCTCTAATCAATTTATTACCTTTGATATGCAGGAGGGAAGAAACGTGATAGATCCATATTGATTATGGTATGTTTTAAAGAGTTGAAATATTAGTCAAAAATCTCTTTGACTCTGTTACTAATATCTTACATGCACAGTTCCCCATGATTGTCAGTCACAATAAGCTTATAAACAACATTAAAGGTAAGTCTCATGTGATATAATAAGCATATTGATAAACTGAGATAAATCTATCCATCTATCCATCCACCCATTGCTTCAATCATTGAACTTCTGTCTTCAAATTATTCTTTGAGAAACTTTGAGCAGAAAAAAAAGTCTAATTATATAGGAGATATATAGAATGTATAGTGGAAAAATTCAAAGGAGTTGACAAACTGATTTTTCAGTCTCTATTGGCAATAAAGAAACTGTATTCAATTTATTTATTCAAAGATCATGGATATATCATTTGGGTTTTTTATTTAGAAGAAATAAATTTTCTATAAATGGAATATTAGCAGTGAAGTGATCTATTATGCCTTATAATATTTAGACTGATCTGAAAAGCGTTCACTTTTATGCCCTGAAAGGTTAAATATGACCAAACTCTCTGTTCATAAACCATGATGGGAGAGTTTAAAGTCAAAACAGGGATGGAAATGTTAATGAGTCCTTATACATTCATACTGATCAATGATTACAGAAAGAAGATTTGAAGCCTGGAACAGAGAAAATTTTGTGCCCTTTTATTTCTTCTTTTAAAGGAAAAGGATTACTCTTGGCGATTATAGATCATTGATACCGCTATACACTAAAACATATCACTCAATCATTGAATGGCACTTAAATATAATAAATTGAAAATGAACCTGACTACTTAAAGTGATGAATTTTAATAAGGGGTATGATTATATTAACTCCCTTTCACAAGGGTGGAAGAGGAGAGAGGGCAAAACACAGGGTAGACCCATCAGTGGTGCCTATAGCTAAGATGGATATTACTTAATTTTGACTCTGTCCTTCAGAGGTTAACACTAACAGTCAAGACAGGAAGGTGGCCAGAGGGCACTTGCTAACTCTATTTCAAAGATAGTGTCAAAACTGGAGAAGCCAAATATGCCATGAATTGAAGGAACAATTTTGGGTTCCAGATGGAAGATAAAGCCTGTGAAGGTTGGTTTCATGTGTCAACTTGGTGAGCTTATGGTGTCCAGTTGTTTGGTCAAGCAAGAACTGGCCTGATTGCTACTGTGAGGGAATTTCTTAGATGGATTTTCATCATTACTCAGTTGATTGCATCTACAATCAACAAAGGAGAGTGCCCTCAACAATGAGGAGAGTTTCCTCATCCAATCAGTTAGAGGTCTTAAAATGAGAACTGAGGATTCCAGGAGTTAGAAAAAAGAATTTTTGTCTTTTCTTCAGCCAGCCAGCTTCTCTTGGGGAATACAGCTTCACCTTCATCAGAGCTTCCAGCTTGTGTCCTGCTTTATAAAGTTCAGACATGCCAGATTTCAGAATTACTTTTTTGAAATTTTCAGCTTGTGGCCTGCCCTGCAGACCTATAGGATTCAGACTTGATAATTCCAAGTCGTGTGAGCCAATTCCTATAAAAAGTCACATATACATGTGAGATTTGTATTTTCTATCAGTTCTGTTTCCCTAGAGAACCCTGACTAATACAAAACCAAAAGCCATGAATTTGAAAAAGTACAGGGTTGAAGGAGGTAAAGAGAAAAGGAAGGAGTAAAGACAGTTACAAGGGGTCACCCACTTGGTGTTCTGAATCTCTCTAGAGATTTAAAAGCAATATAATTAGGCAAATGTGAAACTGAGTACACACACAGAAAAGCCTAGGACTTACTTGACATATGAGCCCATGCTGCAAGACTTTCTTTAACTTCCATTCCTTGCCAGCATTTGAGTTTGCAACCCCTGGGGACTACTGATTAAGAGGGATCAGAATATCCAAGACAGGTGGGTTTTTTTTATTATTTTATTTTTTATTATTATTATTTTTTTTATCAGATGTCTGTGTTTTGGTATTGATATGGGTTGGCTTTGTTTAAAGGATAGCTTAGGCATTTGGATAAGAGGAGGTCTGTCTATAGTCATTAAAATTTATGGAATGACTCAATTGTTATGGAATAATCTTTGAAAAGAAAATAGGAGATGGGTAGTGAAAAACCTAAGGTGAATATGAGATGTTTGCGAAAATTTCACAATGTTTACCTAACGTGTAAGATTGTCATGATGCAAAAATGAGTTAATAGATATGAAAGCACAACCTTCGAATAAAAAAAGGCCCTTATATATTCAAGGGATGGCCATAATTGTGATTTTTTTCACATTTTTTGGTACCAATATAGGAAGGTATTAAAAGTTTTGACACAGTCTTTTAAATCAAAGATGCTGAACAAAAATAATTTTCTTCCCAACATAAAATATTTTCATGTCGATTTTCTACTTTCTTTAGATGCTTGTAGTATATTAAGCACTTCTTAATGTAGGGACTCACTAAAGAATGAAAATGGTAGTCCCAATTCTAATGAAAATAATCTAATTGTTTAGTCTCTAGTGTTAACCAGTATAATGAATCTAGGGAGGTGGATGTTGCTGTGACTTGCCAACCTGCCAACTGAACAAATGTCAATTTGTATTGTAGTTCAGTCTCTTCGCATTTCTTAAGACTGAAAGTCATTTAAATAAGTTCTACTGCTGATAAATAGTATTCTATGCTAATTGTAGGTACTGTACAAAATCATTCTTGAGATTCAATGTAGAGATAATTTCAACTATAAAGCTTTAGCTACTAATCTTCTTATTAATCCTTTACATTCATTTTTTAAAGGGTTTTATCTTTGGTTACCAAAGGAAAAGGAGATTATAATTATTTTTTCCAAGCTGATGTGGGAAGAGGATTGTACCGATCAGGCAACGGTGACCCAGTATGAAATATACAACGCCTACAAATTGGTTATTCTGCTGCAGTGTAAGCAAGAGCACAGCAGGTGGCACAATAGTGGAGAAATGGCTGGGATTTTGGACAGACAAAACAACTAAAAATATTTCTGTACATAGTATACTTTCCCATTCCAGTGTAAAACAAACAAACAAAAAAAACACAATAATTATTCTTAAAATTAGAAGAAAAATATTTGTGGATATAAATTGCAAAGCCACGGAATGATTTATAATGATAACTGTGAAGTGTCCTCACTTAACTTTTGTGGAGCCTCCTGTGAAAGTACAAATGGAATCCACTGTGACTATTGTCTGAATTTGGTGAATTCCCAAAAAAGATTATGTTTCTAAACTAATCCATTCCTGTTGGTGTGGGGCCATTTCCCCCCACTCCTATATAATAAAATTTACTTAAAGAAAAGTTTTAGATTGAATGAAAGTTAAATAGAATATATAGGGGATTCTCATAGACCCCACCTCACCCCCCTTCCCACATTTCCTCCTATTAATAACATATTGTGGTATATTTGTTACACTTGATGAACAAATATTGAAGCACTGCTACTAACCAAGGTCTATAGTTTACACTATGATTTACAGTTTTGATGTACAGATTTAAAGGATTTGACAAACTGTATAATGGCCTGTATCTGTCACTGCAATATCATGCAGAACAATTCCAATGCCCTAAAATGCCCTATGTTCCATGTATTCTTTCCTCCCCCTCTCCACAGAACCTCTGATAACTGCAATCTTTATATCAGTGTTACAAGTTCTTCCCTTATAACAATAACAAGTGTACTTTGGTCCATGGTTGTATTTCTTCCTTATGTTTGTTCTTTCCTCAATCTTGAGGATTTGGGGATGATAATGACTGCTCTGCTTCAGATTGAGAGGGGGGTTAGATCTTATGGGGCAGACCGAAGGAACTGTTTTCCTTGCAGTTGTAGATACTCTTTGTTTTTTGGGGATGGGCATTGTCCATCACCATCATTTTATTAGTTGTTCTGGGAGAGTCCAATAAACTGGAGGATAGGCATTGGTTACAATTCTTCTGGGATTTAGGGCTCAAATGGCATGTGAACAGACTGAATATTTAAGTCTCTGGGACATATATTTAATGTGTATAGTGCTAATTAAAAGTTCAGATACAAGGGGTAGAAGAATCATGTGTAGGGAAATTATAGATGAGTCTAACTCTGTTACATTGGGGAAATAAATTATCATATATTCCAAGGTAAGGCCCACCTAAAGGGTATTGATTTCTTGGGGTTGTCTGCCTTGCCTATAGTGTCCAGATGTCTCTAGAGCCCTCAGGAGCACCCCTATTTTGGTTTTGTTTACTGTGGCAGTGAGGTTTGTCTGAGATGTGTATAAGTGTAACCTCTGAAACACCCTCCTGACTCACTTTGAAATCTCTTAGTCATTGAAACCTTTCTGTATTTAATGTTTCCCCCTTTGGGTCAAGCTCTTTTTCCTTATAAAAGACGGGATCTCATTGTAGTTTTGGTTTGTATTTCCCTAATAGCTAGTGATGTTGGGCATCTTTTCATGTAATTTTAGCTATTTGTACTTCCTCTTTGGAAAGGTGTCTATTCAACCCTCTTGACTATTTTTAAAATGGATTGTTTGTCTTCTTATTATTGAGATGTAAGATTTCTTTATATATGCAGGATATTAGACTCTTATCAGATAAGTGGTTACCAAATATTCTCCTCCATTAAGTAGGCTGCCTTTTTACTTTCATGACAAACTCCTTTAAAGCACAAAAGTTTTTAATTTTGAGATTGTACCATTTATCTATTTTATCTTTTGTTGCTTGCACTTTGGATGTAAAGTTTATAAAACCAATTCCTATGACAAGATCTCATGGATGCTTCCCTACATTATCTTCTAGGAGTTTTATGGTCTTGGTTCTTATATTTAGGTCTTTGATTCATCTTGAGTTAATTTTTGTGTAAGGTGTGAGATGGTGATCCTCTTTAATTCTTTTGGATATAGATATCCAGTTTTCGTGTTTTTTTTTTTTGTTTGGACTACATCTTGAGGTGTGACTCAGATTAGGTCTTTGCCTTCTTACTAGAGCTGTATATAAATTGAGACACAGAGAGAGACACACACACAGAAAAAGGAAGCTGCTATTTTTGACCGTGCCATGTGAAAGTGGACTTTGAGGATTGCTTGCAGCCAAAGCTTAAGCATAAAGCCCCCAAGAGTCTGGGCCCATGGAGCAGTTAAGGCCGAAGAGAGAAGCCATATGCCTGATAGCCCACAGTTGAACTTGAGGAAAAAGCAGAGCAGCTGAGACTGAGAGAGGAGGTCCAGAAAGAGACAACCCTATGCCTAATTGCCTAAAGCTGGCGTCAGGTGATGGTGAGCCTGAAAGGGAAGGCAGGGACCTCGGCAGTGATTGGCTCCCATCTTTTCCATGTGACATGCCACCATGATTGCCTGACTTTGGTGAGGAAGCATCTCTGATGGTGCTTTGATTTGGACATTTCACAGCCTTGGAATTGTAAGCTTTTACTCTCAATAAAACCCCCATTATAAAAGTCAACCCATTTCTGATACTTTGCATCAGCAGCACTGTGGCAAACTAAGACAGAGATTGCTACCAGGAGAGTGGGGTGCCACTGCTTGCAATTACCAAAAATGTTGGAACAGCTTTATAAATGGAGATGGGATATTTTTTTGGAGGAATTGTGAGATGCTTGGTAGAAAAGGCCTAGGTTGTTTGAAGAGACTGTTGGTAGGAATATGGTCCCTAAAGTTACTTTTGATGAAGACTTAGACAGAAATGTTGGCTGGAATGAAAGTAATCCATGCTTTAAAGTGGGAGAAAACTTGGTAAAATTGACTCCTGATGTTAGATAGGAGGCTGAATTTAAAAAGGATGAGCTTGAGCATTTAGCAGAGGGTATTTCCAAACTAAATGTGGAAAATCTGACCTGGCTTCTCCTTGAAGCTTACTGCAAAATTCACGAGGAAAGAGATAAGCTGACAATTACACTGCTGGCCACAAAGAATTCAAAATTTAATGGCTTGGGAAATTCTGAGCCTCCAGAGTGTGAGCCCCTAGAGAATAGTGCACCATGTGAAGATTTAATTGAACATGGAACCAGGCAGCCATTTCCTTGTGAGTCAGGATTGGAAATGCAGTTTTCCAGGAAGGACTTGTATAAAGTCTTACTGTTTGATGGGTTGGACCCCTGTGAACTGCATGCGAAAGTGACAAACTTTTTGTGAGCTCTATATAAACAAAACCACTGTCAGCCTAGACTAAAGGTACAGAAAAGGGAGAAATTAAAGGAGAAACCACTTCAAGAGGAAATCCATGGAAACTGAGGTCTAGACTTAAGACAATATCCTCTTCAGACAGGAGAGGGACCCCACCCCTGTGTTCAGAAAGGGTGAGTTAGCCCTGACATTTGAAGAGGATGGATCTTCCAGCTTATTGTTCAGGGAGAATTTGGCTGCTCCAGGCTACAGTAGGGTGACAGCAACATTCTCCCTAATCTCTGGCTCACAGGCCCAATCCCCTCAGAACAGTGGGGTGGTGACCTAACTCTCTCCAATATTCAAAGAATGTGCTCTACCCTACTGTAATGAGGACATTGAGACTATGATCTAGAGATTGGGGAAAGTGAGGCTGTCACACCAATGTTTTTAGAAGGTGAGGTCTAGAGATCAGCTGCCACCCAGAAACTTGATCTAGTTAAAACTGAGAAGGTGGCCACTGGGCAAGCCCTTGAAAGGGTAAGCCCCTATGAGGCCCCAAGGAGAAGAAACTATCTTTCCATAAATGACTCTCAGACTGTGAAATCCAATGGAGTATGCCCTGCTGGTTTCTGGAACTGTTTGGGACCCATGACACTTTTTTTTTTTTCCTTCCAATTTTTTCTTATGATAATGCAAGTGTTTATTCTCTGACTGTATCTCCTTTGTATATTGGAAGCAGAAAATGTGTTTCTAAGTTTCACAGCCAGAGGGAAATTTTGCCCCCAAGACAAACTGCATGCCTATAACTGATTTTGATGTGATTTTGTACTTGGCATTGTTCTGAAATAATTTAAATCTTTTGAAATATTGTGATGTAATGAATGTATTTTGCATATGGAAAGAACATGTCTTTTTGGGATTCATGGGGTGGAGTGTGACAGTTTGAATTTGGTGAATCCCCCAAAGAAATTATGTTTTTGAACTAATCTATTCCTGTGGGTGTGGGCCTTTTTGATTAGACTATATCAGTGAAAGAGACTTAGATTGGGTCTCCACCCTTTTACTGGAGCTTTATATAAATGGAGACAGAGAGAGACACACACAGAAAAGAAGCTGCTATTTTTGACCCTGCCATGTGAGAGTGGACTTGAGGATTGCTTGCAACCAAAGCTTTAATATGAAGCCCAAAAGAGCTGGGCCTATGGAGCAGCTCAAGGTTGAAGAGAAGAGCCATATGCCTGATAGCTCACAGCTGAACTCTGGAATAAAGCAGAGCAGCTGAGACTGAGAGAGGAGGCCCAGAAAGAGACAAGCCTACAGCTGGGCTTCGGGAGACAGTGAGCAGGGAGCAGAAGGCAGGGACCTCAACAGTGATGGCCTCCGTCATTGCCACGTATCATAACACCAGGATCACCAGGGGCTGACTTGGGTGAGGAAGCATCTCTGGTGGTGCTTTGATTTGGACATTTCACAGCGTTGGAACTGTATGCTTTCATCCTAAATAAATTCTCCATTATAAAAGCTAGCCTGTTTCTGGTACTTTGCGTTGGCAGCCCTGTGACAAACTAAGACATTCAGTATACCACATTTGCTAAATATTTAAAAGTTATTAAGTCAAGCTATCAAATTTTTGAATAAAATATTTTCTATCTTTATACCTTGACAAATAAATTTCATAATAACCTAGAAGGCCAGGTTCTCAATCAGAATTCTTGGATTTCTTGAACCATAGCTGCATGGTTCTTATACCTTGAGAGACCTTGCCCAGAGGCATGTAGACATTTAGGTGAACATCCAAGCACCATCTGTACCCCAACAGACAGCCATCTCTTGGTTACCTGTGGGCCTAAGGCATAGCACCAATGGTATGATTTTCCCTTGAGGACTGGACTGGGAAGAAGTGGCCTATAGGCCCAGAAAATAGGTTCAGGGCAATTTGGGCAGGGGGTTATGGGGATGGATACTTAGGATGTGGTCTGGAAGAGGGGCAGAAGAGCATAGGATCCTACTGGATATGTCCGCTTGACCCTGCAAACTCCTCAATTGGTAGGGAGGGGAGTGAAGTGACAAGAAGAAGGCCAGAAGGGGGAATTGAAAAAGCAGGGCCCAGGGCTGATCTCTTTTTTGCTTGGATTTAAGGAAGATACTGCTCTGTTACATTTTTATAAGAGCTAACATATATAATGTTTTTCTATATACATTTAGCTTTCATTTTCCTTATCTCCTTGAACTTTGATAAACATCCTTGTGAGTTGGATGGGAATTATTACTATAGTTTTACAAACAGGAAAACTGAATTTCAGAGAGGTTAAATGATGTGTCAAGGTCCCATGAGTATTCAAAAGTAGTGGCAGAACTCATGGCCAGGTATTTATAATATAGGATTCTTTCCATTGTACTATCCTGGATACAGGCTGGCCAAGTTTGCAATAGGCTTCTATACCATGCACCTAATGCAGAGGTCACGTCCCAAGATTTTTTAATGCTTAAAAAAAAAAAACAACTTTTGCATAATATGTGTTTATGTTTATTGGGCAGGCATGATGAAGAATTCTTCCAACGTATCTTGGCATAAAGGTTGTAACTAAACCCATCTCCTTAAGGGATTTTAGAATCTCACTCTACTCACAGTGGTTTCTACTCTGGTAGATTAGAACATGGTGGCGCACTTTTATTGGCCTTTCTGATTAGGTCTTAATACCACTAACTCAAGTAGAACATTTGATCATAAAGCAAACGAACACTGGGCAGCTTCATTCGGGGTCTGTTCTGGCTGAAAGATTCTGATCTTTGCTAATTTGTTTACCTCTCTTTGTTTTGCATTTCCCATTTGATAAACCCAGGAATTTTCAAATGATTTTAGTAGTGGATTCTTTAAAAAAATGAAATCATTGTGGAAACTGAGTATATCTAAAATGAATACAACTAGAATTGTTTTTACTAGAAACAAGTTTGTGAAATTCCTAGAACTCAACCCAGCCAGTCTTCCTATTGCCCTGAGGGGCAGATGTTGATGTACCCTAGACCTGTTCTAAACAATGTGTGAAAGTATTGATATAGCTTATTTTTGAAACAGGTAAGCAATATAATTTATGGCCATTCCAAGGTTTGTTATGGGGGCCAGAAATTTTTATGTAGCACAAATTGGCTTTGGCGATTGTGAAGTGATATGTTATAAATAATACAACTGTTGCTACTCTCTCTTGGGTCTTTGTTATTGAACAGAAAGCAGTTATATGCTAAGAGACATTAATTCATTACAGAATTTCAGTTTCCTTAAATTTAACTTAGTATCACCTTGAATTTCAGGTTCATAGAAATGGTCTCCTGACATGATCAGGTATTGCCACTGAGAAGTAAAAAACCATATCATCATTGACTCCAATAAACAATTTTTCCTGTGATGTAACTAGTGTAAGGGAAGAGTGGTTTAAGATATCTGCTGCAAAAGTAAAAAATCATTATTGGCAGCTATCCTTCTAATATATACTGGTTTCTATGCAAAAACTCTTATATGACAGACGTATTAAATCACTAAGGTCACATTTTGCCACCACCTTATCCTGTACAGTTCATCAAGAAGTTACCCTACTGGAAATAGGATATACTTACTGGGTATATCATTGGAATTTTTAAAAACAGGCACAAGAGGCAATTAGTAAGTACTGCTTTGAAAAATTTCCAGCCCCAAATCATCCTCAAATTTTATATTCATGATTTTCATGTGTGTGTGTGTGTGTGTGTGTGTGTGTGGGGAGAGAGAGAGAGAGAGAGAGAGAGAGAGAGAGAGAGAGAGAGAGAGAGA
>JAKSZT010053779.1:10196145-10227614 GCA_026826555.1 Tolypeutes matacus | reverse complement strand
AGAGAGAGAGAGAGAGAGAGAGAGAGAGAGAGAGAGAGAGAGAGAGAAGCAGGGTGGGAGTTCAGTGGAAGAAACGTGAAGTGGAAATGTAAGAATTTTGAGTCGGAATGACTTTTTCAAACCATATACACAACCTGGAAAAACTGATGTGTACTATCTCCACTCATCCCCTTGAAAATCATTGCATGAAATAAAAATAAATAATTGGTGGGAGTGTTGTCTGTGACTGTTATGTAAGGGAATAGTATAGAAGCAGGCAAAGGTCTAACCGTGAGGTTTAATTGAAATTCAGCAATCTCAAGGACTGAATATATTACAGTGAGTTTCATTATTACTTTTTTTCATTTTACTGACATTAATGTAGAACCAGCAAGTTAGCAAAATAAGACACTAAACAATTAAAGGAAATGTCAAGGTAAACTTCAAAACTCATGTACTAGGAAAGTCTCTTTGGTCACACTAAGAGTAATCTGTTCTTATTTTACACAAAATTTTTACAAATTTATCTACCATATTTTGTAGCATATCTTTCTCCATGGGAGATGTACTCACATGCATATTTTAAGATCCACTTCAAACAACTCTGCTTTGAATTCTCTGATCCACTAATGCTGAATCCTTCCATCCTGTTTTGTACCATTCCACATCGGCCAATGCCAGGAAAAACATGCTACATTGTCCGTAAAATGAAATCCTAACAATTGCAGTTAGTACATGGAATTGTAATTACAAGTTTACAGCTCTATTTCTTACTTCTGACAGCTTTTCGAAGGTTGAGACCATGTTTTATTTATGATGAATACCTAACACTTGCTACTGTGCCTAACATCCTCAATATTTGCTAAAATAATTGGCATCTTTATAAAAAGTGATGTTGAAAGAGGAGATGGCAATAGCAATTATAAAAAGTAAGAGCAAATAGTCTGATAGCAAAGAAAGAGAGGTAAAAACTAAGAAAATCAGAAAACAGTATTTAGCTTATTGAGTGTAAGAGAAATTCATTATGTACAACTCAGCAGTATCTAATGTATCATAGAATTAAAGCACAGTATAATAACAGAATTTCATAATGATTATCCAGATCAAAATACTTTGTTTATATAGGAAAGGAAGTGTATGATGCTTGAGGGGAAATCTTTAGATATATAGAAAATTATAAAAATCACCTGATGGTGGGCAGAAAACTAAACATTACTAAGATTATTATTGATCATAGCTATTGCATAACAATTCATATGTTTTTGGATTGTAAAATGATAAAGAGAAAAAAAGTTAATTCTTTAAGCATTCAAAGTTTAAAGACACATTTTAAAAGATAATAAAATGAGTGAAAGGCATAGATACATTTGATCACATAGATAAGAAATAGTCCCATAGTATACCACTGTTTTTAAATTACAAAGTCAGAACCATCTGGAGTCCATCTCAAAGTACTATGCTGGTCCTACATTGTATTATGTTAAATCTAGTTTCAAATGGTAAATTAAAGAAAAGAAAAAATGGTTACATGGTGTAGCAGTTTGATATTGTTTATAAATTCCAAAAATAGACATTGGATTATGTTTGTGAACTGGCCTAGATTGGATTCAGAAGTTTCACTTTTACTTGATTAAATAATGATTAAAGCTTTCTTTGATTGGGCCACGTCAATAGTGGTGACTTGGTGGGTGGGGACTCACAGAGAAAATAACAAGGCAGAGGAGAAAGTAGAATTTTGATATTGGAGCCCCGGGAAGTAAATACACTGAGAAGCAGATATGCGAGGATGGGGAGAAGGCTCCATTAGACAAGGCAGAGGCCCCAGGAAGAGAGATGAGCTGTAAGCCTGATAGTCTACAGCTGGCCTTGTGGAGAGAGCAGAACAACTGAGCCCAGAGAGAAGCAAGCCTCAGGAGAGAGAGGAGATTTATCACAGCCTAAAGCTGAAATTGGAAGAAGCTGGAAACACGAAGCCTTAAAAGGAAGAGGAAGCCTGAATCCTTGCAGACGGTGGCAGCCATCTTGCTCCAACACATGGCAACAGACTTTGGTGAAGGAAGTAACTTATGTTTTATGGCCTGGTAACTGAAAGCTTATACCCCAAATAAATACCCTTTATAAAAGCCAACAGATTTTTGGTATTTTGCATTAGCACCCATTTTGACTGACTAATACACATGGTTCAATGAATTCAGTTCCATGATCTCATCTTTGTCACAGAGTAAAAGCTCTTATGATATTTATATGGGAATGTTACTTTATAAATTTTATGGCCAAAATATTAATCAATATATTCACTTAAAAGCTGGAGAAAGAGGGCTTTTTTTTCATTTTCAGGAAATAGAACTAACTGATTTATTTTCATAGCACCTTGGTGACAGACAAGATGGTTTATCCTAGGACTCCTTATTCATGAAGCTACTGCTCTCTATGAAATCCTTCTCTGCAGACTTCTCTTTTGATCATTTAAGCCCATAAAAGGCACTACATATAAGAATTATGCTTCTTCAAAGACAGTAGAGATAAGTCTTCTCCATATATCACTCCTTCTGGTCATCATTAAGGCTATGAAGAGCACAGATTTTTAAAAAATTAACAGTTATAATGGGAACCTGGATGTACTTGTTCAAATGGTTTTATTATGTTGTGGTTATCCCACATAAGCATGTGTTTGGCCTTCGAAATCAGTTTAAGTACACCATTTCCTTCAAGAAAATTCCCTCTTGCTTTCCAGCCTGATTTAGGTTCTCCTCTGTTCTCCTGAACAACTCACACACACACCTCTGACATGCTCTTGCCATGAGGTACTAATAAGTTTTATTTATATTTCTTTTCAGTTAGTTAGAATAAGCTACTTGAAAGCAAGTATGGTGCTTGAGTTCATGTGTCAATTTGGTCAGATCATGGGGTCCATTTGTTTGGTCAAGCAAGCATCTGCCTCATTGTTACTGTGAGGACATTTCATGTATTTAAATCACCAGTAAATTGATTGTATCTATGGCTGATTCCATCTACAAACACATGAGGAGAATGCCTTCAACAATGAGAGAAGTCTTATCCAATCAATTGAAGGCCTTAAAAGGAGAAGTGATGATTTCAGCAGTCAGAAGGGAGAATTTCCAGCTCTACTTTAGCCATCCAGGTGCTCCTGGGTAATTTGTTGAAAGCCGTCATCTGAGTTCCCAGCTGTGTACTTTCCCAATCCCACAGTCATGTGAGTGTAATTCCTATAAATTTTTTTCAGTTCTGTTGTCTTAGGGAACCCTGACTAATACAGTAAAGCTGATCTAATTTGTCTTTGTTTCTCTGGATCCTAGGATAGAAACCATCACATATGTTTTCAATAGATGTTTGTTCAGTTAATGAGTGAATTACTTACTGATGAATGTAATGTTTCCATTTTCATTACAAATAAAATTCAGGCATCTAAAACCAAGCTAAAATTTGTCAATCATTTGAAGTTTACTAGTATTAAAAAATAATTTTATAAAGCCTTTGTTTCTTTCCTTCTTTGTCACATTGACACTTCAGTTCCATTTTCAAAGGTAGCTGTGTTTTCTAGGAAGATTCTGGAAACTGCTGTTAGGAAGACATGATAATCATCTGAGAATCTACTTGGTCTCTTTCTGTTCATCATCTCGTTCATGTGAGACTAAAGGAATCCTCAAATAAGGATATAAGTGACTGAAAACTGAGATATACAATAAGGCAGGAAAATCATGTTGATAACATGATGGTGCACCTAAATGTTATCCACATCTTATTGCTATCTTCTGTACTTATAGTCTAGCTGTTGTTATATAATTAATTCAATAAGAGTATTTATCAAGGGTCTTCCATATAAAAGGCACTGTTCTAGGTGCTCATAATATTTTTGGACTTCCGTTCTTTTAAACCTCATATAATGACACTCCAAACCCTGTCTTTCTCTTAAACTCTTTAGTTCCTCACATACTTTGTTGAAAAATATCACTACCATAGCGTATATCACATAGTAGATCAATTATTCACCTGCCAGTTTTCCCTTTCATACTGTGAGCTCCTCTAGGGAAGGAAATATGCATTAATTCACTGCATTCCTACCACAAAATTTTTATAAATCTAATAGAATATGTGCTGATATTTGTTGAATAAATCAAACTGTTTAGCAACAGTTATGCTAGAACAATTCTGACAACAAAGACAATAAAAACTAAAAGATAATATCAAGAAAAGAAGCATATTATTTCAACAGACATTTATTGATTATCAAATACATTTGAGGCATTTTTGGAAATAAAACATAAGGCAGGTACTATTCTGATGCTTCAGGAGTTGATGGTCACTAGTGTTTTGCACACAAGTACTCTATTGAATGATTCCCTCTGATAAGTGCGAAATGGAGGAAGAAGTGCAAAATGAAGTAACTTCATGGAAGAAGTAGTATTAGAATTGAATTTTGAAAGTAGAGTAAGACTCAATATTGGTGAGGGATAGAGAAACATGGTGGCAAGCAAATCCAGAGGTTTCCTGAGGAGGAATACTAAATGTACTTTGAAAGTGGGGCTTCAGATAGAATAGATGTGGCCATGAAGGGAGAAGATGCTGGAAATTTAAGAAGAGACATTTCTAAGGACATATAGAAAATGTATGTAGTACATCCAAACAACTTAATGAATGTGAAAATCAGACCACTTAGAATTATAAAATCTGGCTTTAGGGAGAACTCCATTTGTATATAACTGAGGTGCTAAATGTAACAACAAAATAACTGATTTTGAGGTGATGGAGCACACTGGATGTGCTCATCCAGCATGCTTCACTGTTTTCTGTGGACTAGCATTGTGAGAAGAAAGGAAGACAAGTATATATAAAAGCCCCACCATACAGTGAGCTGAAGGATGTCACTTTAAACAAGTAGGTAGCATGAATGAAGTAAGGACACATTGAGTACAGTTTGAAGAAACTTGTATCTAGGAAATGTTGGCAGGTGACGATGGGACCTGCTGTTGTTGAGATGGAGTGACTATGTTGGAATCAAAACACATTATTGCCTGCCAGGAAAATATGTCAGGTCAGTCTGTTCTTTTGTGAATGAAGATGTTTATTCAGTTTTTAATTCAGGCTAATTCTACCAGACACTACACTACATACAATAATCTGTTTTGAAGTAAACAAGATATGTAATTTAAAGTTATGAAAAATAGAAAAAAATCAATAATTTTCAGGAACAAAATTGGACAAATAAATCAGAGTAGTATCTTGATGATTCTTGATGATCTGAAGTAAAACATAAATTTCACAAGAATAAAATCAAGAGTGAATTTATTGGTTTGTACAGAAGTCTCTAGCAGGCAGATTGATGCTTTGGCTTGCTGGCCAATTGATGATAAAAAAATTTAAGTGTCTTTGGTGGAGCATAGAATACTGACAATAGTAAAGCCAGAAAAGGAGTTCCAAATTAAAGGACACATTTCCATGATGAAAATAAAACTTTATGCTTTAGGGATCCTCTTTCTTAAGTATTTAATTAGAATTCACCTCATTAAAGCAAAATCTTGGGAAATTTCCTGGAAACAACTGCCATGGTACTATAAGTAACCCCATAGTTTATTTCATGATGATGAGAAACACAATTTTTAAATCACTTGTATACTTGGTTTTGTTTTAGCTTCTATTAAAACCTGTGTTTTAAGTACTTGTTTTAATTTTCTTGGCTGCTAAAGCAAATACCATGCAATGGATTGGATTAAACAAGGGGAATTTATTGGCTCACAATTTTGAGGCTAGAAGAAGTCCAAATCAAGGGATCATCAAGAATGCTTTATTCATGAAAACTGGCATTCTGAGGCTGGCTGGTGGTGATCATTGGTCCTCAGTTTTTCTGTCAGATGGAAATACACATGGTGGTCTCTCCCTTATCTTCAGTTTCTTTTGATTTTCACCTTCTTGCTGCTCCTTCTGTGACTTTCTCTCTCTTGTCTGAATTTCATTCTGCTTATAAAGGACTCCAGTAATAGGAATAAGACCCATCCTGATTGAGCTGAGCCACACCTTAACTGAAGTAACCCTATTGAAAGGTCCTACTTATAATGGGTTCACACCCACAGGAATGAATTAAGTTTAAGAACATGTTTCTCTGAGGTACAGAGCTCCAAACCACCACAGTACTTTACATCTGCTCTTTTGTTGAATCCTCACAGCATTTCTACCCTGCAAATTATGTTCTTCTATCCTCATGATGCAAATAAAGTAATTAAGCCTCAGAGGGGCTGATTTGATGCCCAAGATCAGATAGCTTAATAAGCTGCAGAGCCAGGTCATACCTAACTTATATCAACTGAACTCCAAAGTCTCAAAGACTCCATATCCAAAACCATCTCCTGATTCTCATGTCTCACCCACCCCAACCTGCCCTCTTGTAAGTTTTCTTTGTCACTAAATGACAACTCTATCTTTCCTGTTGTTCACACCAACAGCTTTGGGGTCAAGCTTAACTCTTCAATTTCTCTGAAAAGTCTCATTCTGTCTGTTAGCAAATTTTGCCTTAACTATTCAAAATTGTACTACTTCATATCCTCTTTACTGTTACTATTATGGTCCAAGCCACTCATAGATGGCTTGGATTATTGCATGAGCCTCCCCACTGGTCTCTCTGTTTCCACTTTGTCCACTACAGTTTTCCCACAACAAAGCATCCACTGTCATCTTTTTAAACCTTAATTCAGAAAACATCATTTCTCTGCTCAAAACTTTCCAGTCCCTTTTCATCTCATTCAAATTAAAAGTAAGTTCTTGGCATTAGTTTATAAGGTTGTACATGATCTGGCTCTGGGCTACCTCTTTAACTTCAACTCTTACCACTCTCTCCCTTGTTCATTCTGCATCCTCCTTGCTGTTACTTGAGCATGTCATTTATGCTACCACTTTAGGGTATTTATATTTCTATGCCCTCTGTCTGAATACTCTTCTACCAGATATCTTCCAAGATACATTCCCACACATTTTGCCCCTTATTTTGCATTATTGTCCTCCATAGCTAACAGTATCTAACAAACCAAACATGCATATATATATCAATTATTTTATTTATTCTTTGTGTTCTTCCACTAGAATGCAGGTTCCATAAAAGGATATTCTTAAGCAGAAAGATCTTTTTTAAAACCAGTTGATGTATGAAACGGATTGCGCCATGCAGCACAGACTATAGTTATCTGTCACATTTCCTCAGTGAGAGGGTATATGTGCTACCTTTCATATAAAGAATTTTTAAATGAGTCCACTAATACATTAGAATTTTAGATCACCTTCCTGAAATATAAGAATGAGGGAAACTGAGAACATAATTTTTCTAGCCATGAATAAAATTATAATAGTGATACATATATACTACCCATGGACTGAGGTCTATATAAATGCACCTTCAATCTGAAACATCCCCTCATCTTTCCAATCTATAATGTCCTCTCCTTCCCTTATATTCCAATAGCATTTTATCTGTATCTTATGGCTCTTACCCCAGGGTCATGATAATAATGTAAATAGACATTTATGTTGCAGGGGAGAACAAATCTTTTACATATATATGAAAACATATATGTTAATATAATATATAGGACATAAATATGTTAAATATACATTCTCTCCTACAATATTTTCAGAAATTTAAGTGTAGGAAACCTATCTCATTCATATTTGTATGCCTTGCATTTTATACAAATCCAGATTTGCTGAATAAATAAATGAAGATCTAATTAAGAATATAATGTGTATGTGTGTATGAGAAAGAGGGAGAATGAGAGAGATTAAATGAGGGGGAAAGTTTGTGCCAGTCTGAACCTAAGCTCACTACTGAGTTGATGATTGATAAATTGCCAGGCTGAAATCTCTTTGCTTGAGTTGGTTCAATTGGAAAGAAGAGTCTGTATGGAGGAAACTTGTGTCAGCACCAGGGTGAGAAACAGAGAGTGGTAAGGACAGCATTTCTTCCTGAACCCTGAATGAAGGCCCTAGCTAGAGTCCTTTAAACGAAGAGGTTCCAGGCAGTGGAACCTGCCTGGAACCTTTTGTAAGAAGTGATGCATTTACAAAATCAAGAAGTATGGCCCAGCTCAAGGGAGAAGCATTCTTACTTAGGATGCGTCATGGCTCGAGGATAATGAGGACTGTGGGAAAATTGGCTCTGGTTTGGTTCTCAAGGGTTTGTATCCTTCGTATAGATGTGTGTTCTTATGGTGAGTTTTGGCAGCTAAAATCCACTATCAAGTGGTTTGGGGGAACATTAATAAGGAACACTATATTGGAAAACCTTGAGAAATCTGTTCATGAGCACCCAAAATGCCCCACTAAAGGATCCCATGTAATAATTATGTGAAACATTGAGGGAAGGCCGGGGACCTGTGCTCTGTTCTGGGGCATGAACCAGTGAATTTGAAGTTCTTATGGGTGATGTGACCTCATTGTATTCCCCAGTTGGTGAGGCCTAGAGAAATTTGGTTTACAATCCTATGCAAAAGCCACCTGATGGTAAACTCTGAGGAAGAGTCAACACCAAGCCAAAACATGTTTCACAATTTGCCTTGCATTTACTCCATTTATCTATGGTGACCTGTAGCAGCAAACTGAAGCACAGTGAAATCTCTTGAATCACTGTAGGTGCTGAGAGAAATACGTATCTAAGGGACTTGCTTTTCATTAATGAAGACTGCATCTTTATTTAGGATTTTAAAAAGCTGCATGTTTTAAATAAGTGAAACATTTCATATTTTAGGGGCAGCCTAGCTAGAATCTAATGCTTTGTTTTATAAAGAAAATGCACTCTTTTTTCCTACATGAAGAATTACTTTGATTTGGTACAATTGGACAAAGAAATTGTAGAGACAGCAACATATTTTGGGGTGAATAGGTTTTTTTAAAAAAAAATTGTTATTTTTAATATTCTAATATCAACTCTCATGCTAATATTGTCTACATAAAAACAAAGAGATTTGCCTTTCCTTTCTTTTCAAGACAGCTTGAAAAACAACTTGCTACCTTTTTTCTAGTTACCTTTCTCACCTGGCTAAGCCCCAGCAAGATTTTTAAGCTATGACTCTCCCAAAGCTTATTTATCTGTTTTGAAGCAATGGTCTCAGGATCTTTCTTTAAGAGCAGATTAAAGTCAAGCTTCCCCTACTGTAGGAAAGAAAGTCATTGAAACTCCAAGAGGTTTCTTTTTCATTTACTCAACATGTATTTATTAAGCATCTGTTATGAAGCAGGCACTGTTCTAGGCTGTGGGTATACGGCTACAAACAAAACATGCAATACTACTTACATTATGTGGGAAGGATAAAGATAAGCAAATGCATACTTAATAGTTATGTCAGATGGTAATGCTGCTATGGAGAACAATAAATCAGGGAAAGGGGATGAGGAATACCAGGGTTGGGAGGACAGGCTTGCAGATTTAAGTGGGTTAATCAGATACGACATCAAAGGGTGACATTTTTAAAAAGAACTGAAAGAGATGAGGGAATAAGCCATTTAAATGTCTAGAAAAAGAAAAGAAACTTTTTAGGCAGAGGAAAAGCCAGTTTAGAGGTCTTGAGGCAGGAATCTATCTGGAGTGTTCCATAAACATCAAAGAAGCCAGAGTTTCCAGGGAGCAAAATGAGCGAGGGGGAGAGTAGAAGAAGCTGAAATCAGAGGCCACAGGAAAGGGGCTGGAAAACTGGGGAGCTCAGATGCAGTAGGGCTATTGAGATAATGTTGTTTTGGGTTCTGATTTAGAAGGAAAATCATTAGAGAACTTTGGACACAGCTAAATTATGAAATATCACTTAGGTTTTATAAGGATCGTTTTAGTTGTTTTATTGGGGGTAGACTGCAAGGGAGCAAGAGGGGAAGCAGGATTGCTGTCATTTGTGGCTGACAGTGCAATATTTTGTGGGGTCAATTCCCCATTTTGTTTCTATGTGTTTGTGACAGCTTTTTCCCCAGACTCTTCATGGATGTTTGTATAGCATCTTTCTTCAGTGCAAAGAGTAGATTTGTTTTCTGGCCAGAATAATAAAGATAATATCTCCTCCTGGGGCAAAGATTGGGCAGGGTTTCGATCAGTCCTCTTATAAGATTGGGGGTTTCCTAAACCCACTGTGATCAGGATCCTTCTGGGCCTGCCTCTGCATTGCCTCCATGATGGGACTTGGGGGTCAGGGGAACTGGTAGAAATATGAAGCTCACACTGCCTGCTATGCCCTGAATAATAAAGTCCTTTGTTTCTGACCCAGGAGTCTTGTGTCTTTTATCAGCATCTATGGCAGGCCAAGTTCATAGTTTGCAAGTAGGACTCAATTCTTGACATATTTATATACTTTTGATTTGCTTCTTAATTTTTTAAAAAAGCTTTTGTTTGCCGGTGTGGAGCAGGTGCATGTCTACTGGTCCATTCAATAGAGAGCATTTCTTACATTTCTTGATAGGACTTTCAACCAAAATAAGTTATTTTTATGACAACCATTTCTCATACATGGATATCCACCTGAATTAAAATAGTTCTTACTTTCTTTCTTTTTATCTCATTACAAAATTATAGAAAATGTTTTTTTTTTCCTTTCTTCAAGCACTGTCTTGTAGTATAAAGCTTTGTAGGTGACTACATGTATTTACTGGTAAGTCAAAATGGTATCATTTAAATAGTTTCACTTAAAGAAAAATTACAGTATAATTTGAGACATAACCATACTTTTACATATATAGAAGTTATTTTGGCCAAAATAGCACTGTAACTGACACTAAAACACTGAGTAAATGTAGCTAGAAACAGAGGATTCCCCTGCATTTCACATGAGAACATCCTTTGTTAGAAATAATTCATATGAATAATGTTCTCAAATCCAATTCTAATTATTCTAGAGTCCTCAATATTTTTTTTTCAAGAAAACATACAAATCCTGGGTCAGACAAAAGAAAGAATCAATGGTAGTGATCTATTTTTGACACAATTATCATAATAATACTGGTGTTCATGTAAAATAATGAGTCATATGTTAGAGCTATTTTGTAGTAAATCTGAGATCCTATTATGAAAAGAAGCCATTAAAACCTTAATTTAAAATCCTACTGTACAAAAGAGTCAGATCTCAAATCTTGATAAGATTTTCAATTTGAGAACTAGCCCTCATATCCCCAGTCCTGAGCCCTCATAACAGTGAAGCCTAATTTAATTTAAAAGAGAAAGGAATAGAAATTCCCAGGGATGATTCAGGTATGTTCGAGTATGCACTCTGCCTACTAAATCTTCATTATATCTCCTTTTCCTGATGTCTTAGTCTAGTCTGCCAATCATCTAGTACAGAAAAATTTATGACAAAATATGAAATCTAAAAAAGCTAGAAAATGGAAGTTACCTTCCATTTTTAAGACATGATATCTATCAAATTAAATTCTTTTCTTTCAACTCCACAGCTTTCTATTTGGCAAATTGAGTTTTGGTATGAATAATATTTTTATTAAATACGATATGATGAACTTATTTTAAAAAGTAAAGAAAAGATTATTAGTAATTTGTGGATGACTATTTAATCTGTGTTTCTCAGCCTGTATCCATAAGGGAGAAAGTTGTGATAACAATTTTGGTAACAAGCAATATTCATGTGGCTCCACCTTCACCTATAACTGTGGGACTTCCAGACTCTTAAAAGTTTCCTTTCAATTAATTTGGGGAATGATCTGTGCAAATCTTACAGGAAACCCAGACTTCGAGCTGCCATGTGGCCCTTTTCCAGTTCTCCAGTTCTTGGCATTTTTTGCTTGTTGCTAAAGTTTTCAAAACCTTGGGAGCCTGAAAAATGCTCCTCATTTATCCAGCTGTTGCTGCTGCTGCTGCTGCTGCTTTCTAAGTTGCTATGCTGGACAGCATCGTCCTGGTCCTGGGCTGGTACTAACGCTGGGATGGCTCTGCCTTATGCTTGTTAGTGTCCCTGTTTCGATGCTTGGGAGTCTCTATAGAAGTGTGATGAATACCTTATCAATGTGTGCCACTCTCTGTCAACTGGTTCCAAAGCTTCATTAACATGTACTCTCATGTTCTCATGCAAACTTTGGGAATAGTTATTTCAGCTGCTTTGTTCAGTTCCCCTATTAAAAAAAATTATTGGAACTGAACGGTATGAAATTCCAGAATTGTTCTTCCCCTCTGATAAAGAAAATAGTGCCAATGGGCTGAGCGTATTTATCCCTTATGACTAATGCTTTCTCTGGAGGCAATTCAGAATCTGAAGGCAATATAATCATGGTGGCCCATTTCATCAGCCCTCCAGACTAGTAATATGGTGTAATGGTTAAAAGCATGGACTCTGGACCCCGACTGTTTGGGTTTAAATCCCAGCTCCATCACTGACTATTCATATCATCTTTGGCAAGTCACTTAACCTGTTTGTAATCACTGATGTTTTCATCTGTAAAGTGGAGCAGCTATGAGGATAAAAGGAGATAATATATATTTATATATATATATAAAGCTCTTAGAGCACTGCATGACTATGCTATGTTTTATATTGGCCCTTGTAATAAAATTATTAAGTTGGTATTATTATTTAGCATTTTAGTAGTTCCTATAATCTTATACCAACTTCTGTTGGCCATAAGCTGGAAATGTGTTTAACTTTTATTTTCTCCACTTCTGAATCCTTTAATTCACCCCAGCTTACTGTCATCATGTTTCAATTTCCTACCATCTAAAGGTATTGGATTCAGTCCAAAAGGCCAATACAAAATGATAGGGCTTATCTCATGCTCTAAGAGGGATAAAAAAATCTCTTATGTTACACTAAGATATAAATGGCAAACAAAAAACCTTGATTTCTGTTCCTGAGCTTCCCTATTATTGTTAGTAGAAGAAGGTAGGAGCAATAACCTTTTAGTACAGGATCCCAATGGAAGTAGAAATGAATGGTCCATTTCAACTCAGCACACATTCTTAAAACGATCCAGGTCACTGACTTGGTACAAATGAAGTTCCTTTCTGCTTCAACTCAATTACTAATGAACATCCTGATTGTCCTCAAAAGTAAGTTGGCAGCTGTATTAGGTTCCACAAGAAATTTGTACCTTAGACAATCAGACGATAGATTTCTGCCCTCAATGTAGCTTCCAGATAGTCCCCCAAGGAGACACCTAAATAGAACATTTTGAATAAGGACTCAACCACAGAAAACAAACAAATAAGAACAGTGCTCTGAGTTTGAGTCCTCTGAAGTCAGGGCAGAGTTAGTGGAAGTAGGTGCATCAGATTTTTTTTCCCTAATTCTGACCTTAAGACTTTGAATGCACAGGTATGAATAAAAAAGTATGTTGTGTTTACTTTTTTATTTTTGCATCCAGGAAATACTATGATAGGAGGCATTTAAGACCCACCCAGCAAATACTGCCAAGACTGGATAATTATAGTAGAGACAAATGTAGTGGTTTTGTTGAACTCCTCATCTATAACAGTGGTTCAAAGTAATTTGATCAATCAACATAAAGCTTGGTACCGGTATTCACTCCATATCTGTTAAAGCATGTACAATGCTCTAAGCATTACCTATGATATATAATATTCTAAACACATTAAACTATTATTATAATTATTATAAAAAGAAATTAAAATGAGTTTCTACCAATACACAAAAAAGAGACTAGCAGAAGCATAAAATTATAAGGAAGTATATGGAAAGGTATAAGAATATAGATATATCCTAAAGATAGGGCTGGCTAAAGAAGAACTTCATATCCTTAAATAGGTATTTGCCCATGTACACTTCCCTAGGTAGAGTAACTCACATGCCAGACTCCCTATATACATCACAGAGCCAAAGTATACAAATTGATAATATACTGGCATACTCAGGGTCAGGAAAACTCATCCTGAGAAAATTCATACCTTCAAAACCACCTAGACAAAGGAGAACTGATCATCTTTCCTGCTTTCCTGTAACAGTGGATACTGTAAAAGGGTCATAGAAAAATTGAACTTCCTATGGAACAGTCTATTGAAATGACTGATAAAATTATTTATCTCCCTCTATGAGAGCACTCTATTCTGTTATGGTAATTATGAATCAAAAGTGGAAGGGAGATGCATGTCTGGGAGTGTGGAACAGTGGAGGGCGTGTGTGTGTACATTTGTGCACACAGTTGTGGTTACAAGTTTGGGTGAAGTGTGATGTGTGTAAGTGGATGAGGAATTATATTTCATAATTAGCAAATCTGTTAAAGCCTGGATTCTCTGTTTATTGGTGATTTACTTTAAAATAGCCACTCTGCATATGATATTCTTTGTTTTATTTGATAAAGGTATTTGCATTTTGAACAGACTAAATTTACTTTATTTAGTAACTTACACATAAATATCTGAAGTAGTTTGTAGCAGTTTGATATTGTTTATGAATTCCAAAAATAGATAATGGATTATGTTTGTGAACTGGTCTTTTCCTCTAGTCATATCAGTTTGTATTGGATTCAGAGGTTTCACTTTTACTTGATTAAATAATGATTAAGGCTTTGATTGGGCCATGTCAGTAGGACATTGAGTCCCTGCCCCCTTGGTGGGTGGGTACTCACAGAGAAACCGCACCGCAGAGAAGGGAGGTTGGAGTTTTGATCCTGGAGCCTGGGAAGTAAACACACAGAGAAGCAGATATGTGAGGAAGGAGAGAAGTCTCCATTAAACACAGGCAGAAGGCTCGGGAAGAGAGATGAGCCATTCACCTGATAGTCTACAACTGGCCTTGTGGAGAGTGCACAGCTGACTCTGGAATATAATTAAGGCTGGAAATATTTATTTCTTCAATAGAAAATGAATTTCAAGTGTTCCCACATATTAAACTGGATATATATAGACCTTCTAACACATTAATTAGAGGAGAAACACTTCACTAGAATGAATACTGACTCCAATAAACAATTGATTTTTCCTCAGGAATAAATAATTGACTTTTATAAACAATTATTTTTATTATTATAAAATAAAATTATTTTAAGAAAACTGCTAATGTTTCAAATTGGCCTGGGTACACTGAAGATAGAAAACTATTTAACATGTTTTAGTAATATATTCTGTGTACTTTCTGAACTATCTTGATTTTTTAATTAAAAAAAATCTCAAAATTTCAAGATTTACTTTAATATTCTACAGGGCATGTCTTTTAGAAAAAAGTAATTATGAATAATACAATTATACAAGTACAGATATTGCTTATATTTTTCTAAATATTGCCTGAACTCTATCAGTGTATATTTCACAATAATTACTTTTCTGATCATAACTCTGGAGTTATGCTAATAGTCAGATGGTAACTGAAGAAACAATAAGCACCAAAAATGCCATTAGTATTTTTAAGAAGTAGCTCATGATGATGAGTAGGTGAGAGGATAAAGTAGTTAAAATATTTAATTTAGTGTTTCTCTATTTCTTAATTTTTTTCTTTTTACTTTTTATATATATATCTCCTTCCTTCCTTCCTTCCTTCCTCCCTCCCTCCCTCCCTCCCTCCCTCCCTCCCTTCCTTCCTTTCAGATTAAAGAGTGTGAGAGCTAGATTTTGAGAGTTACTGCACATAATACTCAGAATATCAAGTTCTTGACAATGAATTACAATGCATACAAGAAGACAGGAAAGAATGGTCCAGTTACAGGTAAAATAATTTGATGGATACTGTTCCAGAGGGACAGTCTATGAAATTACTAATTAAAGATTTCAGATCTACCCTCTTTTAAAAAACCAATGAACTAAAGGAAAACATTGAAAAATAACTAAAGGGAATTAAGAAAACAATATATGAACAAAATGTGAATTTCAATATTGAGATAGAAATTATAAAGAAGAACCAAATAGGAATTCTGGAGCTGAAAAGTACAATAATTGAAATAAAAATTCAATAAAGAGGTTCAACTGCATATTGGAGAAGGCAGAAGAAAGGATCAGTGAATTTAAAGATAAGACAATTGAAATTGTCCACATGGTGGAGCAGAAAGAAACAAAGAAATTTATATTTAGGACAGTTAAGCTTTGAAGGAGAGTACCTGCAAAGCCCAATCTGCAAAACTTAGAAAGGTGGTGCCTGCCTGCCTTCCTTCCTTCCTTCCTTCCTCCCTCCCTCCCTCCCTCCCTTCCTTCCCTTTTTTTTTTTTTTTGTCAGTACTGACATTCAAGGAAATCTCTGTCATAACACTAGTTGGATATAAGTGTAAGGAACAGACACTTCAGTGTCTAAATTTCAAAGATAACACATTAAAATATCAAAATGTCCAGGTAGCAACAAAATGTTACAAATTATACAAAGAAAAGGG
This sequence comes from Tolypeutes matacus, assembly GCA_026826555.1. Classification (NCBI taxonomy): domain Eukaryota; kingdom Metazoa; phylum Chordata; class Mammalia; order Cingulata; family Chlamyphoridae; genus Tolypeutes; species Tolypeutes matacus. Next base: position 10,211,342 of record JAKSZT010053779.1, on the reverse strand, counting down.
ATATGATAGCTTGTGGAAAGGAGCAGGATAAAGAATTAGAAATCATCAATAAAGAAGACCATATCTTTAGGCAAATAAATTTATATAAATGGTCAAAAGAAAGAGTAAACCATTTATCCTTTTCTGTTTTTCTGATGTTAAATTATTAAACATATTTCAGCTTTCTGTATTTTATTCCTTCTGTTTTGTAAAAGGACTCAGTATACTATTTTTATAGCTTATTTAATTTTCTTGTCTTATGCTGTATGCAAGTCTTGAAATTTGAGGAATTCTGAAGGGGATCCATCCCCATAGAAACTGTAGTTCTCTATAAAACTCATTTGTTTTTGTACAGTGTGCAATTTTAAATTCTAGTTAAGATCAAAATGTGGAAAGAACACAGAGCTTCTGCTGGGCTGTATGCTCAGTAGTCCATCAAGAATGTTAAAGGAATAATGGTTTGACATTGTCATTAGTTTTTTTATAGCTTTAAGTAAGCTTATTTTGGAAAAGCATGTGTTTTTATTTTGTTCCTTGTTGTTTCACAGTGGATTCCATGCTAAAATTACTCTTAATGACAGCATCAATTATCAGAGCCTATTTAAATCCCAGATTACTGGAAAGGAAGTACTGTATGTAATATTCACTTATTCCTGACATTAAGGCAGTGGAATTGTCAATCAGTTCTTTATCTTCCTCACACATTTTTTAATTATACTTTTCTTCATGGATTTTTGAATTATATATGCCTATTTTGTAATCTTACACTTTCATGGCCTTGTGAAGCATCCATTGATATGCATTTATTCTATTTTTATCCCCATGTATCTATTGTTTTATCAGGAATTTTCAATATTCTGGTATTACATAAGCTTCTCCCCTTACTCAGGCAATGTGGTATGTAATAATAGCAATCAAGGCAATTCATTCTGACAAATGTGTGTCAGAAAAAGCCTGCTGTGACTTTGAAATATTGAAAGTGACTGATAACATAATGTGTGAAGCAGAATAAATGCATGCAAATGGAAGTTTTAGCTGAGCAGTCAAACTATGAACTAAATACAGTGTCAGAACTCGGCCCTGAAAGCTCTCAGTACTGGTGGTTACAATGGCAAATTACTAAATGCACTTTGCAAAGTGTTTTATGAATAAAGCAGGGGCAAGGGCTTGGCTCTGCCATATAATTTCTCTTTGTGCTTTGGCTTTGGCAGGAAGCACAACGAAATGATGTTCTCTTAAAAACTTTCTGATATGGAAAGTCACACAGTATCTATTATCATAAATTAAGAGATTTATTATAAGAAATAGCTTTTGTAAACATGGAGGATAGCACATATGAATTCCATAGGGCAGGCTACAAGCTGGAAGCTCTGATAAAGGTGATGCTGAAGTTGAGGCAGAAATTCTTCTTTCTGGTCTCTGAAATCCTCAGTTCTGGCTTTTAAGACCTCCAACTGATTGGATAAGTAAATTCCACACATTGCTGAGGGTAATCACCTTTGTTGATTGTAGATGCAATCATCCATAGATGCAATTAACTGATTATAGATGCAAATCCATCTAGGAAATACCCTCACAGTAACAATCAGGCCAGTGCTTGATTGGCCAAACAACTGGATCCCATTATCTAGGCAAGTTGCTGCATGATATTAATCACCACACAGTGTTTAAAAAGAAGATAAAGGTATTAAATGACAGTTGGGAAATATTATAAGAGAAAGGAAATGATTACTAAACATAGAATATGAAAAGGTTGGCTACTGGACAGACAGACAAATAACCCAGCTACAATAAACCCATTCAGTAAGAAACACCCAGGAAATAAAGAAAAACCCTGACTTGGAATTTGCTAAAATCTTTCCTTAGTTTTTAAAAACTTACTGACATTTAAAATGGCAAATACAGTTTTTGCATGTGTGAGATTCATTGACTTTACATATAATTGCTAAGTCCTGCTTGCCTGCATGCAGAGCTCCTAATAAAATCAGACACTTTAACTTCATATAGATTCCCAGCAGGGATTTAACTCTCATCCTAGAGAGGAATTGCATCCTTTATGCACTAAAATTAGGTTGTTTTAGGGAAAAATTGGCTAATCAGTCAAGCTAGTGAAAATAAATCTCTTTCTTCCTCTCCCTCTGTCTTCTTTTCTCTCTCCCTCCCCCACTTTCTCTTAACTATCTATATTTTGAAAGCAGTTTATTCTTCCTTAGAGATGTAAAGATTGGGCATACAAGTTAAGAGGGTCTGTGAGTATTCTACTGGCAGTTTTCACACATACAAAATAGAATACTTCTGGTCAGTGTTATAAATATAGTTATTATAGAATATGCCTTAATCCATGTTCTTTGTAGAACTTCAAATAAATTTAGTGTTCTTGAGTCTCATAGTTCAAGAGCACAAGCCTGAGATACACACTGATGTTGGCAGGTCCCTTAGGAGAAGTTGACAAATACATTAAAATAATAAAAATGGAATTTGCCTTCTCTCTCATAAATGGGGCTATCTCAAGAAGATTAAAAACAGTTGGGGAGTCTCTTCATAAATTGTTCTAACGACTTTGTTCTCATCTTTTATACTATAGCTTTTTTTATTGTTCCACATTGTTTCTTTCTATCTCAATTTTACTTTTTTTTCCATTTTTTTTCACTGTGTTTGAAGTCACTGTCATCTCTCATTTGGAATATTGCGATAAATCCCTGATTGGTCTCCTAGCTGCTAGAGTCTTGCTTCTAGATAATCAGTAACAACATTATAGGAAGAGTAAGTTTTATAAAATGTAAGCCTTTAAAAATCTAATCTCACTTAAAAAATTCCAGCACCTTCCATTCATCCTCAGGATCAAGTCTGAACTCCTTGGCCAGGTATTTCAGGCCTCCCTGGGTGCTGCCCATTCTTGATTCATACTTTCTCTCACATGGTGCCTCTTGATACTGTTCTTTCTGTTTAGGATGTGCTTTTCTACATCAACCAACTTCAATTGTTCTTAAAATTGTCTATAGATTCCACTAGGAAGCCTTCTTAGTACTTTCCACCTGGGTTCTATATCCCTTACCTGTGTTCCCAAAACACATAGCACACTGCACAGAAAATAGCCCATTCACTTATTTAACTTCCGTTTTAGAGAGTAAGTAGCTTAGAGGCTGGCATTGTGTGTACATCACAGCAGTAAGTCCACTACCTAGCATAAGGTCTAGCACTTAGTAGATGGTTAATAAATGCTTGTTGAATGGGAATAAAGCACTGCTAGGCTGCATTGTTGGTTTGTTTTTCAAACTAATTTACACCTTCTTAAAATACTTTAAGCATAATGTATATGGCTGATTCCACTGGTTTCAGTATAGATTTTCCTTTTTTCTTGACTTGTAAGTTTCCATTGCGGTTTTAAATTTATTTTTCATATTATCCTTGTAGTGTGACTGCTTCAAAATAAGCATGCAATTAGGAATACTGAGGTAAGGTAAGTTTCCACATTTCATGTTCTGCTTAAGAACTGCATGGATTTCCAAAGAATAAAAATGCAAAAGGAAGGAAAGCTTAAGAATTCAAGATGCTCTTTACCAGGGGTTTCATTGTAGTGCCTATCTATTGTGTTCAATATAAGCTCCACCAATTGACCACATCCTTTTAGAACTCTTCTGTGTGATTCCCAGTTCTGAAATTTAAATCCTGTGTTATCTAAAGAACAACTCCTTTGTGTTGTCTGCAAACCTGGTGGTGTACACAAGGTCATCTGTGGGGGAAAAGAAAAGGCATATTCTATCCGGTGGGTACATATCAATTGGTTGTCCACTGTCAGGGTTAAGATGGATTTGTCAATTTTTGGCAAAGAATGTGGGAAAATCTGAAGGTGGTATGCAATCGCCCATTAATTAAATCTTTCCTAAAGGGATTTCTCTACTGTATTTTGTAAGATTGCACAGAATGTGTATCCTAGAGGTAGCCCATTTTCTAAGAAATGATTTTACAGATGGTGGTCACAATAGCTATTTGCGACGGCAAATGGTCCCCTTTGCTGCTGAATAAAACAAAGTCTGATTATTTTGTATTCCTGCAAGCACACTCTACAAGCCTTTGTTTCAGAATGGGAATTTTTTTTGCAGTATGTATATAAAAGATTTCAGAGGACAACTCCTTTTTAAACCTTTCAGTTTGTTACTCTTTATTTTAATCAATGATAACACAGAAAAGCTTTGCTTGAAGATTTTTTTAAAGCTTCTATTTGAATAGGCTACTCTTTTCATTTATTTTTTTACATTTTTTTACATGCACTGGAGGTCAAAAAAAGTTCTTAAATTTAAAGTAGGACAGAATTCTGCATAAGCCATCCCAAAGGACATTTTTTTAAATGTAAGAATTCTGAAAGGGAGAGTGAGCAGCATTGGCTTAAATGTTCCTGTATATCATACACTCTGCCAAGCACTGGGCTGCTTCAAAAAGCAAGTAAGACAGAGTCTTGTCCAGCCAGGTACTTACACACTTACTTGTTGTTTGCCAGTTCCTTCACACTCATTTTGAGTAAGGAATATGCAATTCAATTCCAAGGCTTTTAAATTTCAGGACAAAAAAATTTGGGGGAGGTTGTTCCATGTTTTATTTTGCTAAAGGACATTATTTCCCACAATATGAGAAGTATATAATCTCAGAACAAAAGACAAGTCTCAGAACAAAAGGACAAAATCTTATGGAAAACAGTCAATTGATCCATTGAGCTAACATCTGACTAACTTGTCCTCATTTATTAATTTTTTTCGGTACACAAAAAGAGATGAGGCATATCTCTTCAGAGCTGGTACCTGAATGAGAAAATGGTATTGGAAATTGGCAGTGAAAGTCACTGGATACCACCTTATGGGCTGGCTCCTTAAACTGAGGAAGAAAGTTGAATAGGAGATAGCCAGAGGAAGTTAGCCAGCAGGAGTGAGGATTCTGAGGAGGGCACCTAAAGATGCCACGGCCTTGCCATGCAGTTTGTGAAGAAGAGAGTGAGGAAGGAGGGGCTAGACAAGAAAAAAAATTCTGGATTCTTTTATTTCTTCTGTTTCTCTTTCTGTCTTCATAGTACAGATTTGAAATTTACCTATCTACCTAGGATTTTGACATTTTAAAGTTTGGAGATGAATTAGGATTTTAGGGTTATAAATTTATGAGGTAGAAGGAAGCACACCAGACTATTAGTAGGGAAATCTGGAATTTTCTGTGCTTCAAACTCTGCCTGCGTATACTATATGACTTTTGCCCATTCATCTCTCCTCTCTGAGATTCAGCTTCCTTACAGTGATGGGGGTAAAAATGGCTTTGAAACATGATAAATTAGCATGCTTTTAGTACCAAGAGTTTATGACTCTGTGATTTCAAGTTAACAAGGGACTTAGACTGATGTAGGAAAAACCACTAGGAATGTAGCCTTGAGGATATAGACAGGGACTTGTTAGATTCATTCTTAAAGCAAAAAATCCTTGTGTTAGCAGTACTTTTTCATTATGCTCTATTGAAACCAGACAAGATTTAATAACTATAAGAGGCAAAGTTTATTTTTACTTTCAAGGAATTATTATACTAATAAAAAAACCTGAAATTTGACTTGAACAAAGGCAAAAAGCCTTTGCACATACAAAGTAGGCTGAGATGAAGAATCTGAAAGACTGCTACCCAGTTAATATCATTTCATTCAGTCACTATGAGCAAAGCACTGTTTGAGACACTAGACCAAGTTTTAGAGAAACAAACTGACTAATAGTAAGAATTCTAAAGAGACAAAGAGAACGATGATGACAAAAGATTTGAAAAATAGTATTTATGGTCAAAACAGCAGTTTGGAAAAGGGATTTTGGTTGTTGAAGATGACCTTATGGTTGATGAGATGGAAGAAAATAAACAAGTGGAATTGGGGAGGATGTGGACAAAAAGATTAAAACTTTGATTAGCTCACTGTATAATTAGGATACAGGTTCAATACTGAAGTCTTTTTTTTTTCTTATCCTCTCTGAGCCCCAGTTTCTTAATCTATTAAATAGGCATAATAATCCTTCCCTCAAATGATGTTTTGTAAGGATTAAATGAGATAATATAGAATGGGAGTGGTCTGTACATGATTGAAAATGAAATCAAAATATTGAAAAAAAGGGCAAGAGTAAGAAGCATGAAGAGAGATGCAAAAGAGAGGAAGAGATTAGAAAATAACGAGGAACTCAAAGACCACGTGTTAGAGCAGTGGTTCTCAAAGTGTGGACTCCAGAACAGCAAGCAACATTAATATCACCTGGGAACTTATTAGAAATAGAAATGCTGGGGCTCACCTCAGATGCACTGAATCAGATGCTCTGGGTATGGGATGCAGCAATCTGTATTTTTACAGGCCCTTCATGTGATTCTGATATTTGCTAAAGTTTGAGAACCAATTTATTAGAATGAATAAACTATGAGCAGAAGTGAGGGGCAGTCGAGAGCAGCAATTCATTTTCAATTAGGGAATAGCTACCCAGCATCAAATCTCTTATAGCAATTGCTCTAAGTCCTGAGGAATCAGAGACTTGACATTTCACCGTTAGTACTTATTGTTCACTTTCCCAGCCACTTCTTGACTAATGTCTCTTCTTTTTACCTCTGATATTGGTTCTTGGGCCTTGACTCTCTTTTCTCCACACATATTTTTTCTTAATTTTTTTTCCCCTTGGTATTATTACTTTGTAGTGATAACTTTAAAATCTATACCCAACCTTAAGTCTTATTCTTCCAATAGTTTTCATATAGGTCTTCTGATGGCACTACAAATTCAGATGTGCAAAACCCAATATTGTACTCTTCTTTTCCATATTGTCCTCCTTTCTGTGTTCTTATGTACAAGTTTCCAGTTGAATAAATGGTACCACTGTTCTTTCTGTTTTCATAATTTAACCAGAGCATACTAATTAAGACTGTGACCTTTGGAGCCAGATTTCTCTGGGATCAAATCCCAGTTCAGCCATTTACTAACTATAACTTGAGCAGCAGTACACTTAATATTGCTATGTGTCAGTTCCCTTGACTATAAAATGAGATGATAATGACACATATCTCCTTGGTTTTTGAGAGGATTAAAGGAGTTAATCTATGTAAAACTTTGAGAACAGTGTTTAGCACAGGATAAATGTGAAGACAATGTTGGCTATTACTATGGGTATTGTGTTGATTCTTCTTTGTTCTTTATATCCCTAATATTGGTCAATTCTTCCTTCAGATTTGTTATAGGGGGCATAATAGATGACCCTCCAACATCTCTTCTATCACATAGGATAGATTCTCTAAGTCACCTCTATTCGTGCAGGGATCTTCACAGTTCAGAGTGAGCACATCATGTATGAGACATGTGACTTTATTAAGCCGAAGTGACCTTTATAAAAGGTGCCTATTATTATATCTTTCTAATCTCTTCCCACCGTGAAATCATTTAAGCATCTCTTTCAAATTACTACTAAAGTAATAGTTAAATTCATCATATCCAAATTTCTTCAACTAGTACAAAGGTCTTTAAAAAAAAAAAAAAAAAATATATATATATATATATATATATATATATATATATATATATATAAAACACCTTTTACCTATCATGTTGTATTTATTTTTTCCTCTTTTCTCCTAAATTCCAGATTTATGTTTGTAAGTTCTGGCTCAACCTATTTACTGGATGTCTAAATTAAAATCTTAAATTTACCAAGCCCAAAGCCGAAATCTTTATTCCCGCTGGCTCTTAATCTATTTCTGGCTCATTTTTATCCATTTCAGCTACTGGTACCATCATCCACTTATTTGTTCAAAATATATTATCCCAATTTCTTTCTTTACCTCACCCATCACATCCAAATAATTTGCAAGTCCTGTCATTTTTATAGCTATGATGGACTGAAACCTATCCCTTTTCACCATCCAATTATATCACCCTGGTCCAAGTCACCATCATCATCTTAATTTATCTTCCTGCATTCACCTCTGCCCACTGCCTCTGTTGCCCTCCCTCCTCCTCACCATATTTCCTTCTCCTACTCTATTAGCCAGAGGTAATAAATACTCCTCTTTTCAATTGCTTTTGCTTTTTCTAATTGCTTGTCTTTGTTATTAGAATAAAATGTGAACTCTTTACCTTGTTTTTCAAGGTTCTACATTCCATAATCCAGCCCCTGCTAACTCTTTAATCAAATTTCATAACACTCTTTTGTTTGCTCACTCTCTTTGAACCACACTGGCCCCATTGCCATTGCTTTAACACTCCAAGCTTGTTTCACTGCCAAGATTTTACATCTGTTGTTGCCAGAGCATATTAATCAAAAGTTACCTCTTCAGAAAGGTCTTTTCTGCCCAAACTATCTAAGCTGTTCTCTCCCAACCCTAACACCAATTCTCTCTTTGTTCTCTTTTCCAGTCATATTTTCTTCATGACACTTTTTTCCAATATGAAATCATCCCATTTATTTATTTATTTTTCGTTTGTTATATAGTTCCTTCTCCTCTCTGGTATAATGTAAGCTCCATTAGAGCAAGAACCTTGCCAATCTTGCTCACTATTTTAACTCTAGTTAAGTGTAAAGGTATTTGGCCCTAAGTAGTTGCTTAATAAATATTTGTTGATTGAATGAATAAACATGACTATATTTATTACTATTTTCTTGATTCCCCTTTTCCATGATCTCTGTGCCAGTTGATTGCCAACAGTACCTTTACAACACCTCTTCCTTACCTTTCATTTCCACTCTTTCACTCTAGTTCAGTCCTTTAGCTTTGTTTATATGTCTCATTATTCATTCCTTCACTCAACTGTGTTGATCCAACATCCACTATGTGGTAAGCCTTCTTCTAGGTGTTTGGAATACTTCTCTGAATAAAGCAGACAAAAAGTCCCAGCCTTCTGGAGTTTACATTATAGCCTCCTAACTTATCTTTCCTTCTAGTCAATTCTTCTTTGTTTCATTGAACACATTCATTCTGGAATGATCAAAAAGCATATTTCTCATTATGACTAGTCTTTATATAACGTTTTCAGTGACTCCTCATGTCCTAAATACAGTGTGAACTGATATTCAGGACCTCTGGGTTATGGTCCAGTCTATCTCTTCAGTCTTACTGAAGGATTCAGCACAATTTTACTGAATGCATTCTGATTGGGAAGTAACTTATTTGTCAACTTTCTGAGGTTTGTTAAAACAAAGAGAAGAAGAAATCCACACTAGTAAAATTAATGTTGATTAGCTCAAAGACTATGGGAGACTGCCTAGAAGGGCCATGCTGACTTTTGCAGGGACCTTGATTAATTAATGGAAAAGAAAGAGAAATTTGAGACAATCCCTTAAAATAAAAGTATTACTACAGAAAAGATTATTTTAGAAAAAAAAGAAAACATTCTCAGAACAGAAAATGCACCATATTTTTTTTTGTGTGTGTGTGGACAGCTTCCAGGATATGAACTCCGCCCCATCAGGTCTCCATGCCCCCATCCTTATAGAATATCATTGAGCATCAATTTTTATCTACATATTCTAAGGTCAATAATAAGTAAAATAAAAACATGTTGGATTTCAAGCAGTCCCATTTGTACTAACATTATTTCAAACATAATACCTTCACAAAATTACAGTTCCTGAATGTATTATTAAGAAAGCAAGTGAATGAACCCTTTCGAGGTATGTATTAGTCAGCCAAAAAGGGTGTTGATGCAAAGTACCAGAAATTTGTTGGCTTTTATAAAGGGTATTTATTTGGGGCAAAAGCTTACAGGTCCAAGGCCCTAAAGAGTCAAACTCAGCATTGCTTTCTCACCAAAGTCAGTTGCCATGTGTTAAAGCAAGATGGTGGGTGTTTGCTGCCTGGTCTTTCCTTCCTTCTTCCTCTTAAGGCTCCATGTGCCCAGCTTCTTCCAATCTTAGTTGTAGGTTGGCATAGAGCTCATCTCTCCCTGGGGCTCCAGGGTCAAAACTGACAAAAGTTCTTTCTTCTGTGTGTGTGCAGCTCTCTCTCTTCCTGTGTCTTCTTGAGTGATTGCCCATTTATATCAGCCCACGAAGCAGTTGAGAACTCAACCCCAAGTCACGCCCTACTGATATGGTTGAATCAAAGCCCTAATCTTAACAGGTAATTTTATCAAGACATGTCAGCTGAATCTAATGCATTCAAAGTGTATCACATCCAGAGGAATAGAGTAGTTTACAAACATAATCTCTCTTTTGGGGATTCATAAATAATTTCAAACTGCCACAAGGAATACACTTTCAAGTATATCTTTTTCTTTTTGAAGTTGGTGCTAGAGCATAGAACTATACTCATTAAGGCAACAACCATTGGTCCCTCTGTTAGACTTATCATTCTGAGCTGTACATACTCAAGGGTCTCACTCCATATGGAAATTTATATATTTTTATCTAAATCATAATTCATGTCCAACATTCTGTTTCATAGTAGTAAATGTTCTATCTACTATAGGATAGTCTAGTAGATAGTCTAATTGTTGATGATAGTTTATTTTAGCTGCTCAAAGAACTAAGAAATGGGATAGAGGCAAGTATGGATTCCACCATCTAAAAAGTGATAATGAATGAAAGCTTCCATGAAAGAAGAATTGAATGTTTTGTCTAAATACAGTCTTTAGCTGCTTGTAGCAAAAGATGGGAAGGAGGGAGAATGACTGTGGTATCCTCCCCAGCTTTCAATTTTCAATACTTTCATTGTTTACTTAAGATCAGCTTATGCTAAACAGCTTATATTTCAGATGGCTCTGTCACCTCATTGCAATGGAGGACTCTTGGTGTCAAGATGTTGTTTAAGTTTCTGAAAGATACCTACACTTATTTTAAACTAAAATGCTTATCAGCATTTTAATGTGAGAGAAGTGAGCTATCTGAGCAGAACAAAGACAATTTGGATGCTTGTTATCCATTTCTAATACTAATATGAGTGCGTAGACTTGTGTAAGAGTCTGGATATTATATTGGTTGACAGCATGGGTTCAAGTCCTAGTTCTGCACTTATTAGCTTTATGACCCTGAGCAATTTCAAATACTTTCTGTAGTTCAGTTTCTTCACCTGTAAAATTAAGCTAACAATTGTATTTATTCACAAGGTTTCTGTGAGGAATAGGTGAATTAATACATTTCGGGCAAATAGAATAGTACCTCGTACATAGTAAGTCTGCAGTGGATGCTATAATTTTACACTGTAATGTTTCTGTCTATAAGTTAGAAATATGACTTAGAGTATTATATGCCATAATATATCTATATTCTTGCTACTTTTGTTGTATTTATTTAAAGTACTGATAACTTTTAAACAGATGTTTAGTCATGTTTATGACCCTGCTTAACATATTTATTAATTAATACTCTTGCTCCATTGTGTAAGATCTCGATGGTAAACGTGCATGGGAAAACATTTATTTCAATAATAAATTTTAGGGATAAAAAGTTGTTTTTTTAAACAAAGGAAATTCTTCAAACAATTTAGGGGATGGGACACTGGACAGACCGCCTGGACTCGTGTGGCCCAAGGACAAGCTCTGATCAACAGCTAGATTCTCTCAGGTCACCCAACTTCCCTTCTTGGTTTCACATTGTAAGATATTGAGCTCATCTAAACAAACGCAAAAATCTCATTCAAGTCCCATAATCTATAGCTGTTTCCTCTTTCAACATAATTATCATGGGAGTCCATGCACTTATTCCCATGATGATGTTAAAATATCATGCTTATTATATTTTAAGTGCCTATGAGAAAGTAATATCAAATTTTCCCTTTTAGAGTAGATATTTGTTTAAAACAGTGAAAAAAATGTCTTGGGGGATAATTCTGGTGAATAAAATAGTTGATTTTAATAAAAAATGTGATGTAACTTTAATTAAATTATTATCTAGAGAAGCTTAAAATTGATTCTGGTGTGTATGTGTGTGTATGAGAATGCACACATGTACTTTCAAGTGCCATACACATTTGTAGTTGTAAATTCTGAAATGTTTTGCTAAAAACTCAGCCTTAATTATACTTAGTTTATATCACTGTAATAACTGTGATTTTTGTAAAACTTCATTTTGAATGAAACAATACGTAATGAGATATTGTATAACAAAAATCTGTTAAGAAAAAAAGCTGATCATACTTGCTTCTTGCGGTGCAGCTTGATCAGTGTTATGGGCTCATTAGCCAGCTGAAATACTGCTTTGCACCTTGTACTAGTCATTTATCTTCCCTATGCCTCAGTACTTTTCTCAGAAGAAAGTTTAATAAAGATGCTTGTTTAAGAGAAGTACTATTGTACCTTGGATGAAGTGTTCCACAAATGCTGTGTGATGTAAGTACAAGGAAAATAGAATCTTGCAACACTTCAAATCTGATTCATAGTATTGCACTATCTAATGGCTAGGTCTCTGTTCAGCAGTCAGAATGATGGATGCTATTTGAGAGTCAAGTCTTGTAATTTTTTCAAAATTTGGTTATTTGCATTTTAAGATTAATAAAACGAATCCCAAATAATATAGTGCTCATAAGATAAACATTTTTAAAATATTCACATACTATAAAAATCACCAACTGTGTTTATTCTCCCATCTATTTAAACTGAACACTAAGACAAATTTTAATTATACAGGATCTCCACTTGAAGCAGCAGTCAGGATGATTGGTAAACCCATAAGATATTAGTCATAACAGTAGCTAAACAAGGGTTCAGGAAACAAAGAAAAAAATAACAAATATGCAAACTCATGTTTTTCCCTCTTGTGTGAAGTTCTCTAAATTCAGAATTAAAACAAATGTTTTAAAGGGACTGTGGCAGTTTGAAATTCTTTTATGAATCCCAAAAAGAGAACAATTATATCTGTGAACTAATCCATTCCTGTGGGTGTGAGACTCTTTCAATTGGACTACGTCAGTGAGGCCTGCCTCAGGTTGAGTTTCCATCCTCTTGCTGGGTCTGATATAAATGAAGACACACACAAGAAAAGAGAGCTCTACCACATTTCATCCAGCCATGTGAGAGACAGGACTGGAGGAAAACACAGAAGCCCAGGGGAAGTCAGAGACTCGGCAGGGATTAGTAGTCATCTTGATTTGCTACATGGCCGGACAACAGATTAATGGTAGCTGATTTTGGTGAGAAAGCATCTCATATTGGGCCTTGAACTGGACTTTCCATGGCCTTGGGACTGTCAGCTTTTACCCCAAAGTAAATCACCTTTATAAAAGTCAATCCATTTCTGGTACTTTGCATCAGCAGTCCTTTGTCAAACTAAACAGAGGCGTTGCTCGGAAATAAGGTAGTACATTACTTTTCAATAGCTTCCAGAAACTAATTCTTATTTAATAGATGTATATTATATGAGCAAAGAAATTAATTTTATTCCACACTTTATAGGTTAAAATATAAATTACTTTTAAAATAAAAATATTATGTATTATTATATAATAAAGTCATTATTTCACTTTATTTCTATATCTCTTTGAAAGTGAACATTGAGTGTCCTCTTTCTGCTTTTGTTTTTAGACTCCTCAAACATTTTCTTTTCTTACTTTATATAAACCTGCCCATCTTAACTATCTTTTTTTAAAATTTAGGACAGAAAACATAGATGTGATGAAACCATTTAGTTTTAGTGTTACTTACTTCAGCAACAAGCAAGCATCAGGGAATGCATGCACCATCTGCTTTCAATGGTGCTTTGAAGTTAGATATTTTATTTATTTCAGAAAAGTTACATTTGATATGTCATTAACATACTACTCTACCCAAACCTTGAGATCCCTTTTGTCATATTGTTCAAGAGTAGCTATTCTCTACCATAACTCTATTTTCAGGACTTTCTGTCTGTCAGTGCTGTATCAGAAGCAGAACCACTAACAGTATTCTATTTTGAAACATTTAGGCATACAAATTGAAAGCATTTAAGAAAATGCTATAAAATTCTATTTTTTTTTGGTATGTACAAGAAAATTATATATCTGATAAATGAATTTCTATTAACATTTTATATATGTATATGTATACACATATGTGCATATATGTATTTTTAAAATAATACATGAGGTGCAGTACCAATAAGGACATGAGAATGTGATATAAGCTACTATAGAACAAAAAAATCTGTAGGCTGGAAGTTTCTTTGAAATAAAGTTCTACAGCATAGTGAATTATGATCTTTTAAATATATATGTCCATGGTTTTTTAGAAATCACCCTCCAGTTGGTTTTACCTGGAGATGAAATAGAGCCAATGTTAAGTTAGTAGCTGGTGACCAAGAAAGAAAAATAAGAGAGCTGGAAGGAGTAGGAGAAAAGGGGGACTTGTTACTGGACACTCGAATCTGCACAGCCTTTCTGTTTTTGGTTCCTGGCTTATATGCAATCCTCTGCTGTCCATCATGTCCTGCCTATCACTTCTTCAAACTGTACTTTTTATTTCCTAATCTTTTCTCCTCATTCTCATTGAAAACATTCCCACTGCTTCCCAGTGGGAATACTACAACAGTCTTGTAAATAACCTTGCTCGAATAAGTTCTCTCCTCCTTTAACTCAACAGCTCAGAATACTTCTCAAATGCTTCTTTGTCCAGGTAGTCCTCTCCTCAGAGCTCTGCAAAGCTAGTGTGGGATCCAAAGGAAAGGAGCTCTGACCTGGGTTTGATTCTTAGCCCCACTTGTCATTAGCTGTGTGACCTTGGCAAGATACTTAATTTTGAGTCTTGGTTTCCTCAAATTAATATGTAATTAATGAACACCCATTTCACAGAGTTGTGGCAAGCATTGTATGAAATATACCAACTGTTAGGATAGTACAAACTTAAGAAGTGGCAGCTATCAATACTCTAGAGTAACACATTCTATTTTAGCTTCTCTAACTACATCATCCTACCAATATCTCCAGTCAAAGTGTTCCTTCTCCTTATCTTTTGAACATACTATTACAGTTTTCACTTCTACAATTTCTTCATGTTTTTCTTGGTGTCCTTACTTCACTGTCCCCACACCTAAGTTCTGTTTATCTTGTAATCTCCTAGCTTAAGTCTAATAAAATCTTTTCTATTCTATTCCTCAGTGATTTCCCTTTCTCTAAAATTTATTCTCTATACAGTACAGTTTAATGTAAATTTCACATTATTTAATGCTTACATATGTGTTTTGACAATGTCACTCTTACGCTCAGAGCCAATGGGCTGTGTATATATATATATATATATATATATATATATATATATATATATATAT
>JAKSZT010053779.1:9756100-10196135 GCA_026826555.1 Tolypeutes matacus | reverse complement strand
TATATATATATATATATATATATATATATATATATATATATATATATTTATACCAGTAAAGGGAACCTAGTTAGTTGTTTGGTTATAAGCATCATTGTGAAGGCGCTGTCCAGCCAACTGAGTGGGTAGTTAACCAGTTGGTGACAGATCCTGAAGTCGCCAATAGGGCAATGGAGGTTGCTTTTTTTTCCTTCATGAAAAGGGAATAAAATGTTTGGAAATTACTTTATTCTAGCTGGAGATCAAAAGGATTAGGGTTCTATGCTTTTAAGTTAAAGGGAAGGTTTCTATATTCCTTTTGGAAATGGAATTATAAAATTACTTACAGTCCAGAGTTAGAAAGAAAGGTACATAAGAACTTGGTTTGTATTCTTTTTCTTTCTGAGTTTTATTACTCATTGCATAAAAATTTGGAGAAATCAAGAAAGAAAAATATATTATAAGAGAAACTGAAGACTTTTTTTAAAAAAATCAAGCAAACCAAAAACATAGATATTTGAATATATATAAATAAGATGATCTTTGATCAAAAAGTTAAGTTGGCCTTTCATTCATACATCAAATATTTATTTAATGCTCACTCTCTGCTAGGCATGGAGGATGTACAAGCATATGCTTGAACTCAAGGACCTTACTAACATGCAGGACCCAAATGGTAAAGGGTAAGAGGTATTAAGAAAGAAGGAAGCAAAAATATCTAATGTTCTTTTCCTGAATCCCAGAAAAACTACAGAGTAAAGCACTAGACATTCTAATAGTTAACAGTGAAGGGGAAAAAAAGGCTATATCTAAGGAGCTTTAAAATTGATAAAACAAAATAAAAGTAGCCATCCATTCATGGGAAAATAATAAAGTATATCATAAATCAAGAATTATGATTAATTTTGTTTTGCACCCTTGAGAGAGGAGAGAGATGGAAAGAGATGGAGAGATGGAGAGAGATAGAGATAGAGATAGATAGAGATAGAGATAGAGAGAGAGATAGAGATAGATAGAGATAGAGATAGAGAGATTTTCTAAGTGTTTATATGAAACACAGTTAATTTAAGGGTTATGCCACTGACAGTAAAAAAAAGTTTAGCAAAATGGTAAAAATCCTAGATTTTTGGAGATAAACTACTACAACAGTTTGAATCTTGACTCTACTGCTCAATAGTTTTGCAAATAAAACAAGTTACTTTATCTCTTTATGTCTCCGTTTCCATATAGATAAAATGAAGATAATAATAGAATTTACCTCCTAGGTTACTATGTGTAAGAACTGAGTCTGGAAAACAGTTAAGTACTATGTAAGTGTTTATTGTTATTCTCAGATACTTTTAGAAGATAAGGGTAGACAGAGTGCATAATTATCAGAAAACTGGACATGGAATCAGATATCTTGAAAAATTTCCGATTTCATTGCTTTTTGTGATTCTAAGTCATTATCCCTTTGGACTAGCTTCACCCTTGGTAAAAAGGGGATAACTACTATTCCATTCATTTCTAAAAATTCTGAAATTCTGTGATTAGGCCAAAATATTGTTTATGCATCCATGCCACTATCATGAATACAAGTAAAACAGTTCTCCATGACACTTAAAATATGTAATTGCGGATGTGTTCCACATGGTAGTTCCATACCCAAAAGGCAGGAAACAGAAGTCAATTAGCAAAAATGTGATTCTTTTATTGCTGAACTGTAAAATTAAACTCATAAGTCAACTACTACTTAGAGACTACTTAGTGGACACCTATCCAATAAGATTTGAGAACAGATGTAAGTTCATATTAAATGCTCAATATATATATTTTTGGTAGTATTTTTAGTCTTCTGAATAGTTCAGATTTTAAGATCAATAGTAGACTGAATTTTATTAATATCACAATGAAATCACTCTGAAAAATTCACTTTTCTTGTATTCTTAAATGCCTATAATGAAACATATATACACACATATATATATATATTTTATATTAAGGACTGTTACAAGCCAGGAGCCACCATAAAGCATTGGAGGAACAAAAAGTATTAGTTAGAAAATTCATTGCAAATATTAATTGGCATTAATCTTTTAAATTAAGCAATAATTTTCATTTTACCATTGAAACAGACTCGGAACATAGTCCACATGAATGCAAAATAAGCCATCTACTGCAAGTGATAAGAAAACTGGGGAAAGAGGGGGAAAACATACACTGGAAAAAAAGATTCTCTTGAAATATAAAAAAATCAAACCATTATTATAAAATACCCATTTCCTGGCCGGGGCCCAACTCTGGTCTGGATTCTGCCGAGTGAGACTGACTCCCGGCTTGGAACGGTGGTGTTTCCGAGGCCGTATGAGACAATGATAAAGTAGATATAAAGCCTTTACAAGATGGCAACATGTTCTCTGCTCTCAGGTTTCACATGCCCTCCATCTTTTCCTAAGGACTCAAGCTGAAAGCTTTCCATAGCTAGGGGAACAAGGGAAAGAGGAGAGCATTCAAAAAGGTAACAGCTGCTAAAATGTCCAACAGGAAATGGGTCCTAGGATAAAAAGATGACTTCAATCATATTGAAAAAAGTCACACTGAGGAAATTGGTTGCTTACAAATCAACATGTGCTAGGAAAGAGGGAGTGGCTAACAACTCCAGAACAGGTGTTTCCATCTCTGATATGAGATGATAGCATAAGCTGTTAGTATTTGATTAAGAATTCACAAGGAAGTGGTACTACCAAAGAGCACAAGAAGGTTTTCAGACCAAATCTTGCATCTTTAATGTTTCATTAGCCCAACCATTTTCTTCTTTATCTAGATGGGCTAATGGAATAAGTTGTACTTCTAGCCTGACCACAGTTCTCTCGTTAAAGTTAATATTAAATATTTCACTCAACTAACCACTCAAGACATATCTGCAAACAAATTACCAACAAGTCAACACATATTGATTTTGTGCCTATTCTGCCTAGCCTCATGGTAATTGCTCAGAGGTGCGGGACTTTTCTTTTTCTGTATGAAACTACCCAACAGGAAGCAATGTTGCTGACTGAGGCATTTATATTCTTAGGTCTATTTATTGTGGAACCACTCCATTTGGAAAGGCAAGGCAGTGGAATGAGATCATTTCTTCACTCCTGTCCCAAGGAATGCCCAAGTGGCTGGGCCATAATACACACATCTGAGAATAGAACAGTTGCACAAAGGGGACAGGCAACAGGAAGTATCTGCTTATGTCTACATGAGCCTTCATTAACATGATATTTGTTCGTATATCCTAAAGAATGATGCAAAAGCTGAGTCCTAAAATCCAGCCCTCAGCGGGCCAAAGACATTCCTTGTTGGATTGCAATTGCTCGGCGTGGGGTGGGGTGGGGTGGTGGCAGCCACTCTTCCCCTTTCCTTCTTCTCCTTATGAGAAGGTAACATGTTATAGTAACGTTTTCAATAGCAAGTATCTATTTATCCTCTATCTGTGTATATCATAATTCTAATTCTTATTTACACAATGGTGTTTCACCCTCTTTTTTTACTCAACTTCTCACAGTTACATGTATTTATTTATTTTGCTCAAATAAGCAACTGGAACTACAGCTACCATTATCTATTTTCTAATTCATTGATATTTATAACTATGGTGAAATATATGTAACATAAAATTTACCACTAGTACCTTCACAAGTCGTGGGATCATCACTACTATCTAGTTCAGAATATTTTCCTCATTCCAAAAGGAAACCTCATATCCATTTAGCAGTCACTCCCATTCCCCACCCCCATGCAATAAAAAAAAAAGACTTTAGCAAGAATTGCTGTATTTCCCCCATCCCAATTGCTAGATGTTAACAAGAGTTTCTAGCATTTTATGTTCATGTTAAATGACAGATCATAGCATCCTCACACAAAGAAAAAAAAGAAAAAAGAAACAAACAAAAAGAAAACCCCCCAAACTACCCCCACAGAACCATAAAATAATAACTCCAGTTACTCATCTGATTAGATATATAAATACATTAACTTCTGCTGCCAAATTATCTAATTTAGTGCACAAAATCTCTTCTATTCAGTTTTATGGCTATATACATTGTAGCACTTACTGGTCCTTAAAAATAATTTGAGTGTATCTATTTTATACAATTAAACAAGTGAGAATAACTATATTCCATGACTCTTGTGCTCAACCTGATGCTTGCAAATGTGCAGGCCCATCCATTCAGTGTATATACGTGTAGCATAACAGTTGTGCCTTAATACGCAAGTGTATAATAATCAAAAGTGCAAAATCTTGTAAGATTGTCCTGAAGTACCAATAAAATATGTAAGCATATAAGATACACACTAATAGTAGTAAAAATGTAGTTGCTGTGTTAATATACATATCTTATTAGATATTACTATTTATTAGATATTAAAATACCTTGAGATCTTATAAATTATGGTGAGGCATATAATCATTGAAAAATCATTAATTAATATTGCATTGAAAGCCACCAAGAATACGGTCATTTTCATTGGAAATAATCATGATAGTAATCAGTGATCTAGTTTAATCAATTGCACAGGATAAATTGATGAATCAAAGTTAGATACAATAATTTTCAAAGAGTACTACAATCATTAAATTTAGTGGTGCTTATAATTTTGTAAATCAGTTAATGAAAATGAGAAAATCTATTTTCCCTACTGGCTATCGCAAAAGAGAACAAATGCCAATTCTTTCGGAGTTCAGGCTGAGGGTGGGTAGCAGATTAATGTGGCACATGTGTATCAAGAGATGAGTTGGCACATGACAATTGCCTGATCACCTTAGTTTTTTGGCTCTCTCTTCTTCCAGATGTCAGGGAACCAGGAGGCAGGCTATAGAAAGGGATAATGTAAATTGTGCACATCCACAATGCATATCAAACAAAAGAAAATAATGCTCACTACTTAATATTACATTTCACTAGTTTACTGGACTGCATTTCCTCAGAATTCAAATTGCTGGTGGGTAAAGTACCACTGAGATAATAAGAAATGGAACACTTGATGAAATTTATAAAAACTTCTTTAATACTATTATGTTCACATATTGATTTTATTTGGCTTTATCTGGTAACAAAGAATACCTTTAATGGGAAAAGAAAACTAAGGAACAAATAATCCTTTTCTTTACTATCTGGTTCATGTAAAGCTCCATTATCCTTTTCTGCTAGCCTCCACCATAAAACTCTGGCATCTCTACCATGCTTTTCAATCCTCACATCTAAAACAATAAAAACAAAGGTGTGCATCCTCCTTTAGAAAAGTTTCTACTATTTTTTCGTTCATCATCATTCTCACTTGCACAGTTCTTGAGCAAGCCTTCATTTTCTCATGTCTCCAAGTTTTCTCTAGTCTTTGCCAGTTGGAATCCATCCTTCATATCAAAATTAGATTAACCTTTCTTTAAATGTCACCTTCTTCATTTTATTCCTAGACTCTAGAATGGACAATAGATTCTTGTAGCTGCTTGTGGCCGATAATAAGAATTCTAAACTTCAAATATCCTTTCAAATTATGTCAGTGTCCTTATTGTTCCACAACACATTATGCTATTTCTACTCTGTTGGTGCCATTGTTTTTCTAATAATTATATATATATTTTCCTTTCAGTATTACTGTAATCTACTAATCCCTCAAGATCAAGTTCAAGGCTAATTTCCTCTGGCAAGCTTATACTGATAATCCTAGTACACACTCATGTCCCCTCATGTTTAGCTCTTTATTCTATATGCTGCTCAGTTCTTTCCATATCTCAACTACACAATTTAACACAATATAAATAAGGAATACTGATATTATATATATAAATGTAAACACAAATTTATAGAAATGTTTATATTGTTCATTGCTTCATGCATATTGGTCTTGTCTTTCCCAACCAGATTGAAAGTGCTTTGCAGGCAGATTTCCTATACCATAATTGTTCCCCTGTTTGCTCTTCTTCAGCATCTCCACATTGCTGACCTTTTTATAGGTCTTGTAGAAATTCAATAGAAGCATTTTGGTTGTGTAATCATTATTCATACCTTAATATTTTGCAAACCTACTTATGCATATTTCATTCTTATCTTACACTTAGAATTTTTTAGAGCCAGAAGAGACCACTTAGAGATTGTATTATTGTTCACAATTTTATTTACTTCCTTCTTCCCTTTATGTTGAATAACTTACCCACTCCATGTGACTTTTATTGGTTAGTGATCTGAGAAAAGATGTAACATATACCATATTCAAGCAGAAGTTCAAGAGATACTGCCTATTTCTACCAGCTTCTTTTGTGACAGCTTTCTGCAATGAGAATAGCATGTCCACAAAAGGGCTGCTTCTTCAGCCTGTGCCCTGGAATGATTAGA
Organism: Tolypeutes matacus; assembly: GCA_026826555.1. Taxonomy (NCBI): domain Eukaryota; kingdom Metazoa; phylum Chordata; class Mammalia; order Cingulata; family Chlamyphoridae; genus Tolypeutes; species Tolypeutes matacus. The sequence goes on along the minus strand of JAKSZT010053779.1, from coordinate 10,189,794 downwards.
TGCATAGAGCAGACCTGCAGTTGGCATACAGCTTACAGAAAAACAAAACTAACACAGCCCTAACGTTTTGTGAGTGAGAAATATATATATATTTAAGTCTCTGATATTTTGGAGGTGTTTGCTGTATGGAAAAGTTTACTAATACATAAACTTAGAGTTTATCTAACATCATTTTGCAAATAAGGGAAGAGGCTTAGGTTTTTTGTAGTTAGCTAGTTAGCTAATGGAAGAGTTATGGCATAAATTCTGTGCTACTGACTAGTAGATTTTTTAAAAAATACAAAACGCCAGTTTCTTTGTTATCCTACAATTTTGAGAAATACAACCAAAATACTTTGAAATTTGGGGCTTTGTTGCTATCTGAAACTGCCCTTTTGATCTGGCATTACCTTTTAGAGAATTGATAAGAGTATTTAAAAAATAAATAATTACTAGCAGTGTCAAATGGAATGCACTTCCACCTAGAATATATAAATTTCTGTTAGTTCCAAGCTTGTTTGGTAGCAGACAGAACGAAATGCAGTGATCTTTGTGAAGCTCTTTCAGTGCCTAAATTCTTCATATGCATTGTTAATCTAAAATAAACATTTCACAAATATCTTTTTAAAGACCTCCTTTATAATAGCAAATTCTAAGTTGGGGTTGGGTGTAATTTCTTAATAAACCATCTCCTTGATATCCATGACAAAGTCTTATGTCTACTTTGTCATCAGGTGAGAGAGACTAGAACTCTTACCCAAGGTACTTTGCAAAACTCAGATGGAAAAATCCCCTATCATTATGTGCTTCAGTATAGCAGAGATTTCACTTTTATGCTTTTACAAGTGAATTACAAGTGAAATAATTTTCCTAACCAAATGACATTTAGTTTATAAAAGCAAAGAGTAGATTGCTCATAGTTCTAACAGAAATTACTAACATAATAATTTCTTTTGTACATAAAATTTTAGAGTAAAATCAGTTATATACAGCACTAATTATTTTTCATTTATATGGGGAAAATGTTTCATGTAAACATAAGATTGCAGTACATACTTTAGTAAATTAATGTCCTATTGAACAATCACTCATGACTAACTTTTTAGTTGTTGTTATTGAAAATGAAATGCTTGTTCAGACAAAGAAAACAAAATATAATAAACCACATTGGATAACCAAGTGAATTTGCTTGGTCTAAATTCCCTCTTTCCTTATTTGGACCACATACAAATCTTACCTCTGTGAAAAAACGTCCCTGTAAGGACTGCCATGTTGCAATGCAATTCCATATCCTCGATCAGCAACGGTATTCCCAATAGTGTAAAAGGAACAGTCTGGATCATTAATAGCTACATATTCCAATACAGCTGCATCCCACACAAAAGCATAATTTCCATATTTTACCTGTGAAAAGATGGAGAACAAAAAAAAAAAAAAAAAAGAGAGAGAGAAGAAAATAAGATTTAAGATGGGATTTTTAAGTTACACAGGTAGGATAAGAAATATTGCATTTATATATTTTTAGTTAGGCAAAAACTAATTATATATATATAAATTTACACTTCCTTATTCTGCATAAAAACTTGGCCTTTGGTTAATTTATAGCTCTGTTCTCCTGGAAACCTGATTAATGTGGAATGTTAACTATGTTACTAGGCAACATTGCTTATAGTATAAATGATCCCTGAATGGTAAATGTCATTTGGAATAGAAGAGAAATAAACGCAGAAAGGAAGCCATGTTTTCGAGCTTCTCTGTATGTGACAATTTTTGTAATTGGGCCTGTCCCTTTAGGGGAAACTGGAAGCTGTACTTTTCAAGTTGGTATAAGAGATAGTGGTTTCTTTGGACTATAAAGCTTCTCATCAGGCAGGCTTTTGCACTCACCAATGTGGGGGATATCTCCTTGCACCTGATATATACTCCAAATGAATTTTCCAAATACAGCTCACATTGAAGAGAAATGACCAGTACTGCCCCGCTGGAGGGTTTTATTTCCTATCCTATGCCCTTCGTTTGCCAAGTGTGGTCTATGGCAAACTTTATTTGGACTTAGAAGAAACCCCCATCCCCGGTGGGTTATTGAAATGAAGAAAAAATAATTGCAAAATCTTCTCTATGATCATCTAGGGAACACAGTTCTACTCTGGATGTTTACAATATTGTTTAGTGATTATCTAATATTCTTTCAATAATCACTCATATCCTAAGTCACAACTTTACCAAACATTAAGACAAAAATGCAAAATCGTATATATCTTAATAAAGTTTATTTAGACATTTATTAAAGATAAAAATCAAATTTAACAAATCCATAAAAATAAACAGAACTAAAAATTAAATCTGTAAGTTTCTCTATTTTTAGGATGGGGTTATAATTTCTTAGTGAATTTGATTAGGGAAAAAGAAAAAATATAAAAATACAGATAATCAGAAACGAAAATTGGAATAAAATATATTCAGAAATACATTTAAAAGAATATTATAAATGATTCTATACTAATAAATTAAAATAACAATAGCTTTGCTAATTTCCTGGAAAAAGAGAAATTACCATAATTTTTCAAGAAGTGGAAAGAAACTTCTAGTACAGTGAAAAAGCTAACATAACCTTGATACTAAAGATAAATATCTAAAAATCAGACAAAATGTTAGCAAATACATTTTAATGGTATATTTAGCAAATAATGCATCATTACTAAACAGGGAAAAACGATTCTGTTTCAGTATTAGGAAGGTTACTGGGATAATATATTTTACAAATGAATCTTTATAAAAAGAATTAAATGAACTTTTGACAAACACCAGAAAGACATTTGACAAAATTGAATACCATTATCTATCTATCTATCTATCTATCTATCTATCTATCTGGCCATCTATCTATCCAGGAAACACTTTTCCTTTAATGATGTATAGAATAACTACCTTAAACAAGCAGTAAACATATTGGAAGCTGAAACTCTAATGGCATTACTGCTAAAATCAAGAAAACAAAGCCTACTTTATCCTAAAACTTAACAAGATTATCTTTATTTAATGACATAGTTATGAAGCTCAAAGAATAAACTCAAATATATTATAAAAAATAGACATTTCAATAAATTGATTGGCTATATAGATCTACATTCTATTAAAAAATAAATCAATAAAAGATAAGGGACAGTTTGAGTAAAATATTCATTTACACTAAATAGAAATACCTAATAACAAATTTAATGATAAATGAGTATGAACTACATGAAGTGAACCTCAACAATTGAATGAAGAAGACTGCCTCATTTCTGGATAAAATATATTACTAAAAAGGTGGTTGCACAACTATAAAAGAAATGTCAGTTTTCCTCAGATTCTTTGATTCTTGCTGTAATTCTGAATAAAATACCCAAAGGATATTTTAGGGCTTATTAAAATCTTTGCAAATTATTTTGGAAAAGAAAAAAATGAGAATAACAAAGTTTGAAAATAAAGAGTGATGATTGGAGATTTAGAATACTAGGAAGTGAAATGTGTTATAAGGCTTAAAAATGAAACAGTGTGGAATTTGTTTAAGAATAGAAAATCATTGGAATAGGAAAAATCCTAGAAACTAATAAAAGTATATAAACATCTTAAATTATTTTATATGATAAAGGCTATAATTCAAATCAGTATGGCAAATAGGAAATAGTCAATAAACGAAAGCAAGTCAGTGATTATATAAAAATGGTCACTATTGGAGCAGTATCTTACACACTACATACATTTCTGTAATACATACATTAAATGTGATGGAGAAAGAACCCAAACTTCACAATAAATAAAAGTTAGAGGGAAGATAAGGCTGTACTTTTCTGATGCTGGAAAAAGATTAGGATATATAAGCATAAAGGTGAAGGGAAAATATAAAATAAATATTTGATACATTTGACTATTGCCTGTTTGCCTGTTTTACACATTTACTTGGATCAAGTCTTTTGTTCCCACACCAAAGTTTTGCATGGAATAAATAACATAAAACCTACAGACTAGCTTACTGTGCTAAGCAGATACATACTATCTTTTGCTAGTGAGGGTGTTACTCCAACCAATCTATAAGATACTGAAACAGAGATAAAAGTTCTTTTCCTGAAGAAATCATACAATACAGTTAATACTCACCGAGTGTCTACTTTGCACTAGATTCTATGTTGTGCAGGTCAGTACTTCTTATCATGTGATATTAAGACCACCAGCATAATTATTACTGAGAGTCTTGCATTAAAAATGCAGATTCTGTATCCAACCCAAACTCACGGAATTGGAATGTTTGATGTTTGAGGTCTAGGAAAGTGCATTTTAATTATCTTGACAGTTGAAGCTTAACCACATCAAGTTTGGCAGGTGATAACAAAGTGACTTCTATAAACAGGAACAATTTTATATACATGAGGCTTGATAAATCATAAAAACCAAGGAAGCTTCCTGGAGTGCTGACAGGTTTAGGAATGGGGAAGATACCCTGGTAGGTTTCCTCTACATTGGCCATTCACCTTGGCAGGGTTATCCATTAGTCCTTCCTCCCTTTCACTGTTTATTTGCACTAATTGCCAACTTTAAGATCTGCTTTTAGCTTCCTGGATCCAAACCTACAAATAACAGAGATAACAGTGACCTTGAAGCCTCTAACAAACTATTTTGATGTTTGCTAGTCTCTTCTGTTTCCAAGAGCCATCCTGGTCTCCTGGATCCCCTTGCAGCTTCTTTACAACCCTCCAGAGACTTTCCCAGTTGGGGACATATTGCTTTGCTGTTAGAAGAGTGCTCTAGCATTGTTGTTACTGCTTTGTGAACTGTAGAGCTTTATTTAAATGTATGGTAACATTACCATTGCCATTATGCACGTGTTTCTAGCAATTCTAATGTTACAAAGCATTTTGAATCCATTTTCAAAAAGAGAATCATTAAAACAGTATGATTATAGCCTGTAGCAATGCCAGTGAAGTGTTGCATAGTAACCTGAACCCCTTTAGCTTTTAAAAATATCTCAGGCTTTTTTCATCTACTGCAATAATACAATCATTGTCCTTCAGATGGTTTTTAACCATCAAATTAAAACTCTCTAGGAAACACTCATCAACAAAATCTAAAGTCACTTTTCTACAGAATAATAATTGAAAGGTTGGCCTAGGAAATTTTCAATCCATCTGACTAGATGATGGATGTTATTTAAAATTTTTCATTAGACCTTTTCTCAAGGTCATATATGGATAGGCAGCTGACTTTCATACCATTGATTTATTTACCAGTGGATTCCATTCTAGTTAAATGTTTCACAACAGGTTAAACAGAGGGCAAAAGTGTATGTGTCAGTTCATTCCAAGGTCCAGTTGTGAGGAAGGGAAAAGAATCCAATGTGGCACCTGCCTCCAATATTAGCTATCTCTGGTCCCAAATAGAGATGCTAGGATGCTGTGGTGATTGATGAACATTGGTAGTTACTGAAGCTTAGCAGCAGCAACTGAACCCTCATAATATTACTGAAATGTGAATAACCTGTGATAAATTTCTCACTTCTGAAATAAAGCTATGAGCTAAGTTTTGTTTCATTTCAACATTATTTCTACAGTAGTCTGTCTTTAAATTCAATTTTGCTGACAATTATTATGCATTAATTTCATACTGTAAGGAATACAAAGATGAGTAAGATGTAGGCTCCTGCTCTCAAGTTGCTTACAACCCAAAAGTGGGATAAATTAAGCACTAAATTGCTGTAAAAAAGCAGATTATGATAAATGCCATAAAAAAAGCTCAAAGTGTTAATGTGGCTCAAAGGAAAGGGAAATTGATTTTCATTGAGGGGAATCAGGACAGTCTGGTCAAATATTCTGGTAACTGAAATAGTTGTACGAGAAAATCCCAAGTATTTAAGTTCCTTATCTATGTTACCTTACTGATTAAACATCGATACCCTTTGGAGACCATTTCTTATTCATGCACACTTTTCTAACCTACCAGTTTTCTGCAATTTTCCATCTGTCAGGTGAAGAACTGTAAACATTCAATGTTATTTTCTCAAATACCTACCATTCTTGTCAATTAAAATGAAGGATGGGAAAATGTATTTTCAAAACCTGCACCCATGCTCCTCACCATGATATGGATTTGGCACTTTTCCCTTTCTCTATGGACTGCTCTTTCCCTGTATGCCCCTATTCTGACATCTCCATCATAATCCAATGCTGAAAGCACTTTTTTTCCCCCATTCATTAGGCACCATTCGCCTGTCATAACTGCTGAAGGACAAAGCACAACCAAATAGGCTTACCGCTCCCTGGCTTTGGTTTGAATTGGAAGAACCATCTTCTTTCTCATATGACTCTTTAATCTAGCTAATTCTTTAAAATCCCACACCAAAACCTATAGCTACAGAAAGGCAACGATGATGATCCTTTTTTTATAAAAAAATTCGATGGGAACAAATGTGAAAGATAACATTTAAACCCAAAAGTAAGATAGGATTTCTCCTCACCGAAGAAGGATCAGCTTCTCTTCCTCCTCCATGTTCTTTTTATGATAATAGCATTTTTTAACTCTTAAAAAATGCCTCTCATACATACTTTTATTTGTTCTTCACAAGACTGTGAGGCAGCTGATATTATGAGATCTAATTCACGATGAGGTAATGTGAGTTGCTCAAAGTCATACAAATTGTTAGGAATAGATTTGGAATTTGAGTTCAAGGTCAAACCATAGGCTCTATTCACTACACTAAAGACATATTTCTGGAAGATATTTGCTAAGGTAATGCAAAAATTCATGAGGTATGGTGGTCTTTGCCTTCAAGGCATAGCCTATCTACTTGGAAGAATAACGTTTATGTAAATAAATGTGATATAATGCTGTTTGTGGAAGGACCATGAAAATAATGCAGCTTCCTTAATGCTATGAGATCATAGATATAAGAAAATAAGAACTGGACTTTTTAAAAAAGACTGCTTGTTTATCAAAATCCCTGGAATGAATATCTGGTTTATGTGATTCTTGGCCCTAAGGCTTGTTGATTTTTGTAACCATTGTTATTCAAGCATTTCTGATCTCAGGATTGAAATCAAAGCAGAGGCTTTTAAAATTAAAATAAAGTCTGCAGGAAGGCAATCTATTATTTTTGCTCACCAATAGAAATTAAATGGCCTGAGAACAAAGTGGGAGACAAATTCTAACCTTGAACAGTAAGCTGCTAACTTCTTTACAATTTTAACTAATAGTCAGTGGGGGTTAAAGTGATGGTAAACACAGGTACAAAGAGTTATGATTAATCCAGAATCGATCTATAGTGGTCCTTATAATTCATTGCTCACATAATTCCTTAAGATGGGATGAACTTTAATATTTATGGCATATGATTCTAGATGGTAGCCTCTTCCACTTTGTGTAAATTAATAATTTAGCATCATTTGTCAACTCTTCTGAGCTTTTGCAGGCCAATAAATCATGATAAAGTCCATATTTTAGTGCTGAAGACTGGTTACTGCTTTTGTTTACTGCTGCCTTAATTGCTGGTCTACCGTATTTTATCTGTTATTATGTTGGAATTTGTATTTGTGCTCTGAGGTAGTCATCACAGGGCACAAATTTTCAGAAATAAGATATGAATATGCTTAAAATAAATCAATATCAACTTAATTTTAAAATATATTGTTTTAATCTAGAAGAGAAGCAGTATGCCTACCTCTAAATGTTACCTCTAACCTTTCTTTTTTGGGCATTACTAGAATGCTAAGTATTAAGATAATAATAAAAAAGCATTCTGGGAATATGGAAAACTGAACACAACTTCCTTCCCTTACACTGACCACTGTCTCTGGAGACAAATGGCTACCAGGATCTGGAAGATAGAAGGCTGGTAGGCCAGGACGGAGATGATTGAACAGACAGAAACCTACCAGTTCTGGAATCTGGTACAGACCAGAAGACCAGAGAAACTATGTTTCTGCTGGGGGCCTTAGCAGGGGGGTTTGTGATTCACCTTCCTCTGGAATGTTAGCCCATAGGGAGAAAGGACCACTTTACTTCCTACCATTTGCAAGGCTGCCATATCTAGGATTATTCTACAACCACACCTGAGTCCCCATAAGCTGACAAAGAAGAAGAACAACCCATATAGTGGAACTCACAGTAGAGGAGAAAGATGGAGCAGAACAAGTAGAACACATTCCAGAAAAATAGCATTGTGGGAGTAGGAGATTACAATTTTAACAGAAAAATAAAAGTATTTAACCAGATTCAAGTGCATGTACAAATGTCTATATGGCTACAAATCAACCAACCTAGCAACCAATCCCAATTCCTCAACCAAAAAAATTTGAACAGATGAATCAAAGGATAAAATGATCATAAACATCCTGCAACCTCAGATGGAAGCACTAGTATGACAACTGTCCCGGTATGCTTGAGACATCTCAATTCAAGCACTGAAAGCCCCATGTCATGGGGAAATCTTCTCAAGATGGAAAAAGTCCAGGTTTTTGGTGACGGGTGCAGAAAGGTAGGAGAAAGGTATAATACTATGTGACAGCTCAAAAAATAAGGGCTGAAAGCAGTATGTTTAGTGTCAGCTGGTTATATCATAGCCTTCTGGAGTCACTATTGTTGTTTTTACCAAAGTGCTGATGTTGGCAACTGTGATTTGTTGTTCACAAAATGGATCAGCTATTGTTGCATCACTGTGAGTGCTGAGACTTAAGTGTGCAATTTAAATGCATTGTATTTGTAGTGTTAACAGTCCTTTCCCTGTAGATTGACTTGTGTTTGATATCAAGATACGATCAATTTTATTTTCAATGTTGTTAATACTGGGATCATTTTTTTTAGGAGTTCACATAATGAAAAAGAGAATAATTATAATACCAAAATGCCAGCATGATCCAGACATCTTTGAAAAAGGAGGCTAACTGTCATCTTCATGACAAATGGAAGGGATCATATTACTGGATTGAGGAGGTAAATAACCAAAACAGAGCATAGTGAACAATCTGCAGAAAAGGATTTGGAATTGAGGATTGTGTAAAAGGGGATGTGAAAGCACATATAGAAACCAAATCTCACAAGTTCAGGGTGAGACAGGCAATACTTCCAAATCATTCAAAAGTTTTTGTGTTTCCCCCGAAGACACCAAGGTTTAGTTGAAAACAACAGTTGCTGAATTCGTTTGGGCATACTGCATGAACAAGAATGCTTAGTCATATTGCTCCCATGATTGCTCTATAAAACTGAGTAAAGCTACATTTTCTGATGCAGAGGTTGAAATAAAGTGTCCCGTGGGAAAACAGAAGGGAGGAATTTTGATAACAGATATGTTTGGCCCTTACAATGCTGAGCTGATTCTTCTAGATCCTGACAATGATCATCTTTTCTACATGTTATGTGAAGAGTTATATGTCAAATAGCAACAAAAATATGTTCATCATATTTATATATCTACATGATCTTTGAAGAAACCATAAAGAGCCACAAAAGAATGAATCAGCTACACCTGAGTTGTTTGGTGTTATGTGTAGGTTGAGACAAAAATTCATAGTTAAAAAAATGACTCATATTTATGAAATAGGTCAATTTCAGAAAATAAAAAAAGTCACTAAGAAAGGGCAGTTAAAGGGATTGTGGGAAGATGGCAGAGTTGGGATCTCCAGGACTCACCAAAAAAAAAAACTATTAAACAGGCAGGAACTCTCTGAAACAGCTCTTTTGAAACTCCAGAGGCCAAAAGAACACTGTACAGTATTCAGGGAAGAGTGGGAAGAAGAGGTTGCTAAATTATGGTAAAGAAAAGTAAATTGCTCTCTCTGTGCAGTGGCAGCTACTGGCACCCATTCTCTCAGCAGGCCTCGATGGGGTCCATCCCTGATTAGCTAGCTGATGACAGAAAGTGATGTAAAAATATCCTCTTGCCCAAGACCTGGGGTGACTATGGCCAATCACTGAGCAGGGCTTTAATAGCAACTTTGGACCCCTGGCGGCCCAGCAATGAGGACATCCATTGTTTCAATCCATCCTGGAGAGGGACAAAGGCAGTAGTGGTTTAAGGATTCCTTGCTTCCTCGGGGCTGCAGTGGACTGTTAGCTGAAGGGCTATATTTGCTGGGAAGGCCAGGAAAACTCAGCTTTGGGGAGCCATTTGAAAAGCTGTTGGCATCCTTCCTGATCTCCTCTCCAAGGCACTTTGGAGATTGTATGTGCACCCTTCAGGGGTCCCTGACCCAGTTTTGGTTGGGAAATGCATGGAAAAGTCCTCTCCAGCACGTCCTTCCTCCCAGAGTCTGCCAGGGAAAAGCAGCTTGAGAAAAAGAATGGAGTGTAAGAAACTACATAGGCAGACACTCTGGGACAAATGTCTGCCAGCTTCAAACATCCAGGAGAGGGAAGTCTGTCTCCTGGGAAATAGAGTGGACAACAACCTTATGTAAACAGGGGAACTCCAAAACCATTAACAAGCAAAAGCCCAAGACAAGACAGAGGCACGGAAAGACAGGGAAAACCCTGCATACTACATTCAACTTGGACAGACCTTCCTGAAAAGAGGGCTGAAGCTCAAGAAAATCTCTGTCTTACCTGATTACAAAACCAAGAAACACACATCTCAGGGAATAAATCCCAGAGTTAACATTTTTAGCATATTAAAATATATAGTTGCAAAAAAAGATTACAAGACAAAAAGTCCCATCCAAAGGAAGAGAATAAAAATCCAGAAAACACCAACAAAGAAGATAAAAAATGTGGACATACTGAACAAAGCCTTTTAAAAAAGTTAACAATACTTGAGATGAAAGAAAATACAGAGAAAGAACTAAAGGTTATCAGGAAAACAATGAATAAGCAATATGAGACTTTTATTAAAGAGACAGAAATTTTAAAAAGGAACCAAACAGAACTACTGGACTTGATGACTGTAATATTTGAAATGAAAAATTCCCAGGAGAGTGTCAAGACAGACTGGAGCTGACAGAGGAAGGACTAAGCACAGATGAAAATAAGACACTTGAAATGAGAGTCAGAGCAGAAAGGAAAAAGAAATATTAAAACCAAAAATAGACTAAGACACCTCTGGGATACTATCAAGTGTACCAATTTATTCATTATGGGAGTTACAGAAGGAGAAGAAAGGGAAAAAGGGGTAGAAGGTGTATTCAAAGAAATAATGACTGAGAACTTGCCAAAATTGACAAAAGATGTGAATATGCACATTGAAGAAGCCCAGAAAATACCAAACAGGGTAAACATGAATAAAAATATACCCTATCATATCTTTTTTTTTTTTTTTTAAAGATTTTATTTATTTATTCATTTATCCCCCCCTTGCTGCCTGCGCTCGCTGGGTCACACTATCTAATGCAAAGGACAAGAAGAGAGTTCTGAAATCTGCAAGTGAAAAGCAACGTATTACATACAAGGGCTTCATAATTAGATTGAGTGCCAATTACTCATTGAAGCCATGGAGGCAAGAAGATAGCAGATTGAAATACTTAAAGTGCTAAAAGAAACAACTAATAGTCAATTATATCTGGTGAGACTTTCTTTCAAAATGAGGACAAGATTAAGACATTCTCAGATAACCAAAAGTTAAAGGAGTTCATCACCACTAGACTTCCCTACAAGCCATACTAAAGAGAATTCTTCAGAGTGAAAGGAAGGAAACTAGATAGTAATTCATGGCAGCATAAAGAAATAGAGAACTGTGATAAAGGTAACCATTTGGGTGATTATAAATTCCATTATTATTTTAGTGTAATATAGTACGTAACTCTACTTCTTACTTCCCACATGTGAAAAATGCAAATATAAAAAATAATGATAAATCTATGGTTTTTGACATAAAATGTACAAAGATATCATTGGTAATAGGAACAAAAAATGATGGGGGGACAGAGGGGTATGCTAAATCCAAAGCATATTAGAAGAATTATACACCATGATCAAATGGGACTTATCCCTAGTATGCAAGGTTGGTTCAACATAAGAAAATCAATTAATGTAATATACCACATTAACATGATGAAGGGGAAAAAAAAAAAAAAACACATGATCATCTCAGTTGAAGTCTAAAAGGCATTTGAAAAAATATAGCACTCCTTGATAAAAACACTTAAAACACTAGGAATAGAAGGAAACTTCTTCAACATGGCAAAGGGTATATATGAAAAGCCTGCAACAAATATCCTGCTTAATGGTGAAAGACTGAAAGCTTTAAATCTAAGATTAGGCACAGGATAAGGATGCCCACTGTCACCACTGTTATTCAACATTGTACTGGAAGTTCTTGCCAGAGACATTAGGCAAAAAAGAAGAAATTTTAAAAGGCATTCAAAATTGGGAAGGAAGAGTAAAACTTTTCCTATTTGCAGATGATATGATCTTATATACAGAAAACACTGAAAAATCCACAACAAATCTTCTAGAACAAATAAATGAGTTCAGTAAAGTGTCAGGGTACAATATTAACAGCTCAAAATCAGTAGTGGTTCTATACATAAGCGATGAACAAACAGAATAAGAAATCAAGAAAAAATTCCATTCACAATATCAACTAAAAGAATCATATATCTAGGAAGAGATCTAACCAAGGATGCAAGGGACTTGTACACAGAAAAGTACAAAACATTGCTGAAAGAAATCAAAGAAGACCTAAATAAATGGAAGGATATTCTGTGTTCATGGATTAGAATACTAAACATCATTAAGATGTCAATGCTACCAAAAGTAGTTTATAGATTCAGTGCAATCCTAATAAAAATTTTAAAATTCTCTTTGCAGAAATGGAAAAGCCAATCACCAAATTTATATGGAATCATAAGGTGCCCCTATGGGGACCCAGGGCCCAGGCTCCCCCTAAGTCCTTAGCACATAGCCACCTGTATGACCTAGACATAAGTTAAAGGTTAACAACTCTCCCCAGAGGGGAAAGGATGTATAAATGGTATATTGTAAACCATAATTCCTCAGTTTGGCAAAACTTCATTCCTGTGATAACATTACTAAACCCTGTATGTGCCACCATGGGTTTTTTTCTCATACCTTATGGAATATCTTTGTTCTGAAACCCCTTATATCATCCCTCATTTTCCCATCTCTTTGTAGAGGGCTACCTTCATTCTCTGGATCATTATCACTGGAGACTCTCTCTTCTTCTTAAGTCCAAATAAAGCTTATGTCTGACTCAGTGCCAGGTATGTTCTTTGGTCTCATGGCCACCCCAGCTCATGCCCTTCAGGAGTTGGGCTGGAATAATTGGCGAGCCACGAGCCAGAAGACTGAAGGAACACCAGCAGTAGTGGGCATGATCTCAGGGAAATCCTGGGTTGGCTGCCCTTCTGAACAAGAAGGGTCTGCCAAGAAAATATGGGGACACCCTAAAAACTCTGGCAGGTATATTGGCTGTACTACAACAGGTAGCAGAGCAGCTGCACTTAAATAAGAAAAACGGAGGCTGCCAGATAACAGAGGCTATATATAGCATGGCCCCTGTTTGGAACCTTGCAGGTGGCTACTGAGGCAGAACAAGTGGTAAAGGCATCTGTGCACCACTTAGAAGAGGAGTTAAAGTTAGTGATATGCACCTATCACTGGTGGAATAAAAGATTCCTTAGCTGATTGCCTGTGCTGAATTGATGATCAGTTAGAAACCCTTGCTTGTAGATATGCTCAATCTACAGGCAACAGGTTGCTTTGAGTCCAGGTCTGGAGGATATTAACCACCCCTGGGTGGGGCCCTAAGGCATGGGATCCTACGGACTCCTCCTCAGGTGAGGAGAAAGGGGAGGAATGGGAAGTGGAAGAACATAAGGCACCCCCAAGGGACTATACCACTGCTGAGTTGGGCAATTTGGAGTAAAGGTACAGGAAGAGATCTAGAGAGTTCCTGACTAACTGGCATCTAAGATTATGGGACACTAGAGTGGAAGGAGTTGTACTATCTGGGGTGGAAATGAGTAAATTGGTACCCGTTACCACATACCCTTCTCTATGTCAGCATTTATGTACTGCCTCTAGCGAAACAAAAACAGTGTCACTATTGGTATGGCTGGTTGATGGATGCAAGCCTGCATGGCCTAACAAAGGGGATATACCCCATGCCACCCCTCACTGGCAATCCATGGAAGAGTTACAGGATGTTTTACAGGGATTGCGGATGAAACATGCCATTTATGCCGCCAATTTCGTGGGGTCTGACATGAAGCTCTTTCTGCAGGAATGAAAGATACTGTGCTACATACTGCTTCCAACCGTTATTATGTACCTCTGTTGTCAATCCTGAGCCCCCTAATGGGGCAAACTGTGTCCCAAGCTGCGTAGGCTATAGTGGACTTAGGGGAATTGGAAAGGCTGTGGAGAAAAGGGGCTGGGATCTGGGTGGCAGGGAAAGCAACTCGAGGACATGATGGTCCTAATTGTTTGTATTGTGCAAGCAAATATAGGTAGATCTCATTGCCATGGGCACCGAGCTAGAAACAATAAATAGGCAGCCCAATACGGTTTGTTTTTTTCTTATTTTTTCTGTCTAGTTGCATCATCATTTTTTGGTGCGTCACTTCACTGTGTGGGGGCCTGCACCTCTCCGTGCTGGTCTGTGATGCATTTTTTCTTTTTTTACCAGGAGGTCCTAGGGATTGAACCCAGGTCCTCCATATGGTAAATGGGAGCTCAGTTGCTTGAGCCACAGCTGTTCCCCCCAAGGTGGTTTTAAGTGAGACTTTGGAGCAAGCTCCCTAAGGACAAGAGATTTATGAAACTGTCCCCTCAGAATGCTGAGGGAGAAGGGAAAGTAGGAGAAAAGCTGCTGCCCCAATCCCAGGAGCCTTCCCATTACCACAGGGGAGGGTCAAGATCTCTGAGTAAGGACAGTAACTAGGGATCATAGGCCAGAGCAGAGTTAACTATTTATTGGTCCCCTATTTTCAACAGAGAGTATTAGCCTTAGTAGACACGGGAGCTGAATGCACTTTACTTATTTATTTATTTGTTTATTTACTTTTAGATTTATTTTTTAAATTTATTTTACTTATCCCCCACTTGCTGCTTGTACTCGCTTTGTCCATGTGCTTTTGCATTTTTTTTTTTTCCTGTGTATGTTTATCTCCCTTTGTTGCATCATCTTGCTGCGCCAGCTCGCTGCGCCAGCTCACCGCGTCGCACGGGCCGGCTTGCCTTCACCAGGAGGCCCCGGAAATCAAACCCAGGGCCTCCCATATGGTAAACAGGAGCCCAGCCAATTGAGCCACGACCACTTTCCTGAATGTACTTTAATTTATAGCAGTGTAGTGTGATTCCATGGACCAGTGTTGGCTATAGACGGCTATGGGGGAAAAGCAATTTACAGTAAACAACAAAATTTAGTTTTACAAATTGGATGATTACCTCCTCACAGATATACAGTGTATATTTCTCCTATACCCAAATATATTTCAGGAATTGACATTCTCCAGAATGCCACATTACAGACTACCATAGGAGAATTATGCCTCTGTTGCAGAGTAATAAAGGTGGTGCTAACAGGACAAGCTAAATGGTCCCTGGTGAAGGTGCCCTCACCCTGAAGAATTGTGACCAGACAGTGCAATCTCCCTAGGTTAGGGTGGGCCAGGAAATTACTGCTACAATTAAGGAATTAGAAAGTGTAGGGATAATAATAACCACCCATAGTTCCTTCAGTAGTCTTATATGGCCAGTATAAAAGCCTGATAGAACATGACACATGACAGTAGATTATCATGAGTCACATAAAGTAACACCACCACTGTATACAGTGGTTCCAAACATTGCTGATGTATTGCAAGAAATTAGTACCCAGTTTATGTCACTATCACTTTTAGATTTTAATACTTTATTTTTTTAACATTATTTAACTTTATTTTGTACATTTAATAATTGAAAATATAAACAATTAAAAACTAAAAAGTAAACACGGATGAATAAATATATATATTTCTCAATCAAATGTAATGGATACATATAAATTTTTTTTTAATCAAACAATATATTACACAATATATTTGGTTTATAGTAACGCATTCATACAGTATTTGTCCTTTTGTGTCTGGCTTGCTTCACTCAACGTAATGTCCTCCAGGTTCATCCATGTTGCCATATGCTTTATGACTTCATTTCTTCTTACAGCTGCATAATATTCCATCATGTAAATAGACCACAGTTTGCTTATCCATTCATCTGTTGATGGACACCCGGGTTGTTTCCAACTTTTGGCAATAGTGAATAATGTTGCTATGAACATAGGTGTGCAGATGTCTGCTCTCAGTTCTTCTGGGTCTATACCCAGTAGTGGTATTGCAGGGCCACATGGCAAGTCTATATTCAATTTCTTTAGGAACTGCCAAACAGTCCTCCATAGTGGTTGTACCATCCTGCATTCCCACCAACAGTGAAGAAGTGTTCCTATCTCTCCACATCCTCTCCAACACTTGTAGTTCTCTGTCTTTTCATTAGTGGCCATTAGGATAGGTGTGAAATGATATCTCATTGTAGTTTTGATTTGCATTTCTCTAATCATGAGTGATGTGGAGCATTTCTTCATGTGTTTTTTTGCAATTTGTATTTCTTCTTTGGAGAAATGTCTATTCAAGTCTTTTGCCCATTTTTTAATTGGGTCATTTGTCTTTTTATTGTTGAGTTGTAACATCTCTTTATATATCCTGGATATTAAACCCTTATCAGATATGTGATTTCCCCATATTTTTTCCCATTGAGTTGGCTGCCTTTTCACCCTTCTGACAAAGTCCTGTGAGGTGCAAAAGTATTTAATTCTGTGGAGGTCCCATTTATCTACTTTTTCTTTTGTTGCAAGTGCTTTGGGTGTAAGGTCCAAGAAACCACCACCTACTACAAGATCTTGAAGATGTTTCCCTACATTTTCTTCTAGTACTTTTATGGTCCTGGCTTTTATATTTAGATCTTTGATCCATTTTGAGTTGATTCTTGTATAGGGGGTGAGATAGGGGCCCTCTTTTATTCTTTTGGTTATAGATATCCAGTTCTCCCAACACCAGTTGTTGAAGAGACTGTTTTTTCCCATCAGCGTGGGCTTGGTAGGTTTGTCAAAAAACAGTTGACTGTATAGGTGAGGGTATATTTCTGGATTCTCAATTCTATTCCACTGATCGATGTGTCTATCTTTATGCCAGTACCATGCTGTTTTGACCACTGTAGCTTTGTAATATGTTACAAGGTCAGGCAGTGAAATTCCTCCCACATTGCTCTTCCTTTTTAGAATTCTTTTGGCTATTCGGGTGCACCTACTCTTCCAGATGAATTTGGTAATTGCCTTCTCTAATTCTGTAAAGTAAGCTGTTGGGATTTTAATTGGTATTGCATTGAATCTATAAATCAGTTTGGGCAAGATTGACATCTTCGCGATATTTATTCTTCCAATCCATGAACATAGAATGTCTTTCCATTTGTTTAGGTCTTTTAAAATTTCTTTTAGCATTGTTTTGTAGTTTCCTGCATATAGGTCCTGTACTTCTTTGGTTAAATTAACTCCTAGGTATTTGAGTCTTTTTGTTGCTATTGAAAATGGAATTTTCCTCCTGATTTCCTCCTCAGATTGTTCAGTACTAGTGTATAAAAACATTACTGATTTTTGTGTGTTGATCTTGTATCCTGCCACTTTGCTGAACTCATTTATTAGTTCATGTACCTTAGTTGTGGATACTTCAGGATTTTCTAAATACAGGATCATGTCATCCACAAACAGTGAGAGTTTTACTTCCTCTTTTCCTATTTGGACGCCTTTAATTTTTTTGTCTTGTCTAATGGCCCAAGCTAGAATTTCTAGTACAATGTTGAATAACAATGGTGACAGTGGGCATCCTTGTCTTGTTCCTGATCTTAGGGGGAAAGCTTTCAACCTTTCCCCATTGAGTTTGATGTTGGCTCTGGGTTTTTCATATATGCCTTTTATCATATTGAGGAATTTTCCTTTTATTCCTATCTTTTGAAGTATTTTTATCAAAAAAGGATGTTGGATTTTGTCGAATGCCTTTTCTGCATCTATTGAGATGATCATGTGTTTTTTTTCCTTCAATTTGTTAGTGTGGTGTATTACATTGATTGATTTTCTTATGTTGAACCAGCCTTGCATACCAGGAATAAATCCCACTTGGTCGTGATGTATAAGTCTTATGATATGCTGTTGGATTCAATGTGCAAGTATTTTGTTGAGAATTTTTGTATCTATGTTCATTAGAGAGATTGGTCTGTAATTTTCTTTTCTTGTGGAATCTTTACTTTTGTATTAGGGTGATGTTGTCTTCATAAAATGTGTTCGGTAATTTTCTGTCCTCTTTAATTGTTTGGAAGAGTTTAAACAGGATTGGTGTTAATTCTTTTAGAAATGTTTGGTAGAATTTACCTGTGAAGCCATCTGGTCCTGGACTTTTCTTTGCTGGGAGATTTTTTATGATGGATTCAATCTCCTTAATTGTGATTGGTTTGTTAAGTTCTTGTATTTCTTGTTGTGTCAGTATAGGTTGGTTATGAGTTTCTAGAAATTTGTCCATTTCATCCAGGTTGTCTAGTTTGTTGGTATATAGTTTCTCATAATATCCTCTTATGATTCTTTTTATTTCTGTGAGGTCATTTGTAATTTCCCCCCTTTCTTTTCTGATTATATTTATTTGCATCTTCTCTCTTTTTTTCTTTGTTAGTCTAGTGAGGGGTTAGTCAATTTTATTGATCTTCTCAAAGAACCAGCTTTTGGTTTTGTTGATTTTCTCTATTGTTTTTCTGTTCTCATTTTCATTTATTTCTGCTGTAATCTTTATTATTTCTTTCCCTCTGCTTGCTTGGGATTGGTTTGCTGTTCTTTTTCTAGTTTCTCAAGTTGTTCAGTTAAATCTTTGAGTTTAGCTCTATCTTGTTTTTTAATACAGGCATTTAGGGCTATAAATTTCCCTCTCAAGACTGCCTTCGCTGTATCCCATAAGTTTTCATTTGTCTTAATATATTTACTGATTTCACTTGCAATTTCTTCTTTGACCCACTGAATATTTAGGAGTGTGTTGTTCAGTCTCCACACATTTGCAAATTTACTCTTTCCCTGTCTGTTATTGATTTCTAGTTTCATTCCATTATGATCTGAGAAGGTACTTTGTATAATTTCAATCTTTTTATATAAATTGAGAGCTGTACTGTGACCTAACATGTGGTCTATCCTGGAGAAAGATCCATGGGCACTTGAGAAGAATGTATAACCTGCTGAGTTTGGATGCAGTGTTCTGTATATGTCTGTTAGGTCTAACTTGTTTATCATATTGTTCAAGTTCTCTGTTTCCTTGTTGATCTTCTGTCTAGTTGTTCTATCTAATGATGTGAGAGGGGTGTTGAAGTCTCTGATTATTGTAGAAATGTCTATTTTTCCCTTCAGTTTTGCCAGAGTTTGTCTCATATATTTTGGGGCACCCTGGTTAGGTGTGTAGATATTTATGACTGTTATATCTTCCTGGAGGATCGTCCCTTTTATTAATATATAATGGCCTTCCACATCTCTTATCACTTTTTTGCATTTGAGGTCTGTTTTGTCTGATATTAGTATAGCTACCCCTGTTCTTTTCTGTTTACTATTCACGTGGAGTATCTTTATCCAACCTTTTACTTTCAGCTGCTTTGTATCCTTGGGTCTGAGGTGAGTTTCTTGTAAGCAGCATATGGATGGCTCATGTTTTTTTATCCATTCTGTCAGCCTGTATCTTTTGATTGGGGTATTTAACCCATTCACATTCAATGATATTACTGAAAATGCCCATTTATTTTCTCCATTTTATTCTTTGGTTTTCATATGTCATCTTATTTTTGTCTCTCTTTTTATTCTTTTGGTTATCCTTTCTGCTTTTCTTTCTTCTATACTCTCCTCCAAGCCTCTCTCTCCTGTCTTTTTCTTTCAGGTTCTAAGGCTTCCTTTAATATTTCCTGCAAAGTTGGATTCTTTTTCACAAACTCTCTTAGTTTCTGTTTGTTTGTGAATACTTTATATTCACCTTCATATTTGAAGGACAGTTTTGCTGGATAAAGAATTTTCGGCTGGCAGTTTTTCTCTTTCAGTTTCCTAATTGTATCATACCACTGTCTTCTCGCCTCCATGGTTTCTGAAGAGAAATCTGCACTAAATCTTACTGGACGTCCTTTGCAGGTGATCGTTTGCTTCTCTCTTGTTGCTCTGAGAATTTTCTCCTTATCTTTTACATTTGACATTCTGAATAATATGTGTCTTGGCGTAGGTCTATTTGGATTTATTCTCATTGGGGTACGGTGTGCTTCTTGGACATGTAAGTTCATTTCTTTCATGAGAGTTGGGAAATTTTCAGCTGTTATTTCCTCAAATACTCTTTCTGCCCCTTTTCCTTTCTCTTTCCCTTCTGGAGCTCCCATGACACGTATGTTGTTGCGTTTTGTGTTGTCATTCAACTCTCTGAGCCCCTGCTCAATTTTTTCCATTCTTTTCTCTCTCTTTTCTTTTCTCTCTTCAATTTTAGCTGCTCTGTCTTCGGTATCACTTATTCTTTCTTCTATCACTTCAAGTCTGCTGTTGTATGCCTCAAATGTATTTTTGACTTCACCTATTGTGTCTTTCATTCCCATGAACTCTGTTACTCTTCTTTCAGGATTTCAAATTCCTCTTTGCATTCACTCAATGTCTTCTTGATGTCATTTATCTCTTTAACTATATTCTCTTTCATCTTATTAATTTGATTTTGGAAATTTGTGTTCATCTAACTGATTAGTTCTCTCAAATTCTGCATCTCTTCTGCGACTTTGCTGTATTCCTTTTCTTGGGCCATGTCTTCTATTTTCTTAGTATAGCTTATAATTTTTTGCTGGTGCTTAGGCATCTAGTTAGTTTGTATTTTACTTAGATGCTCTATCTCTTTCTCTTTTATGGGGTTTTATTGGCAGGAGGCTGTGAGTTACCACAACTCTTTGATTTCTGGCTCAACCTTAATTGTTAGGATTGTTCTGCTGGTTGCTCAAAACCGGGCACTGTACCCAGTAATTGGTTGTAGAGTCATTTCCTAGGGCCTTGGGCAGGGAGGCTATAGAGGCCAGGAAAAGCCTCTCCTACTTATTAATTTTCTTATGTGCACTTCCTTTGTCTGCCAGGAGATGGCGCTTGTTGGCAGCTCTCAATTCAATGCCAGACCAGATCAATGTGATAGAGCTTCCTGTCTGGGGGCTAAGTGCCCTGTGATTCAAACTTTCTGAGACAGTTCTACAGACTTTTCTCATAGCACCCCCCTTTTCCCAGCTAGGAAATATTTCCACTACCTTCTGAATCCTCAACAATCAGTCCCTGTTAGTAGAGGAGGAGATTGGGAGGTTTGTATATCTTTCGCACCTGGCAAGCTTCAAGGCAAATAATGGCACAACCCCACCCGGCCTGGAAGGGCTCTCCAAACAGGGCAGACCAAACCTGGGAGTCCAAAGTAGGGTCAGCCCCAGGCTCTCTCTCCCCTCTCCCGTGGAGTCCTCAACAATTAGTCCAGGCTAGAAGAGAGGGAGGTTGTGAGGGTTGGATTTCTCCAGTCCTTCCTAGGCTCCCAGGTCAAACCACTGTGTGGAAGGGTCCATGGGGCTCCACAGCCCAAATTTACAGGTCAGAAACTGAGTCAGCCTAAGGCTGTGTCCCTCTCTCTCCCCTTTCCAGGAGTGGTCGATCCCTGGAGCCCCCTTTGTCTGTGGCCGCAGGCCCAGAGGCCCGAGAATTCTGAAGAATGTGGGGGAGGGTGCCGGCAGCAGCAGAAGCTGCTACTTCCAAATCATGGTTCTGTCGTCACGATTTCCCTCTTCCATCCCTCTCTCCTCTGGGTGGTGTACAGCCTTCACCTGCTGTCTTAAACCTTAGAAGATCTTTTTTGGGGCTGTTTCAGCTTGTCCTCTAGCTATTTTTCTGGAGAAGAGATTCCCCTGTCTTACTAGTCCGCCATAATGCTTTCTTTAGTATCTCCTTATACAAGTCAAGCCAGCCTGCATTTCCCTTCACTTGGAAAGGTCACCAATGGACTTTTACAGTGCTTCCCCAAGGCTATGTGCATAGCCCAACCATCTCTCATGGCCTTATGGCAAAGGATCTGGCTGCACAGAAGAAATTGTGGCTGTAACCCTATTTCATTATATTGATGATATTATGTAACCAGTAATTCTCTTTCAGAATTAAAAGAAGCATCAGAGACAATAGTATCTTACCTTGAAAGCTGGGGATGGGCAATCAATCGGGACAAGCTGCAAGGCCCTGGCTGCTCTGTCATATTCTTGGGTGTTTTTGGGTCAGGTAAGACAAAAGCTATACCTTCTGCTGTAATGGATAAAGTGCAATGTTTTCCCATACAACAAACTCCAAAACAATGGCTTTTCTGGGGTTGTTGGGGTACTGGAGACCATTCATCCCTCATTTAGCTCAAATATTAAAACCATTGCATATGCTAATCAGAAAAGGTCATACATGGGAATGGGAGGAACTCCAGCAGGCTACTTCTGAGAAAGCAAAGAGGGCAATAGCACAGGCTCAAGCACTAACCGGGGTAGACCCCGACATACCCTGTGAATTGGATGCAGCCAGCACTGATACTGGCTTTGGGTGGGGTTTGTGGCAAAGGCAACATTCTAAGCGATACCCCTTGGGCTTTTGTCACAATTATGGAAAGGAGCTGAATTATGATATAGCTCCTTAGAGAACAGCTATGTGCAGCATACCAGGCCTTATTGCAAGTAGACGTTTTAACCCAAAAGTGCCCAGTCATTCTGAAGACTGCCATCTCTATCCAGGGGTGGATCATGGATACTGGAAACAAATCTTGCTCTGGCAGTATTCAATAAGTACCTTAACACAGCGGAAAGCTTACCCACTGCAGCACAGTGTCTTCAACACCAGCCCTTTAAGTACTGAAATACTGGCTCCTATACCCAGTGACTTACGTGGAAGATTTCTCAGCCCAAATTATAACCCCCAAGGTGGTCATTGAAGTGCCCACTGAAGAAGGCACAGGAACAGTTCCAGAGAATGCATGGCATGCACAGTTTGGTTAGCGGACAGTCTCCTGTGTGGATGGCTGTGATGGTGGTGGTGGGAAATGGGCACCATGCAAAGCAGTCAATGGGCTGAATTAAGAGCCATGTGGAGGGTTATGGTAAACGAGCCCAGGAATGCATTAACAATCTGTACTGCTAGTTGGGCAGTCTACAAAGGCCTGACCACCTGGATGGCAACTTGGAAACAAGAAAAATGGACTGTCATGGGCTGCACTCTGTGGGGGAGAGATCTATGGAAGGACATCTGAGACACCTGCCAGTGGTGACAGGCAACTATCTATCATGTCCCTGCACACTTTCACACCCCTCTCAGGAATTTGAGGCAGATGCCGTTGCGAAGGTATGGAGACCAGGGAAACAGTGGAATGGCTCCACAAAAGAAGCAGACACAGTGGCTACCAGACCCTGTGGTACTTAGCTCAGCAGTTCCAGCTGTCTGTCACTTGTCAGTGACATCACCCATGAGTGTCCATCATGCTCACTTTGGTGACAGTGACAATTACCTCAATGGATGGGGTGTATTGGTGGAGCCCAGTAACATGATGGCAAGTGGATTATATTGGTCCCTCCTGCTCTTAGAAGAGACAAGGTATGCTTTTACTGCCGCAGATACCACTATGGGACTCTTGTTGGCCTTCCCAGTAGGAAAGGCTAACCAGAGAGCCACTATTCACTGCTTAGAAAAATTAAGTGCCCTATATGGGGTTCCAGCCTAAAATGACAGTGACTGAGGAACTCCATTTACTGGTCACATCATGCAGTCTTTGGCGATGGACCAAGATATTGCCTAGACTTTCCATTTACCTTACAACCCCACCAAAGCAGGCCTTATAGAAAGCTTGAATGGCATTGTGTGTGTGTGTTTAAGTTAATTTTTTATTTTTAAAGAAGTTTAGATTACATAAATGTTACATCAAAAGTATAGGGGATTCCCATATACCCCACACCCTCCCCCTACAACACCTTTTCCCATTAACAACATCTTTCATTGGTGTGGTACATTTGTTACAATTGATGAACACATATTGAAGCACTGCTACTAACCATGGACTATAGTGTGCATTATAGTTTACACTTTGCACTGAACAATTTTATAGGTTTTGACAAAATGTATAATGGACTATGTCTATCATTGCAATATATGCAGGACAATTCGAATGTCCCCATAGTATCCCATGTTACACCTATTTTTCATTTTCCTTCCCCTCAGAACCTCTGGTGGCCACTGCCTTTATATCAATGATACAAATTCTTCCATTGCTGGAATAATCATAAGTCTACTTAAAAACATAGTTGCATTACTCCCTTATGTTTGTTCATTCCTCAGTCTTGAAGATTTGGGGATGGTGATGCCCACTCTGTTTCTGATTGAGAGGGGGCTTAGATACCATTGTATATGGATGGAACTGTCTTGCTTGCAGTTGTAGATAGTCTCTGTTTGTTGGGATGGGCATTGTCCATCACCATCCTTTTGTTAGTTGTCCTGGGCTAGTCCAATGAACTGGAGAATAGGTGTTGCAACTCTTGCTGAGATTCAGGATTCAACTAGCACATGACTAGACTGAAGATATAAGTCTCTGGGGCATATATTTAATGAGTATAGTACTAATTATAGGTTCAAATAAAAGGGGCAGAAGAGTCATGTGTAGGGAAAGTGTAAATGAGTCTAACTCTGTTACATAGGGGAGCATATACTCCAAAGTAAGGCTCACTGACAGAGTGCTGAATTCCTGAGACTGTCTGCCTTGCCTATAGTTCCTAGATGTCTCTAGAGCCCTCAGGAGCCCCACTGTTTGAGGCACTGTTTACTGTGGCAGTCAATGAGATTCTGCTGAGATGTGCATAAGCATAACCTCTGGAATGACCTCCTGACTCACTTTGAAATCTCTTAGTGATAAAAACTCATTTGTATTTAATTTCTCCCCCTCTTGGTCAAGGTCTTTTTTCCAAATGCATTGCTAGTTGGCACTTGGTAATAATCCTTCAGTGCCAGGGAGGCTCATCCCTGGAAGTTATGTCCCATGCTGGGGAAATGTAGCCAAATAAAAGGCGATAAGGAATCTTTACAACAATGGACTAATAGGCTATATCCAGCCTTGACCTGTTTAAATTCAGTGCCATGTGTTGTGGCCCCTGCTGCAGTTGAAATGCTAACAGCAGGACCAATGCAAGTATTGAGAATACACATTAAAGGGCCAGCCATCCTACAACCCAAAAGGGGAAGTAATAATAATCTCTTGTTGCCTATGCCTCAAACCACACAAACTGAGGGAAATGAGATCCTTTGGCCATGATACTGGCCTATGCAGCCTCGCTGGTTGGGAATCTTAAGCCCATGGGTAATAGGAATTACACAAAACATTGTTATAAGACCACAATTGATACTGAAAAATGGCAGAAAAAATATTTTTTAATAATCCAGGGTCTCCTATCCCCACTGGAGCCCTATGTATGTCTATGTGGACTCTCCTTATGCCTAAACTAGTATTTGATATCACTGTAGAAAACTCAGAGGATTTAGAAGGGGGAAAATGTATGGTATTGGAAGCCTCCTCATAGGACTTCCCTACCTGGTACTTTGTTATCTACTAATAGAAATATTGCTTGTATACTGTTAGACCAGCACTATCTGCCCCTTATTGTTCCCCATAAATATCTATCTTTTCACCTGTAGCATCCTAGCCAATACCTTTCTGAAGTGGGCTTTGGTACCAATGTTGGGTTTGCACTGCCTTACCATCCTCTGGCACTTCTGGCCTTCTTAGGACCATAACTCCAACAAATTGGACAGCATAAAACACTTTGCTGGCATGACAGAATATAACCTATCGACAAGTTTGGAAAAATACCTTATCATTTAAAACTGAAATCCAGCTGCTGTCTTTCAATGAGACTTGTAATTATAGCTTTTCCCTTGTAATGGAAGGGGTGAATAAGCCCAGTCTTTTATTAGGATACACTGTATATGATAGTTTAGGATGGTTACCACCTGAGGCTGTCACCCTAGATCACCTTGCCCCTGTCTGCATGGAATGCCAAGAGGGAATTCATGATGTGTGGTGGTTACCCCCTGAGTTGTGTAATTTTACTATCAAACTAGAAAAGAATAGTCTTTTCCAATGGCAGACCTACAACTCATTTGCTGGGGCCTACCCACACCCTAAAGGATGGCTATGGACTTGTGAGCAAAATGGGTAGCTCTATTTGCCCTAAACTAGACCAGGCAATGCATATCAGAATAGCTGTATATCCCTGCCACCCTATATGACTCATTACTCCATACTCCTAGTAACTGGAAAATGGTCAAGGCTAGATATAGAATAAAGGGTACCCCCTGGTGGTTCTACCCATTGACCATTTTTGTACCAGGTGATGCTGCAATTGTCACTGAAAAACACATAAGTGCTTTAGCCAATCACACTGCTCAGACCCTAAATGATTCCAAAGTAGCAATTTCCTTACTAAATGAAGAAACTACCCAATTGCAAAAGGTAGTTTTACAAAACAAGATGGCTTTAGATATTCTAACTGTGGCACAAGGTGGTACCCATGCCCGCATTAATGTTCAATGTTGTGTATACATTACTGATCACTCTCATAATATTTCCCAAGCTCTTAAATCATACACAAGAACACATACAGCACAATGATAAATTAGTATTGACTCCCTACCTGATTGGTTTAATTCCCCTTCTTGGCCCTAGCAACATGTTTTTATTGGTCTACTAGCTTTTGGTGGAGGACTCCTATAATTCTGTTGTCTTTTATACTGTTGCTGTGGAATGTGGATGCAATGCTTGTCCTATGGACGAGGTAGGCGGATGTGCATGGGTGGACTGTGGGGACCCAGGACCTGGGCTCCCCCTAAGCCCTCAGCACGTAGCCACCTGTGTGACCTGGACATAAGTTAAACATTAAAAACCCTCCCCAGAGGGGAAATGATGTATAGATGGCATTGTAAACCATAATCTCCTCAGAACAGTAAAACATTCCTGCAATAACATCACCACACCCCATATGTGCCATCACAGGACCCTAGCAGGAACTCTGTTCTTATATCCTATGGAATGTCTTTGTTCTGAAACCCTTTATATCACCCTTCATTTTCCCATCTCTTTGCAGACCACTATCTTCATTCTCCAGACTGTCGCCACTGGAAACTCTCTCCTGCTCCTAAGTCCAAATAAAACTTATGTCTGATTCAGTGCCAAGTGATTTCTTTGGTCTCCTGGCCACTCCAACTTGTGCCCTTCAGGAGTTGAGTTGGAACACCCCAATAGCTACACCCACCTTGAAAAGGAAAATGAAGTTGGAGGACTCACTTCCTTATATGAAAACTTATTACAAAGCCACAGTAATCAAAACAGCAGGGTCTCGGCACAAGGATAGTCATATAGACCAATGGAAGTGAATTGAGAGCTCAGAAACCAACCCCCACGTATGTGACCAACTGATTTTTGACTCAAATAAGAAAGAATAGTCTCTTCAACAAACGGTGCTGGGAAAACTGGATATCCATTTGAAAAAAAAAAGAAGAACGACTCTTATTTCATACCTGATACAAAAATAAACTCAATATGGATCAAAGATTTAAGACCTGGAACTATCAAAATTCTAAAAGAAAACATAGGGAAGCATTTTCAAGACTTTTTGTTAGGCGATGCTTTCTTAGACTTTATACTCAAAGCAAAAGCAATAAAAGAAAAAAAGATAAATGTGACCTCATCAAAATTAAAACTTGTGTACCTTGAAGGACTTCATCATGAAAGTAAAATGACAACTTATTACACTATGGGAGAAAATATTTGGATACCACATATCCAATAAGGGTTTAATATCTAGAATATATAAAGAAATCCTTCAACTTAACAACAAAAAGACAAGCAATCCAATGAAAAAATGGACAAAAGAGTTGAATATACATCTCTTCACAGAAGATATACAAATGACTAGATACCATTCACACCCATTAGTATGGATGCTATTAAAATATTGGAAAATATCAAGTGTTGGAGAGGATACAGAGAAATAGGAACACTCATTCATTGATGGTGGCAATTTAAAATGGTGTAGCTGCTGTTGAAGAGAGATGGGTGGTTCCTCAGGAAGGTAAGGATACCATAGGACCTGGTAATCCCACTACTCAGTATATATCCAAAAGAATTGAAAGTAGGTACTTCAATAGATATTTGCATACCAATGTTCATAGCAGCATTATTCATAACTGCCAAAAGATGGAAGCAACCCAAGTTTCTAACAAGCAATGAATAAATAAATAAAATGTGGTATATACATACAATGATATATTATTCAGTCTTAAAAGGAATGAAGTCCTGATACATGTGACAACATGGATGAACCTTGGAGACATTTTGTTGAGTGAAAAAGTCAGACACAAAAGGATTATTATCGTATGATTTCACTGCTTTGAAACAATTAGGACAAGCAAACTCATAGGGTCACCATCTAGGATGTAGGTTACCAAGATATGGGTGTGGAGATAGAGAATGGGAAGTTAAAACTTAAAATGTACAGAGTTTCTATTTGGAATGATGGCAATGTTTTGGCATTGGGTGGTGGTGATGGTAATACAACATTGTGAATGCAATTAACAACACTGAAATATATATCTGAATGTGATTAAAGGGGGGAAATTTTAGATTGTATCTAAGGTAACAGGATTAATAATTGTTAAAATATCCATGGAACTATACTACACAACATATGAAACCCAGAAAATATATATGCAAAACAGACATATTTTCCTGTGTTAAGCACTTTTTGAAAACTTTTGTATAGCAAATGATATAATACACAAATCAACAGAAGATTGATAGATTTGGGAAAAAAATTGATCACAGGGGACAGAAGTTAATATCTATAAATATACCCTTACTTTAATTGAGTGGAAAAGAATAGATGATGCAAAAGAAAAACAGATAAAGCATCTGAAGATGAAATTAAAAATGGAACAAATATACATGACCAATAAGTATAAAAAATGCTAAAACTCACTAGTGATTAGGTGAGTGCAAAGTAAAACAAAACTGAGCAACTGCTTTATAACTACTGGTCTGAGAAAATTTAATATCCATTGCTCATGGAGATCAATGGAAAAGTATATTCTCATACATTGCTAGTGGAAATTGGAAAATATTACAGCCATTTTCAAAAGCAACATCGAGTGAAATAAAAAAAATACAGATGGTTGACTTTTAGCTCAGCAATTCCACTTCCAGGATCTATCCAATAGAAGTAAAAATTTAAGATTAATATACAAAGATACTCAGTGCATCACTGTTTATTGTGTCGCCAAATTGAAACAGTGGTAATACTCATAAGTCAGAATGATGATGCATTCATGCGATAAAATATGATAAAACCATTAAAAGGAACCTATTAGAGCTACACAAAGAGTGTTGGAAGGATTTCCATGATTTGCAGAATGAGAAAAACTATGTGCAGAAGTTGTATATAATATAATCCTATATATAAAGCAATGACAAAAATTATGTAAAAATGTGTATATATATATATATATATACATATATGATAATAGTAGTAGTGGTTAGTGGAAAATACAGAACAATACAATGTATCCCACTGGTTACTGTGAGGGTGGAGATATATGGGTAAGGATGAGAGAAGGGAAGGTTGGAGGAAAGACTAGAATAAAAGTAAAACTATTACTCTAAAAATGCCATGTGTAATTACAATTATGTATTCATGAAAATTACATATATGTATAAATATGTAATTAAAAATTATTTTAAAGTGAGGTTTACTGAGGTCCAATTTTATAAAGTCAAATCACCCATATTTAGATGTATGGTAAAAATACTAAATAATAAAAATCCTGAATATTTTTTTTTAATGTTTAGAATTTTAAAATAACATTATTAACACATGCAGTAAAATAACAGCTTTTCATTTCTCTGTTGATTTATAAATTCAGAAGTTCTAGGGTGTTCATAATTACATATTCACAACTGCTTTGCTCTAATAACTGATGTATTTCTAATTAGGCTGAGAGGGGCACTGCCACACACTTAACTTTAAGCTGAACAATATGTTAATACAAAATTATAATGGCAGAAGCTTGGAAAAAGCCCAACATGCATAACAATTAATACTAAAATTGCTAGGTCTTGCCATCTGTCCATGTACAATTCCCTTCCCCAACCACTATATCTGTATGTATATGTACCTATTCTGAAAGAATATTAAGTAGAAAGTTTGAAATTATGTGGTAAAATAAACTAAATATTAAAATTAGTTAGACACCTCAACTTTCAAAAGAGGAAGTCAATTTTATCTCCAATTGGGTTCACTTTCTGTGTTAATAGCATTTGCTCTTATCTCTCATACTTAAAATTGTTTAAAGAACCATATTCTTTCTTGCCTTCTGGTTTTTTGATGTTCATTTTCTTCTGCTAGGAATGCTTTCCTGTCTTCCCCTTTCTCTCAGTCTTACTCTGTCCTATCCCCTTTAATTTCCATTAATCCTTTCAGGGCTGGGATTAGTTCAGATGTCATTTTTCACTGGAAGCTCTCCTTGATCACCAGACTTCAGTAAGTGTCCTTTCTGTATGAGTCCATTGCACCTGGTATGTACTCCTATCAGAGCACTTTGTCCACTCTATTATAATTGCCTCTTTTTATATTGCTTTACCCCTCTAACCATAAACTCTCAGTATGCAGGAACTGCATCCTTTTTAATCCCAGTAACATTGCCTCCCCTCCACCTAGCATGGAGGCCAATATTATCAGGAGTAGGCACCTGACAAATACTTATTGTTGAAGAATTACTTCATTCCTTTTTTTCTTATGGTCACTAAGATTACCTACTTCAAACTCCCTATTCATTCAATAATTTCTATACTCCATTTCTCAAGCATTGATAGGGGCCAAGAAATAACAGAATGTTGTCACCGATCAGTAGTATTTCTGCCATATATGAACAGATCATAATGTTCTGTCAGGGTATAGGTATATAAGGTACCATTATTAATTTAACCCAACTTCTGTGAAGAAGCATGACTCCAAAAGAGTGTAAGTGTGACCCTGTGACCACAGTTCCATAGAACCTTTTGCAAAATGTTAGAAGAGAAGATACTTGTTTCTAGAAGGAAGTTAGATTAGATCAGGAGATATTTGCTACTATAGAAGAGTATGGCTTCTCACTCTCCTAAAATCACTAGATAACAGCCATTTTTGGCCTACAACCATAGATGGCTTTGGATTTCTACTTAACTCACAGGTATGCATTATGATTCCCAATTATTTTGAAAGCATCTCGAGGGCAGAGAGTTTTTTTCTAGACTGACTACCCAGACAATACATATTAAATTATTTATTAATTTAATTAAATTAATTGCTTTGAGAAAAAGCATTTGCATGAAGTTTAAGGGAAAACCTCAGAATTTGGCTATAGCTAAATATTAAAGAGAAGTGCCAATGTAACACCACATCCTCACTGAAAAACAAAATGAGATTTTCTTATAAAATGAAGTGGGAAATGAGTAAACTACCACTTAGACTAAGACTTAGTGTTATCACTCTCTGCTCATGGCAGATTTAAAATTACTAAATTCAGCATTTTCACATTATTATTTTGTCATGTTACAGAAACATGATGACACTTCAAGATGATGGTAGTTCATGGTCTAGTACACATTATACAAGGACATTAAAAAAGAAGTTATATGCTAATCAGTTGTCACAATTCAGTATTGCACCAACTTCTTGGTTCAGCAGTGAGAAAATAAAGATGTAATATAGCAGAATGACCTATAATGATATAGTTACCCCCTCCCCCCAAAAAAGATAGAAGTTTTTTCAAAGAAACTGGATAATCTATTTTTGCATCAATTTCAGTAAAATTCTATAAAGCTGCATGATGGAAAAAAATTCTCTATCATAATCAAGGTTCACAGATACAGACAAAGCAGGAATAAAAAGTTTGGTCAGACATTAAGGAGAACAAATCCAAGTAAGCATTTTACAAGAAATATATCAGAAGTTTCATTGAAGCTTCAAAAATATGGCAAAACCCCTGCCTTTGTTGGTTTCTTCTTGCATAGATCCAATTCATTGTTTGGAAACTACCAGCCTGCAAAACTTTTCACAGCACTTGGTACTGGTATTTCAGGGATGCCTTAGCTGAAAATGTCACTCAGTAATTGGACCAGTTCGCAGTTTATAAAAACAGTAAGAAAGAAACTTAAGAATATTAATGAGGAATAAGGCATGAAATTAGGACATGTTTCAGTATACCTAAGTACTTATATAGGGTAGAATATGGTATGTAAGGGAGAGGTGAATCAGGAACTGCCTAGTGTAAGCATATACTTTGTTTTCAATTCTTGTCATCTGGCTCTTCTATATTTAATCCAAATAATAGGTGTGGCTACATAATAACCATTTGTAGTGTTTTTACTAATTTAAAATTTACATACCATGAAAAGCCCTAGGTCTTAATTATCCAATCCAATGATATAAATATGCACTTGTGTATCCACCACTTCAATGAAAACACAGAACATTGCCATCCCCTAGAAAGTTTCCTTGTTCTCTTTCAGTCAAATCTCACTACCATAGGTACCTTGTTCTGATTTCTATCACCACAGATTAGTTTAGCTGCATATGAATGGAATAAAACAGTATGAACTCTTCTGTCTCTGGATTCTTTTGAACAAGGCAATGCTTCTGTGATCCATCCACATTGTTGCTATATCAGTAATTCATTCTTTACCATTGCAACATTGTCTGAATATGCCACAATTTGTCTTCCACTTATCCTATTGTTGGATATTTGAATTGCTTCCAGTTTGGAGAGATTATGAGTAAAGCTGCTACAAACAAAACAGTTCAAGTCTCTTGTGGATAAAAGTTTTCATCTTTCCTAGATAAATACTTGGGATTGGAATTGCTGGATCATAGGGTAAGTATATTTCTAGTTTAGTAAGAGACTGTCAAAAAATTGTCCAAAATGGTTTTTAAACACCGTACCATCAATATCTGGGAGTTCTAGATGCTCCACAATCTTGCCAATATATAGTGCTGTCAGTCTTTTTAATTTTAGTTATTTTAGTGATGTGAAGTGTAAA
Source organism: Tolypeutes matacus (assembly GCA_026826555.1). Classification (NCBI taxonomy): domain Eukaryota; kingdom Metazoa; phylum Chordata; class Mammalia; order Cingulata; family Chlamyphoridae; genus Tolypeutes; species Tolypeutes matacus. Next base: position 10,156,657 of record JAKSZT010053779.1, on the reverse strand, counting down.
TCATTGTGGTTTAATGTTCATGTACTTGATGACTAATGATGCTAATTAAGCATATTTTCATGTGCTTGTTGGTAATTTGTATGTCTTTTTGGTGAAATGACTGTTCAAGTGTTTTACTCACTTTTTATTAGGTTGTTTGTCTTTTTAGTATTTATTTTAGGAGTTCTTCATATATACATATACTAAGTCTCTGTCAGATATATTTATAACTTTAGAAAATATTTTCTCCCATTGTATACTTTATCTTTTCATTTTCTTAATAAGATGCTTGGCAAGTTGGAATATTTTTATTTTGATAAAATTCAAAGTATCAAATTTATCCTTTTTTCTAAAGAAACTGTCTTTGTCACGAATCACAGTTTTACTCCTGAAGGTCCTTGTGAAGTTTCAATGAATACCCGATATGTTTCGCTAGCCCTTCTGATCTGGCAGGACCCAAACTCAAAACTGCCTATGCTGTGGTGCAGAACAGCTTCTGTATATGCTCAGGTCTTTGGCCTTCTAGCTTTTGTTTCCACTATGATCCATGGTTTCTCCCCTGTGCATCCACAATGAGGGTCAGTCAAGAATTTGAGGCCAGTTCATATGTCTCCTTTGGGGTTATTTCCTGCTGTGCCTCCTTCCTTTCTGAGATTTCCCTAAATTTTCAAATATTTCAGCCCTGAACTCTATCCTCTGATACCTCAAGCCAATAAAACTGCAGCTTTCTTCTTGAGTTCTAGATGCTTGTGTTGTGCATGGACTTATAAGTCTGCTCAGGGGGAAAGCCATATAAATGTGGATCTCTCTTTGTGCAGTTTCTTTCTTTCAAAGGTCATAGATCTTCCTGTTTCTGCCTGCTTTTGTCCAGAGTTTATAATAGCAATTTGTGAGAGGGTTAGTCTGATACAAGATACTCAGCCATTACTAGAACCAAAGCATATTTTTGCTTACTATATAATCACATTTGTTTTCCAGGAGATCAGTGGAAGTAAATGGAAGTCATAGCTTAAAGATTATTTTACCTCAAATTTAAGTGGTGCATTTGGAAGTGAAATTTACTTAGGAGAAAATTACATTGAGTTTCAATGACGATAAAATTATTTTCGTGAGACTTTGTGTAATCATCTAAAAGCTTGTTTCACTTAAAGACATGCCTGCAATTTACTAGTAATCTATTTACCTGAAGTATATCTGAAGTGGCTGGTCTAACTCTAAATTTTAGGTAAAACACTTTTTAACTCCCCTTATGCTTACAAGTGCCCATTAATGACAGGGCTTTACAATTTTTCTCTCCTCTAGATCTGCTTCTATTGAGTTTTCTAGTGGAATATATGCAGAACCATTACACAGAGTGCTGCAGGTGATTCCCATTCAACTCAATCCAGTAGCATTTGTTGGGTATGAAGCATGTCCCAGTATTCTATAAGATGTTAGACCAGGAGTGAAAGGAGACAGCATGATTCCCTGGTCTTAAAAATCCTGAAAATTTGAACTGGGAGTAAATTCTGCCACAATATTTAAACCAGTATATAATTTTATGGTGGAGATTGTATATGTAATCCTTGAAAAATTTCAAATAAGAATTATTACAACAAGTTGGAGTTATTTAGGTGCAGATTAGAGTAAGTCTTGTTCTATACCTTGAAGTGATAATAAATAAAACTCAAATATAAAATATACTCAATATAAAGCTACATTTTATCCATTTTTTTGCTGCATCTCTTCTTCACACACACACACACTCACACACTCACACACACATACCTGTGTTATTTTGTGTGACTACAATGTAGAAACAGAAAACTGTTAAAGAAGAAAAAGAAGGAGGCAGAGGATATATTTAATTCATGTCCAGAAGTGCATAATATTATCCGCCTATCAAGGAGAATGCATTTTAGAAGAGGAAAAACATATAAATACAAAATACATATTAAAATGCTAATATAAACAATAATTAGAATTGTGCCCTGCTGAGAAAAACTACTTAAGATTTGGTTAGATCTTAAAGAATAAGCAAAATTAATCGGGAGAAATTTTATATGAAAAAAGGCAAAGAATCAGGAATGCAAAAGAGGGAAGGAATATTATTTATTGTTTTGTCATCAAAAGACCAATTATTAAGCTCTGAGAAAGTTTATTTTTTAAGAAAAAATATTTCTTTATGCTTATCAAAGCAAAATAAACAATACAAAAGAGTGAGGGAGGGAGGAAGGATGAACAGGACTAACTGAAGGAGGGGAAGAGAGAGAAAATTGAGAGAGAGAGTTACAGAAGGAGGGATGGCAGCTGGAAGGGATTGAAAAATTTCATGAAGTTGAAGAATAATTGAAGTGTAATGGAAACTATAAAAATTAGTAATATTGTTTGGAATCCAAGGACACAGAGTTTTGAGTCATTCTGCCTGGGCATGAAATGTGAAACCTCACCCTCTTATTAGAGTGTTGTAGATTCTATGGGCTTCAGTTTCCAAAGAGATGGTGATAATCACTGTTAGTTTCCGGCTGCTAAAACAAATACCATACAATGGGTTGGCTTAAACCAAAGGAATTTATTGGCCCAGTGGGTTTAGGCTAGCAGAAGTCCAAAATCTAGGCAAGAGCAAGGCCATGCTTTCGCCTCAGAGACAGATATTTTGGGGCTGGCCGTTGCGATGCTTGGTTGTCTTTGGCTTTTCCGTCGCATGGCAATGCACATGGAGGCATCTCCTTTCTCTTCTGGATTCCGAGATTTTCTCTCTCTGGCCTTCTGTATAAGGCCTCCAGAAATATTATTAAGACCTACCCTGGGAAGCGGCTGTGGCTCAATCAGTAGGGCTCCCGTTTACCATATGGGAGGCCCCGGGTTCGGTTCCCGGGGCCTCCTGGTGAAGGCAAGCCCACCCGCACAGCGTGGTTAGCTGACCCAGCGAGCACTAGCAGCAAGGGGGGGATAAATGAATAAATAAATAAAATCTTAAAAAAAAAAAAAAAAAAAAAAGACCTACCCTGATTCAGTTAAGCAAAGATAACATCTATTCTAAAGGTCCCATTTACAATGAGTTCACATCCATAGGCATGGATTGAGATTAAGAACATGTTTTTCTAGAGTATGTTACTCCAAGCCACTACAATTACTAACTCAGATAGTTGTCATGCAGGTTATGTTTAAACTGCCAATATATTTTTTTTAGCCCTTCTCATTATTATTAAGAAATAAGGTTGCAGTCCATGTTTGGGGCTAGCTGATAAAAAGCTTTCAATGCAACAGTTTATATTTGATTTAGAGCTGTCTCTGGTTGTCATGGAAATAGCCAAAAATAATGAAATATAATAAGTGGAAATTTAGGTGTGAAACAAAGCAAAATATAATAAGAACTGACTAAAATCTGGCTGTAAAAGAAGTACCTATGCAAGGATTTTCATTGAGGCAGAAAGAAATATCTGGCTCCAAAGAAGTGGAAAGAAGCAGTTGAACCTGCAAGCTAACAAATTTGGGAGGCAAAACAGGAAAGACAATGAAGAATGTCTTAGGATTTCTGGATTCTGTGATAGGGAGATTTGCTGGAGTGAGTGCTCTGATAAGGATGATGAACAATGAGGATAGCTGTGAGGGAATTACAGGAAGTTCCCTCTTGGAAAGAGAAATCACAAGTGAGTACTAAAATTCGAATGAATTCTATTGGTGAGTCAGGCAAAATGATCAATTTTTACTTGTGTCTGCAAAAATGTCTTAAAATGATTACTCATGCTTTTTCAAGTAGTCTTTATTTTCTAGGAGAGCCACATTGGGGTAACAGGAATATCGAATATCATTAGTGGTAGCCTAAGAAGAATGTATTATGCATTATTCATAGACTATTACAGTATTTCTAGAATTGTAAAGATTTGTCAGGGGACTTTTACTCCTGAATGGCTCAATTCTGAACTAGATAATGAACACAAGGCAAAAGGTAATTAGAAGCATAGGCTTTGGAGACAGATCTTGTATCAGACTCAGTTCTGCCTCATAGATGAGTCAGCATGGGTAGTTTATTTAACTACCTGGGACTTCAGTTTTCTTATCTATAAAAATGAGTGTCATAAAACCTACATACAGAGTTTTGAACATTAGTGATAATGTAAGGAAAATAAATATCTAGCACAATTACTGACACATTATAAGTGATCAATAAATGGTAGGCAGAAGTAATTATTACTATTATTATTTGAATAGCAAATGGTGATCTGTAAATTTTATTTACATTGTATATGACCTCAACATGGAAATACAAATGATATAATAACAAGGAAATCTTACAATACTAGAAGAATCTTTTTACTGTGATAATTATAAGGAGGAATTGAGGAAAGCTATGAAAGCTGAAGGACAGAGAAATTCCTATGAGTAAAAGAAATCAGCATAAGTAATTTTAATAATCCACATGAGAGTGACTACAGAAGAGAAATAATATTAACGCAAACATTTTTATTGAGTTCTCACTGTATCCCAGGCACTGTGATACTGTGCAAAAATGCTTTTAATACAATGCCTCATTAATTTTGCAATAATTCTATGAGTTGGTATTATTCTATAAGTGGGTATTATTCTTATCCCCATTTTATGAATGGTGGAACTATGTGATGATTAGAGATCAATAATTTGTTCAAAGTTCATGCAGCAATAAGTAGGAGTGGTGGTCTTTAAAGATTCCTAAGTTATAGACATCAGAACCTGTTCCAGATGTGAAAAAATTATGTGATAAGTGTAAAGAAGCAAAGGAAGATTATACACAACCATGAAAAGTTAAATAACAATAAAATATTTAGTTAAATTTCAAGATAACCCCAGCAGGTTGTCATAAGAGAGACCAAGACTGAAAACTGCTCAGAATGGCATGGGCAATTGACACTGAAGGATCACTGTAAACTGGGGTGCTCCCAGAAGGCTTCCTAGAGAGATAAATGCCAAGTTAGATCTTAAAGTTTGGGGGGCAATTGAGATAGGCTGGAGCATGGAAGTCACCATTGTAAAGGAAGAATGGGCAGAATGCTTGAAAACGGAAGGGAGGACAGGATTATAAATGTCATTGAATTTCAAGCTGAAAAGCTGGGACTTCATTCTGTGTATAATGTGCATGATGAAGGTGCTAAAGAGTATGTGCCCCATCTAACTCAGTCAGACAAAACCTGGATCCTGCTGAATGTTGTCTAGCAAGAAATGAGGCCCAGTGTTGTCAAAATTTCCAGTTATTTCTAGAAAGGCCAAAAATCCACATTTGGGGAAGACATTTCTTGATTTTTACTTATTGTCAGGAGCGCAAACATTTTAAACACTGTTAAGGCCTTGTACTGCGTAGAATTTTTAAGTTGCTGGATTGTTCCCCTGGTGAAATCAGTGGTGAGTGTGCCTTCACAGTTATCTATAGGAAGTTGTTCACTGATTTTATTGGAGCTGATGAGTAGGGATGTGTCAGAATGAGAGCATTAGTTATTGACCACAGGAAAAAATGGACAATAATTCTGAGATTTGATATATTATCTGTTTGCCTTTTCTATTAAATAGTTATTCAAAGCACAAGGGATATGACAGAATAGGTCAGTTAGCATAGAAATTCTAGAGATGGAGAGCAGAAGGAATAAAGAGAAAAGGTAGAAGGAAAGTTCCCAGAGCAAAAGATGCTAGTCTTTAGAGATAATGCATCTACAGTCAAGACCAAACTGTGAACAATTATTAGCTCTTTTAGGAGGACATTGGGAACGTGGAAAGAAGGGATACTTTAATTAGTTTTACTTTATTTGAACTTTGAACCACTTGAATGTATTGCTTGAGTATTGAAAAAAAAAAAAGGCAAATATGTATGAAGTTAAAAAAAGAGGGAAGAGGGAAGCGGCTGTGGCTCAATCAGTAGGGCTCCCGATTACCATATGGGAGGCCCCGGGTTCGGTTCCCGGGGCCTCCTGGTGAAGGCGGGCCCGCCCGCACGGCGTGGTTGGCTGACCCAGCGAGCGCAAGCAGCAAGGGGGGGATAAATGAATAAATAAATAAAATCTTAAAAAAAAAAAAAAAAAAAAAGAGGGAAGAATGCGAATAGTCTCGCTGTCCTGATTTTGTGATAATCAGGGTAGGCTAAACATTCGCTATATTAGAAACCATGTATCTATCCCCAGACCTAGTTTTTCTCCCTAAGTCTGTTTTTTAGAATGCTGGCAATAAACTAAGCCTGGTTTATTATATGACCATCCTGTATGGGAAATGACTGTAATTTTAGGTATCTTCAGTCAACCTTAAGAGATAAAGCAGGGGGACGGATGTGGCTTAAACAGTTGGGCATCCGTCTCCCATATGGAGGGACCTGGGTTCGATCCCCAAGACCTCCTGGTAAAAAGAAAAATATAGAAGTCGTGAGGGCCTCCAGGGCCTGTGAGCAGGTGAGCCCTCCAGGCCCCACGTGTAGTTGAGCCCCCAGGCCCCAAGTATGGGTGCGTCGCCAGGTCCCTTGAGCAGGTGAGCTCCACACGCCTTGTGTGCAGGTGTGCTGCCAGGTCCCACAAGTGGGTGAGCCCTCCAGGCCCCACGCATGGTTGTGCCATCAGGCCCTGTGCTCCGGTGCACTGCTAGGCTCCGTGAGCAGTTGAGCCCCCCAGGCCTCACGAGCCACACAGCAAGATGATGACATAACAGGAGAGGGACACAAGGGACACCCAAGACGAGACACACTGAAAAACCAGGAACTAAGGTGGCACAGGCAATAGGACACCTCTCTACCACATCAGAGGTTCCTAGAATCGAATCCCAGTGAAGACAGGAGGAGAAGGATGAGAAGAGAGGGCAGGAAACGGACACAGAGAGTTGCCCAGCAAATGGACACAAAAACAGCAAAAATAGGGGAGGGGGGTAAAAATGGATAAAAGTAAATAAATAAATCCTTAAAAAATATATAGGGGAGCAATATATGGACTATAGTTAGTAGTAATACTTTGACGATGCTCTTTCATGATTTGTTAACAAATGTTTCACAGCAATGCAGGGTATTTGGGGGGGGGGGTGATGTGTGGGAGCCCTGTATGATGTTATGAATGTTTGTTTTGTAAGTTCACCATGTTTACTGAACACTTATTGTTTATGTATGTTCATGTATGAACGATATACTTCAATAAATTGTTTTAAAAAAAAAAAGAGGGAAGAAAGAAAGGAAAGGGAAAACCTTGGTATTGCTGAAGCAAATGCCTATGCTTAGGGAAGATTAGCCAAGTGAGCTAGATCATCAAGGGTCTTCAATGCTGATTTCATGAGTTTTAACTCACCAGCAGGTCCAGTGGAACAGAAGGCTTTGCAGCCAGATCATCCTATGATTGAGTCTTAACTCTATCACTAACTGGCTTACTAGTCTTGAGCAAGTCACCTAAGCTTTCAGAACCTTAGTTTCTCTATTTATAATATTAGGGTAATATTTATCTTAAAGGACTGATTGGGATGAAGGTTTCCGCGGAGATATGTATGTGAAGAATAGTATTCAACATATAATAAGTACAAAAATGGCATTGGTCATTTTTCTGTTGAAAGCTAGGGCAAGCCATTGAAGGATTTCAGTTTTATAAAGACCACTTAATGATAGAAGGGTAATGATTTGGATGGAGTCCAGAATCTAGGCTTGGAGACCAATTAGGAGGTATTACAATGTAGATGAGCAGAAGAAATGGAGATAAGGTAAAGGATATGAGAAATGTTTGGGACCCATATTTTTCCAGATTTGGTGACCAGACCAATTAAGTCTAACTTTGAAGGAAACATCAGGGATGACACCCAGATATCTGGATTGGCTGAATGGGCGACTGGTGGTGCCATCTAAATGAAGACCAGGTTTGGGGCTATGGGTGATGTGATTAGTTTTAGCTATGTGGAATTTTAGATGTCTAGGGACACTCAAGTGGTAATGTCCTACAGATACTTGGATGTGCAGATCAATGCTCAAAAAGAAGGCCTCTGCTGGAGCCATAAGTTTGTCTATCATCAATTTGTTGGATGTTAGTAAATTCATGAGTTGGTACAAAATCAACAAGGGAAAGTGTGAAAAGTGGGAGTAGAGGGCTCAATAGAGTGTTAGCACAGATGAAGATTGATAGGCACAATTTAAGGAAGAGAACTTTGCATTTATTCAGTGGAAATTCGATGTACATTCTTTGGTTCCTAATTTTACTGTGCCCTCTTACAGAAAAAAAAAACAAAAAAAACAAACAAAAAAAACCCCCTCAAAACTAGGACATAATAGCCCAGTCAATAAAAGAAAGGAAGCACCCATCATATGAAAGAATGAAAGAGTAAAAGTTTGATCCACTGAGGGAAATTATTAAAGAACAAGAAAGAAGGAATATTTAAAAAAAACCTCTCTCTAAATTAAATGCTTACCAAGAGGTAGAATAGTCAGTCTATTTAATGATTCTGTCAACATCCCAATTGCCTATCCTATTCAATAACAGCATTCAATATATTTCATATTTTTTATCAACAAAAATGTCAACAATATTTGCTTTCTACTTCTTCTTACCTACACAGTTACATTACAGGGCCAAGAGCTTTTAAGGGACTAGCTCTTCTATTTAAAATGATTTTTGTGAAAAAAAAAGAAAAAAGAATAATAAAAAAAAAAAAGATTTTTGTACATTATTTTAATTTTAGTGAGTCAAGAAAGTTCTGGATATATTTTACTCACAAACAATTGCGTTTTTCTGAAACTGTTTTTGTTTCTTTGTGATCTAAGATCAGAATCCTAAACCCTTACCAATTTAATAGAGGACAGTTTTTCAATGCCTCTGGAAATGTTTCAGCCTTTTCCATCTGCTTCCTGTGGTTCCTAAATCCAATAGCATTATTTACAGATGTCTTGTTTGTTGATTGATTGGATGGTTTTCTTTATTTGATCACTACTCTTGAAATTTTTGAAATTCTAGTTGTTGTGATTGTTGCAGTTTGTATGTGGAAAGTTTGAAATAGAGACATTAGTTTTCATTAGTTATGCTGATGCATAAACCTGGAGGTGAATTCAAAAGTAACAATGGGGGGAGAATGGCTGTGTTTGGGATATTTACTGGGAGAGAATGGACCTTGAGATGACAACACTGAACAATTAGATGTGGGGGATACTTTTGTTGTTGGTGTCTGATTCTGTCCTCTGTCCCTTCCTAGATATGTATGTTGGCCCAGTTACTAAGACTTTTTGAGCCTCAGTTTTTTTCATGTGTACAATAGGAATACCAAAATAACCTGATAGGATTGTTGTGGGGATTAAATGTTTATATAGTATGAAAGACTATGCCCAAGCACCTAGTAAAAATATTCACTGAGATTCATTATTATCTTTCTTCTTATTCTTATTACTTAGCATTGAGGGAATTCCTAAGAACTGGTTCAGTATTAAGTCTATAGCATTAGGGAAGAAGCAGGTTTTATATTTGGTATTTAGGTGTTTAAGCAAGGGGAAGGGGAAAAATTAGATAGGAATTTAATTATAAAAAAACATTCCCTTAATACATTTTTATGTCTGTAGTGGGTTGAATAGAGTGCTCCCGACCCACAAAAATAACTCATGTCTACCCAGAACCTCAGAATGTCACCTTATTTGGAAACAGGGTCTTTGTATATACAAATTAAGGATCTCAAGATGAGATTATCTTGGATTATACTGGTGGGCCCTAAATCCAATGTCAAATGTCCTTATAAGAGCAAGGCAGAGGGAGATTGGAGACATAGAGGTGAAGACCATGTGAAGACATAGGCAGAGATGGGAGTAATGCTGTCACAAACCAAGGAATGGATGGGACCACCAGAAGCTAGAAGAAGTAAGAAGGAACTTCCTTAGAGCCTTCAGAGGGAGCATGGCCCTGCCAACATCTTGATTTTGTACTTCTGGCCTCCAGAACTGTGAGAGAACAAATTACTGTTATTTTAAGCCACCAAGTTTGTGGTAATTTGTTATAGCAGCTCTAGGAAACCAATACAATGGCACATACAAACATTTCTAATTGGGGGTTGATGTACTATAAGAAAATTATTATTAAGAATTGTGAATTCATAAGCTTTCTAATCAATAGTGTCTGCTGTTTTAGCCTAGAATTGTGAATGATTAACTTGTCATTTGGAATGTTGTAATGCTGCTATGCAGGCAACCCCATCATCCATTACCCAAAAAACAGATGTTTAAGAAGAACTAAATACCAGATGTGATATTTGCATGTCCTGTTTATATCCCTTGTAAAACTAAAAGCTAAAAACCTTTATGTTCCTGTTCAGTGTACCATAAATAGAATAGAATAAAGACTCCTCAAGACACCGCTTCTCTCCTGTGGAGGGCTGGTCACCCCCTGGGGGATGGATTCGGGTCACTTTTGAAGAGGTCATTCCTCACGAATTGCAAAACTCACTGGAGTTCTGAGGTTCGGAACCCCTTAAAAGGGATGGTCCCCAAGTTGCCAGTTGGAGTCTCACCCAGGAGGGGACGCTCTGCCTGGGACCGTTTTTTTCCAGTCGGGACTCTGATTGGCCGCAAAGGGGCTCCCAGCCACGTGAGAGTTCAGATGTTGAGTTTTCTCCCAGTTTGGTGAGTGGTTATATACACTTTCATTCTTTCCTATGTCTTTAATTAATTACTCTTCTTTTTTGTGTGTGTGATTGCTCAATTGTTAAAATTAACTAATATAATTTGAAACTCATTTGATTGAATAAAACTGCCTTTGCACAGCATTTAGAGTTTTTGTCTCTTCCTTAGTAAGACATTTAATAAAACTGCCTCTGCATAGCATTTAGAGTTTCTGCTGCTTCTTTAGCAGAACAAAAGTGGAGGGCAGAGCTTTGTTTTCTTTCATCTCTTAAAGAATCTAAGGAGTTTTTTTATTCTCACAATTCAAATGTTATCTCATGGTTTCATTTTTCTAATATTTTCTGCTAACATTTTCCCTAGAAAATACAAATACACAAACAAGTAAGGTCTCAATTATAAAACTAAAGTGTGAGAAAAACAAATACATTTTTTAAAAGCCAGAGTTAAAAATATTTATTTTGGGTGAATGTCTGTAAATGTACTATACATTCTACTTATTCTACTACTAATAAGTACAAAGAGGCTTAAAAATAAAGTAAAATATAATGAAGAACAAATTAAAACAATTTTGTTACATGGGGCAGTGTGGTGGGCAAAATAATAGCCACCCAAAGATGTTCATGTCCTAATATTTAGAACCTGAGGATATGATATCTTACATGATATGCTGGTTTGAAGCTCTATGTACCCCCAGAAAATCATGTTCTTAAATTTAATCCATTCCTGTGGGTGCAAACCCATTGTAAGTAGGATCTTGTAATGAGGCTATGTCAATTAAGATGTGAGCCACCTCATTCAGGATGGGTCTTAATCCTCTTACTGGAGTCCTTTGAAAATGTAAAGAAAAGAGAGAGAGAGAGAGAGAGAGAGAGAGAGAGAGAGAGAGAGAGAATGAAGAGAAAGCCATGGAAGCAAGAAGCTGAAATCAGTGAAACCTGGAAGAGAATGGAGATACCAGCTGATGCCGCCATGTACCTTGACATGAGGCAGAGGAGCCAAGAATTGCCAGTAGGCAGTCTTTGGGAAGACAGCATTGCCTTGATGATGCCTTGATTTGGACATTTTTATCAGCCTCAAAACTATAAGCTTGTAAACTAATAAATTCCCATTGTAAAAGCCAACACATTTCATGGTATCTACACACACCAGAGAAGGAAAGATTTGATCAACATTCATTGAAGTCACTGGCACTCAATCTGTTTTATGTTCAGTTCCATTATGTGCTTTCTACAAAAATAAAAGTAAAAGGAAGGAATACAGATGAACTATCAGAAAGGTAAGCTCACTCCATTCTCCAAAATAATTTTTGGAAATCCTTGATAACCAAGAACACAGATCAGTCCATTAGAAAAGATGCAAATGATGTATGTACACCTTTTCAACTACTCAGTCATTTTCCATATGATCAGTCAGTCTTTGGTCTGACAAAAAATGACAGGGCTAAAGAAAATGAAGGCAGGATGGAGTTGGGATACCTGAGAGGAATGTTAATCAAACTTTACAAGATGTTGTTTCTCTTATGGATGGAGATTGGCATGCAAAGGTCAAGTGGAATGCATGATAAGCAAAGGAAGATTTATCAAGGAAGATTTACCGTAAAGCTTCTGAGCTCAAATCAGGGTCCCTCATTTGTCTGGCAAAATTAAAATACTTTAACTTGCAAACACTTAACTCTTTTTCCACAGTGACTTCCCCTCCATTATACTTTGCCTTGGTCAGTTGGCACTGGAGTAGCCATGGGTAGTTTTTGGATCCGGCTAACAGGAATTTGACTCAGGTATATTTAAAATAAATTTAGTGGGAAAACTTTAGGAGATTTACAGTTACTCTCACGTAAATTACAGCTGTCATGCCTGGCATATGCTGGGCTGACTTATCTGGCTTTCTGACAAAAAGGTACAGGGTTGCTTGTTGTACTGGGACATGAACATGTCCTCTGTTGGTCAACACTGGACGTATGTGGGCATGGAGTAGATTTCAGATTAAAAAGTTCAGAGCCAAAAGCTAGTCAGTGTTATCTGACTAGTTCATAAATGAATCTGCCAGTTCATAAATGACATAAATTTGATAGAGGATTTCCCAAATTTTACAACAATTTTAAAAATTTACATTTCATGGCCAATAATGAGTTGTAAAGCAGAAAGAAGCTATTTTTGACTATGGATAAAAAAATATATTTTGATCACTAGAGGAAAGACTGAATTATCTTTCTTGTCTCTCTATGGAAAATCTCTTACAAAGTCCTTCATAAAGAAGAAATCAATGAGTATACACATAAGAAATTATAGGGAAAAACTATTATAGATGTGTATCTGATAGTTAATTTAAAAAAAAGGTAGGTTATTTTTCTGGATTCTGTGATATATATGGTGCTTATCAGCCTTCCTAAATTTATAGTTTGATGTGATCTCTTTTCTAAGAAAATACTCATCTTTGTATCTAGTGATGAATTCATAATTTTGTATACTTTTAAAAAAAATAGCACTCCATTCCCTTTTCCCATCTCCAGTCGCATGAGCTTCAGAGCTCACAAAACCTGCATCTACTCCTATCCTAAGGCAATTGAGATTTGCTCAGTGGGTTAAAAAAATCACAGCTGTCTCTCAAAATACTTAGCTTTTTTCTTCCCCAGCAAACCATTTTTTAAAAATATATACATGTGATGGAAGGGTAATGCTCTTTTAGCAGCTGTGAAAGCAGTCCTGTGAAGGCAAGACAAGCCTTCTCCTGAATGCTGACAGAGGATGGAGAAAGCACTGCTCGTGTTGCTATGGTAGTTAAGATGAAACTGCAGAAGAGCAGAGAAAGCATCCTTAGGTGCAGCAGCAGCCTTTTCTTTGCAAGAAAAGAAGTTCCCAAATAGAAGCCCTGAATCAAATCTGCTGAACAGACATCCAGAGAGCAATTTCAGAAAAATACCATCTCCTTGAAAATCTTAATCTGCTTCTGTAATTTTCTTGGCATAAACACTCCATTTTAAATAATTGTGCCCATTTTATTGTTATTACCAATCACATTTTCTTCTCCAAGTCAAAACAGAAAACAATATGACCTGAGTTAAGTAGATATTAAATGCAAATTTGCTTCCTAACGAAATTTAGACTTCTCCAGAAAGCTGACAAAAATGCCTCCACATTTTATAAAGCACAGGAGATTTTATGACCTGTGCCATTTCATTTTGTAAAGGGACTACAGAAGACTTGAGGGAAATATTTGGTTCATGTTTGCTTTAAGGTCCATGAGGGTAGGGACTCTGTTTTTTTCTTACCATTTTATTCCCAATAGTTCCCCTGGTACCAGGCATAAAGTAGAAGTCACATGGGTATTTGCTAAACAAATCAATATGCAACAAATGAGGCTTTATGCAATTTTTTTTCCTCCACAAAATTAGAAAACATTTTCTGGTAAAATTTCAAATATGGTATGAAATTTGTATTTTCAGTTCTTGTCCTTAATATTTTTGTCCTTAATATTCTAAATCTTGATTGAATTTGGAAAAAAATTATCTTTTTAACTTTTGTAAACTCACAATTTCTCCTTTTTATTTTTATACATTTCTGAACTAATAGGATCCTTTAATCACTATGGTTTCTTAGTGACTACCTTTGAACTTTAAAATGCTTTCTTTTCTCCCACCCATTTCTAAACTCAGACATTTATCAGCAATCCATAACTGATTTCTCAGTCATTCACATTTCTGTGTCCCACACTAGGCCTTAAGAAATTTGAGGGCACATAGTATACAGTTGATAAATGTTTGATAAAAGAAGAAATAATACAGGTTCATTGTCAATATTAAATCAAATAATGATCAGAAAATATATATTGGAGGGAAGGAAAACAATTTTCTGATTTGTATAATTTTTTTCTACTATATAAACAGCGTGGGTATAGACAATTTGAATATACTTCTAAATTCCTTTTCCTACATCAGTAAGAAAACAGAAACAGTCTTTCTGTTTCATCACTTTTCTTTCTTTCATGCTCTCATCTCCAGGAAAAATGTGTCCCTCTTCCTTTTTTGACCCATCACCACTCCCCAACTAATTCATTATCACTTGAATATACTTTGAACACCAAAACACATATATATTGCTATGATCTTTTTCTTTTGGAAAATATCTAATGCAAAAAAACTGCTGGCTGAAAAAGAAAAAAAAAAAAAAAAAGGAAATGCATATATATCAAATGAGTAGCAACATGAGCCCAGTAAAGAGTTCAGAAAGGCAAGTATGTTTGCAAACTACATATATTTCACAAAGGCAATATTCTCTATATTTGAAATGTATAATGGAGAATTTAATAACTCCTAACGCAAAAGAGTAAAGTAATAATTTTACAGTTTTCAAATATGTATGAAATTAATAAAAAACCCAAAGTTAATTAAAATACAGTTTGCAAAATAAATATATGTAATAGTTAAGCTTCTTAATTACCCTGACCCCCACTCCATGACATTTTGTGGTCTAATACTTCCAAACCTTTTCCCAAAGAGAAGTTATTTTTTGTTTTGTCAGCAGACATTTACTTGTGGGTGTGAAGTGGCAAGTAGTGGGGTGCATTAGAGAGTACAGCAGTTGCTGACTGTGAGGCAGTAAATTTCATTGTGTGGAAAAGAGGGAATGTGAATAGATCAATTACTATTGGTCCTGCCACTATACCACCCTCTCTAAAATTTAACAGAATTCCTTTTGAGCAAGGGGATATAGCTGGCAGGAATAACTTGAATATAGTTCACAGAGTAACTTTAGGTCCGGATGTGCACCTTAAGATCTTTACATGGAAACAATGTCAAAATATTCTTGTTCACTTTGTATCATAAGGTTCAGGCAAGTGAAATCTACAAAGAAATTTCAATAATGCCAGTAAGTTTTCAATGACAATATCTCCAAAACCTATATACTTCAGTATAACATAAATGATAGCTTTGTGAGAATATAAAATAATACCAGGACATAGTCACTGCAATTAAAAAACAAACAAACAAACAAACAAATAAATTGAATTGTGAAGTCATAAGTGAACTAAAAAAAAAAAACAAAAAACAATGAATGCAAAGCAAATGCCAAAATATGTAGTATAGAAAAGTAATAGAAGTGGGAATATCAACTATTGCTTACAATGATGTGGTAGACTGTGACATCAGTGGCTTTCAAAGAACAGCACATCTCAGTATTCATGTCCTTGTGTAGTCACCCCCTCATTGACTGTGGGATTAACCCTGTGGCTTGCTTTGACTAAGAGAACCTTAACAAGGAATATTCAAGAAGAGACTTGAGGCTTGCCCACTTGGAACAGGCTCTTTTGGATCTCTGGGACATGATGTACAAAGGTCTGGCTATCTTGACAGAGTGAACGTGTGGTAAGAGAGGGATGTCCAGGTAAGCCCCAGCTATTCCAGCCATCGCAGCTAAAGCCGTACATAAGTTAGTGAAGGAGTCACCACCAACATCACTTTGACGTAGAACTGCCCAGCAAATCCCAGCCCAGACTTTGGCACGGCAAGAAATAATAAATCATTGTCTTAAGCCATAAACTTTTGTGGCAATTTGTTACATAGCCATAGATAATGGAAAGAACTGGTAAAGTATTTTTAAAGTTTGTAAACTCTTCCATTTGTTATCTTATTTAAGCCTTAAAACAATCCCACAACCATTTTAATAGGAAGGAAATTGAAGCTCAGAAATTTGAATGGACTTGCCTAAGGTCTTAGAGTAAATAAAGAACAAAATCCATACTTGACCACAGCCTTTCTGACATCGTTTCTGTGCAAGTTCCACTACAGAAAGATATATGATTCTGGAAGAGATAGGTTTGGGATGGAATAGCCAGAGGAAGTACAATTTGATTTGAGCCTTGGAGAAAAGGTACATATTGGATAGGAACTGTGAATTTAACTTACTATCCAAAACCCTCCTCTTGCACATATGGTGAAGTGGGAAAAATAAATTTAAAGGTGTAGTAGTATCCTATCCTACTCACATTCTCTACCAATCAATGTAGTGCCCTTTATTGAGTACCTACTATGTTCAAAGGGAATGCTCATGATGTGTCTAATTCTTTCAAGAGTCTTATTTTTAAAAAACCTTTATTTTGTAAATAAACTTAAGGTTCAAAGATATAAGTTTAGCTAAAAAGTTGTAGAATTGGAATTCAAATCCATAGGTATTTGTCTCCAAATGCTCAACTATTTTCACAATGCTTTTTCTACATGGAACTCTAACCTTCTACAGTGTCCCCGGGCTACGTGAAGGTTGCAAAGCTTCCAAAGGAGCACGGTTTTGCTCAGGGGATCTATGACTTCCCATTCAGCATACTACTGGTATACTAAATAGCCACTATCCATACCCTAGAAATACATAGGACATGGATATGCTCAAGAAGAACAAAGGAGTTCAGCAGCAACCATATTATTCAAAGAGAGTCTGTGCTTTACTAAGCAAGTTCTGGCAGACTGAATCCCAGAAATGTCCTTCTCATCGTTCAAGTTAGTCTTGACCCTTAAATGGAATCATGGCTGTTATGTAGAGATCTTGTTTGCAGCTGTCCAAATTTTTGATAGCTTCCTTATGAAGAGAAAGGGAGAATGCAGTCAGGCTGTGTTAGGTGAATTCCATTCTGCCTTGTTTAATAATTAGTAAACTAATGTGTTTAGCACAGTGCCAGGTACATAATGGACATTCAATTAGCTCTAGTTTTTCTTTCTCTTGTTTCACATACAAGAGAAATGAGTAAAGGAACCGCATAATTCCAATCATACTCAATGTACTTAAAAGAGTTGGAGAGTAGTAGCAGTCTAGTGATGAAAGATATCAAAATATGTGCAAAGTCAGACAGGTGGCAAAGAAACACCTAAACACAAAGTTAACTCATAACACTCCTGTGTTGCAATAGCAGGTCTGCCAGTTATAGGATTAATTTTCTCTTTGTCCTCTGTCTGTTTCTCTCTCTTCCTCTCTGTCTCTGTTTCTCTCTCTATGCATATATAACATACACACACACACACACATAATCATATGACGTGCTAGGCATTCTAAGTAGGCAACATCAGTTAACAAAATGGATAGAGATCCAGGCCATAGTAGAGCTTACTTTCTCGAGGAGAATAATACAGTATAATGCTCATGTATCTTCCAGTGAAATCAAGCATCAGGGCTCTTAGATTTAAAATTTGTTCAGGTATACAATCCTGAGGAAAAAACATGAAAAGCTTCAATTTAGTAAAAATATGTGTTGTGGGCTATTGTATCTCAGGACCCAATATGCTCTCCACAGTCTGAACTGTAAAGGCATCATATTAATGGCAATAAATATTGCTGTATTGTGGTTAATATTGCTATTCATTTACCAAAAATATATTGTAAAAAGTTCTTTTTTCTTTCTTTTTACTCTTTAAGATGGTTGGGTATGGCCACGTGCTTGTGATCTAGCCCATGGAAACCCACATGATGAGTAAATGAATTGCATTTATAATATTAACAAGTCTCCTCAACTGAACCATACATTATTAAAATTGTTTCATTTTTTCAGACTTAACTAAACTAAGACTTTGTATATATATATATATCAAGCAGAAAGCTGACAAGCTCATTATTAAATACTTTGCATTAAAATAGGAAAGATGTAACATTTAAAAAGTTTGAGCAGGACAGAATAAAATAATGTGATGAGGCCTGTAAAATTATATTAAATTATATATGTTTGTAAAAAGGGAAGAAAATGATTGAAAAATGGTTCCTACCCATAATGCCCACAATGGAACTCTGAGTGTATTATGGAAAACGCTAGAGCAAATGTTCACCCATCTGAATTAACTTTATTTACTTTGACAGGCTAGATGAAATGCTTCACATCTTGCCTTCCAAATGATTACAAGGACATCTCCTTGAGAGGGTGAATTTCATCAGTTTTTGCATTTTGTTTTATGAAGCATATGTCTCAAATATTCCAGAACTTTTTTACAGTTTCTTTATACCACTCTCTAAAATTAGACACATGAATAGGTTCTGAATAAAATGAAAACATCCCTTGGCATAAGGTAGGTCATATGATCTTTTTTTTTTTTTTTTTTTTTAAAGATTTTATTTATTTATTCATTTATCCCCCCCTTGCTGCTTGTGCTCGCTGGGTCAGCCAACCATGCCGCGCGGGCGGGCCTGCCCTCACCAGGAGGCCCCGGGAACCGAACCCGGGGCCTCCCATATGGTAAACGGGAGCCCTACTGATTGAGCCATAGCCGCTTCCCGGTCATATGATCTTTGAAGCACTGATAACCTGGCCTTTTTCCAGAGAGTAAGGCCAGCCACCAACCATCAGCTTCTCACTTGTTTTCTGTCTAATTCATTTAAAAATTGAAAATTAGCTTTAAAAAATCTAATTCCAAACATCATCAATTTTTTTCTGTCCATAAACCTGATATATCCACTATCCTTTAGTCTTTTCACCAGAGTTTTTAAAGTGGGGAAAAGCTTAAAACATTTACCTGTATTTCTGAAAATTCGCTTACAGTCTCCTTGTTGTCACAACTATATTCCTTTTCTGTAACACATTGAGGCATTCTTCTTTAAATCTCTTACTAAGGTTTTCCTTTACTTTTATAACTTTACATATTGAGCTATGTAGTAATATATATTGTTTTTACCACAAAAATAAAAACTAGTTCAAAAACAATAAGTTTATGGTAAGTCAAATTTTATCATAGATGATAAAATGTTTCTAAATTTTGCTAGTCTGAATGACAACCTGAAACCCTCATGAATTTTTCAATTTAAGGATTTAAACTTTCAGGTTGGAATAAAAAGAATATAACTCTTTCTGTACTATTTCTGAAATATATGTACAAGGTCTGCTGGAGTACTCAAATGAAAGTCACCTTTGAATGCAGAACAACAAAAATGCCTGTAAAGGAAAAGTAGGTATGATGTACATAATATGTTATATGTAATTTAAATAATTATATTCATAATTATATATTATATAAATTATGTGTATTTATTCCACAAACACTAGGGGAAAATGGCTTAAAAACCTGCTTGTATATTATTGTTAGAGATGAGATATCAAAGTGAAAAGGGGAAAGAAGGTATATTTCATGCTCTTTTCCTTTTCAAGGCTTTAACCTTAGCCATCTAACTGAAATAATCCTTTCTTATTTAATGGCTAGTTAATTCCTAGTCCACTTTCAGAATTGAGTTTAAACGTCTTCAGAGATCTTAGACAGGATCAGACGTACACACACACACGCATACAGGCACATACACACAGACACATATTCTCTTTGCTGAAAATATAATGATAAACATAATAAGAGTTTGATAAATAACTGTTAAAGAATGGGAAATCAATGAATGGGGAAATGTATGAATGGATGAATGAAAGACCGAAGGGGAGGGAAGTTGTTTTCTTTTGTCATTTGATTTCTACCATTTAACATTTTGTAATGTTAAATTGCAAAGTGGCAATGAGATCAATTCATGGCCAATTTTCTTGATGCTCACCCATGCCCAACTGCCAAAATTATTAACTCCTAAAATATCAAAGAAAATCCATAAGATGTCTATAATTACTAATTTCATGCAACATACTAACCTTATTCTTGAACAAATTTCAGAAATCTAGGTAGGCAGTATAACATGTGCCTATGAGTTCATTTGCATTTGATTTCCAGCTCCTGCACTTAGATTATGTATAACCTTGGGTAAGTTGCTTAATATTTGGAATTTCATTTTCATCATCTATTAAATAAGAAATCATCTATATTTCATTTATTTAACAAATATTAATTGAGTATTGATTATGACTCAGATAGTAAAGACATTTATGATACTATTCAGACAAGGTGCCTAGTCTTAAGAATTTACATTCTGGTGACATTGAGAGAAAAAAAAATCAAGGAAACAAGTAAACAAGTTAATATCAAATAATAACAAATGCTATGTGGAAAATACCTGCAGTAATATATGGTTGAAAGGGACTGGAGATTCTACTTTAGATGGTTTGGTCAGGGTGGATTTCTTTGGAGAAGTAGAATTTAAGCTGAGATGAATGAGGAGAAAATCTGAGAGAACAGTGTAGCCAGAGAGGACAGTAAAGCCCAAAGTCTTTGAGGTAAAATACACGTGAAAGAAAAAGACCAGTGTGGTTTAAATAAAATGGCAAGATTATTATGATTTGGATGCCAAAGAAGAAGGAGGTGGGGACTTGACAACGTAAGGGACTATAGGTTTGATAAGGGTTTTGGATTTTGTTCTAAGGGCAAGAGGGAGTATTTGTAAGACTTTATACAGGTGAATAACATAATCTGATTACATTAAAAACAAATCACTCATGGGCTATTTGGAAAATGGATTGGGGTGGTTAAAAGGTAAGTGAATTAGTCCAGGTAAAAAAAGGTCTTCATAATTCTTACTTTATAGATGAAGAAACTGAACCTGGAGGAGTTTAAGTATATTGCCCCAAATCACACAGCTAGGTCAGAGCTAAGGTTATATCTATTTCTATCTGACTTTAAGACTCATGCTCTTTGTAATTCACCAAGCTACCTGAAGTAAATAAAGGGTGCAAAAAGTGAATGAGTTTATTTCCATGAATGCCAGTGTGTAGTCAGTGCTATAAGTTGGTATAATGAGGCATGCACAGTAAAGCCCAATTTCCAGAAGGCAATCATAGACTGCCTATAAAATATTAAAATTCCAGATTTCATTTATAAGTTCATGGAGTGAGTTTAGACTGCCACCAAAATCTCCCAACAAGGCTGGGGACGTGGCAGTGACTCTGGCCCAGAAAGTTGCTGCTCCACTCTCCAACTCTGAAGAGGGGACCAGACCTTTCTGCTGGTCACAGTCAAAAGTCACATCACTCTTCTGCTGAGATCTGGCTCCAAACCAGGCAGAGTTATCTGGTAAGTTTATGCCCTTTATTTCTCAGAATAGCACATGCATAGCCTACATTATATATTTGCTTTTAGCTGGTTCTCCAGAGTTTATAATCATTACATCTCATTCCAGATAAGGGAATTTTAAGAGAGATATACATCATTTTCACAATTCTAAGACCAATTTAATTTAATTTTACATTTTAGTAAAAGGAAAATTGGGATGTAGCTTTCACCAACCATTAGAAGATATCTTGCCCAACCTTTGGGCAGAGGAGAAGTTGGAAATTTAGCTGGTATTATCTTGTACAAGTGCTCTGATAACAACAAGCTTAAATTCCAACATGTTATTTAAGATGTAGTTAATATGGCAGTATAGTGCAACACGGAACCCAAAAGTTATTGTGTGTACGAGAATAAGGGAAAAGAGAAGCATGGGGTTTAAATTTACTATAAGTGAAGGATATATTTATTGTTGGAAAAATGACGTCATTATTTTTTCATAAAGTATCATCAAAGTACTTACAGCAGTGTTTTTCAAACTTTGATAAGAGCTTGTTAAAACACAGATTCCTTGGCCCTGATCTTAGATATTCTGATTCAGAATGTCTGGTTGAGGGGGGAATGAATGACTATTTCTAAAACGTTCCCAGTGATATTGATGTTGCTGGTGCACAGACCACACTTTACAGCATTTGAGAAAGGAACACACTGTTGTAGATATTTCTTAAAAATGTTTCTGATTATTTTGATAACTTGGGATAAAAAGTGCCAAGCAGGTATTAAACTTTTTTAAAAGTCAGTTTTATTAAGATACAATTTACATTAATAAATTCACCCTTCTTAGTCAATACCGTTTGATGAACTTTGAAAACAATCATGTCATCACGACCACAACCAAGATATAGAACATTTCCATCACCTTCAAAAATTTCCTCATCCCTAATTCAATCACCTCCCCTAACCTCTAGTTCCTGGTAACTACTGATTTGTCCCTATGTGTTTTCTTTTCTTTCTTTTTAACTTTTTCTACAATGTCCTATAAATGGAATTATAAAATATGCAACCATATGAGTCTGGGCTTCTTTCACGTGGTTTAACACTTCTGAGATTTATCCACGATGTTACATGTTGCATGTATAAATAGTTTGTTATTTTTCATTGATGAGTAGTATTTTGTTATTACTGAGTAATACCACAATTTGTTTTTTTATTCTCCAACTGATACAAATTTGGTTGTTTGGCTATTATGAATTAAGCTGTTATGAACATTTGCATGCAGGCCTTTAGTATTAAAATTTCAATAGGATTTTTTTTCTAAAAGATGTTTTTTCTTTCCTTATCGAAATATCCAGAGTTTAGATAGGGAGTATGTTTGACTTAAATTGCAGCAAGAATGATATGGTAACTGTAGTGGTCAGCAAAGTCCAGCCAGAAAAGTAGGACAAAGTAGATCCTCTCACTTCTGCTAGGGTTTTAAGATGAAATAAATCAATGAGAAAAATAAAGAACATTTATTTAACAAATACATATATTTAGCAAACACACAAATAGTAACTCAAACTTCATAGCAACTCTATGAATTAGGTATTAATATATATCCATATTTCCCATGGGGAAATTGAGGCACACGGATGTTAAAAAACTGCCCAAGACACAGAGCTTATAAGTGGCAAGTCAAGATCTGAACTCAGGCAGGATGGGTCTAGAATACACACACTTAACCTCTCTGCTATGCTACCATCCACACTTCTGGTGTTCAAACTTTGGAGAAAATGCATAGGAAAAAGCTGGCTCTGCTCTGAAAATCAGAACTTAAGGGTGGTGCCACAGGAATTCTGTGTCCTGGTCATAGAATAGGGATGCTGCAAATAATTTTAAATCCATCCCATCACTGAGACCTAAGCTTATTCCTTTGATACTCCTTGCCAGAAACAATACAGAACAAATCAAATTAACTAAGGTCCTGAAGGAGCCATCAATATCACATCTGCAGTAAGCCACACCCATCCTGAGGGACAACATGCTTGGACAAATGAGAATCGCCAGGTCTGAGGATAGGGCTGGGCAATGGGAGGGCTGGGCAATGGGAGGGCTGGGCAATGGGTGTTATTTCTATCATGTCCTTTAGAGCACATACCTAGTAAATGAGTTTATTTTGTTTTTAATATGCTGTGAAAAAAGTACTTAGTTCAGTTGATCCATTGCATGAACTAGAAAAACTTACTGAAAGTTATTGAACTTTGCAACAGGTCTCTACATAGATAAAGTTGTGTTCTTACTTTTATGATGTATGCAAGAGAGTTGTTTATGTGGTTATATGAGCAAAAAGAACACCTATCACATGTCAAGCATTATAAATAAAGGCAGTTGAAGTGCCCAAAGCTCTTTGTAATAAGTCATAGAATCATCAAAGCCACTAGAGGTTGGGATGACCTATTCACATGTAATAAATCTTATTCTAGCAACAAATATCTTTTAATCAAAATCTCCAGTCTGAATTTCTAAAGCAACTGTTCAACTTGTAGAGACATGTTATTCAATTAAGGATAAATTGAGAATACATAAAATAAAAAAATACAAATGGGGCTGCTATGTTCCCCCCCCCCCCATCTCTGGGATTCACTGAAATTATTCACTGAATAATTTCTTTACTTTTCAGCATTTCTCTATTGATTTTCTTAGAGATTTACCTCCAAATTAGGTTTACTATAAAACTTTAGTCATTTTAGTAAAATGTTTGTTTATATAGCTGAAGTGATAAAAGATTGATCATATTTTGCTACCTGAAAATTTAAACTTATGCCCATTAAAATGTAGATTTCTTTTTTATTGAAAATTTTTAGAGATAATTGTACACGCACACGTAGTTGTAAGAAATGACACAGAGAGAGTCTTCATACATTTTGTCTAGTTTCCTTCAATGGTGACATTCTGTAAAACTATAGTACAATATTCACAACCAGAACATTAACATTGATATAATGCATCAATTTTATTCAGATTTCCCCAATTTTAGTTGCACTCATTTGTATGCATATGAGCACAGCTGTATGTGGGTGTGTATATATTAAGTTCTATACAATTTTATTACCTGTGGTAATTTTTTTCTTAAAGATATTCATGATCTTTATTGCTTTGGAAGCATCTTACAATAAGGAAACATTTATATCTAGTTGTGTAATTCCTTTCAATTTCACAAGTTTCTATTAATTCTTTTAATTTCAAGAACAATTAAATATAACAATTTTAAGATAAGTGAGCTAGAAATAAGTAAATAAATAATATATATTTTTCTCAGAACATAGACAGGATCTTAGACTGGATGTATTATATAGAAAAATCTGCACTTTGTACTTCTATACTTCATAGCTAGATTTTATATTCATTATTATTTCCTCTTATTTTTATGTATCTTTGCTGCAAAAGCCACATATCTATTTGTAAAATGTATCTAATTATAGTTCTCACCATTCTAATAGTTAAAGCAGAATATTTATTATTTGGCTTAAATATTTTTACAGGATGCCATCAGGTGAACAGTTACAAATTGGTTCAGATATAAATTGAGGAAACTATGGTATGTATTTGTAGACTGATGCTGTATTGTCTTGAAATTCTACTTTGTCAGTTTCAGAAACCCTCTTCCATTCTCCCGTTTACTTTCTGCAAAACCTAGCTCATCTTTGTTACACAGAGAGACACTGATTTATAAGAGATGTATTTTCAAACCAGACAACTGCAGTGTCTACTTCTAATACATACAGTACAGCATGGCAGGTTAGATAAAGAGTAGATGCCTCAGAAGAGTACACTCATTATTCTTTAGCCTAGGGGTACCAT
The DNA here is from genome assembly GCA_026826555.1 of Tolypeutes matacus. Taxonomy (NCBI): domain Eukaryota; kingdom Metazoa; phylum Chordata; class Mammalia; order Cingulata; family Chlamyphoridae; genus Tolypeutes; species Tolypeutes matacus. The sequence goes on along the minus strand of JAKSZT010053779.1, from coordinate 10,131,407 downwards.
TCACTTATTAAAAGGCAGATTTTCAGCCTTTGTGTGCTGTCTACATGTTAAGACAATCAAGTCAATGGTACTGTCATTACCTTGCCAAAAGTCACGTTACTTTTGACAAATATCTGTTGACTGTTGGACAGTTTATTCAGTAACTCTAACTTTATTCAGTACCTAAATTCTTTCTTGTCTAAAGAAAACTACTAAACCTAGAGAATAAGCCCTTCAAAGACTGCATTTCAAAGACTGGAAAGGAAAACGAAGCAATGGAAACAAATAAGAAGACATTTATTAAGCAGATTGTACTTGGATGTTCCTTTTTCACTTAAAGAATGTCAATCATGTTAAGTCAAGTCAGGGAAGTTTAGACCTTGACAAATTTTTATGGCACAGTTTCAAATTTATACAGATTTATTCTAAAAGTCCTTTATCTGGGAATTTGACTATCTGGCTTAAGAATATTTCCTATTTTTCTATATTAATTCATGGTTGGATCATAGCTATGTAGGTTATGTTTCTATATATTTATATACCACTGTAAAATTTCATGTGTGCATGGTTTATTTTCTTCATGGTAGCAGGCCTCCAAAAATTTTACTCAATTAATGTGAACATAACACTTTTTATTTTTTTTTCACTGCTTGTTTTTTCAATGTTTGTTTATTTCATAGACTTGAAATCAATGCCACAAAGTTAACAAATAACTCTTAGCCATATTTTAACGTTATATCATTCTTATAATAATAAATAGTAAATTTGATCAAACTAAATCTGATAAATAAAAATAAATTAATATAATCCAAAACAACAAAAAGCATTTCTTCATGGTACATTTTCCTTCATATATTTAAGCTAATTTGTGCATGAAGACACCGAAATAATAAAGTAAAAAAGGCTACAAAGAACTTCATGACCATTTTCCTTCTGGATATGGTTTTTTTTAATGGGAATGAAACTTTCTTTTTTATGTGCTATTGCTATGCCTCATTCAATTCATAATAAGTTGTAGATTTTTTCCTGGAACTGAAATACAATTTTTAAGAACTCAAGCTACATGATAAATATTTTCAACACTAAGATTGCTAGGTGAGCTTTATTTTTGGTACAGATCTATATGGAATATTTAGAAAAGATAAGTTTGTTTACTTTGTCTTTATGACTGAATTTTTACTTTTATAAAAAAGATATGTCATAATTTAGGACCAAAATGAGAAAATGGAATGGTACAATGTGTTCAACAGAAAGAAACAGATTGAAGAGAAGGGGACTGGCAGTGTATGTCAACAAAATACACAGCATTTAGAAAGTAAAGAAACAGGTGGGTCAATGGAATAGAATACATGGACAAATATAAAGGATTGCAGATCTGGAAACAATTGTGTGTTGCAAATATCCTACAGACTGCCTAAACAGATTAGGGATATAAATGGTGCTTTTCTAAATTTAAACATACTTACTATAGGATAACACATTGTTTTTAGTAATTCATTATATATTTCATTATAACTACCAAGTTTTATGTAATTATTCCCTTTTCATTGAACATTTAATTTATTTTCATTTTCACTACTCTAAAAATTAATGTGATAAAAACTGTTTAAAAGAAATTTTGACTCATGGTCATGATTTCTAGAAACGAAATTTGTGGTTCAAATGTGAGCACAATTAGGCTTTCCATTAGTGCCTTCTAGAAAGTTGGTACCAATTTACAATCTTGTTTTGTTTTGTTCTTAATTTTTCTTTATTGAAATTTTCAAACATATATATAAGTAGAGAAAACAGTGTATTGAACAAGCATGTTCTCATCACTCATCTTCAACAATTATTAGCTGATGCCCATCTTATTTTATTTAATCCACCATCTGACACCTATTTGATTCATTTGATTTACAGAAGTAAATCCTAAACATCATATCATTTAATTTACAAACATTGAAAAGCATATTTTTAAATGCCCAGAGAAAAATTAAGTATAAATATGGGGCCAATAATAGTATAAAGGAAGGTCACTGAAGAAGAATGAGATTCCAAAAACATTTATTCTTACAATATAAATACAAAAGCTCTGTAATTAAAGAAGAAAATGGGGGTGGGTGGGATATATAAAGAAAACAATATAACTGAATAGGATGGTCCATGATAAATTTATATTTAAAATATATATGTGGGAAAAAGAAATAAAGGGTCTTTATGCCAAGAGTAGATAAAAAAGAAAGACCCACACTTCTAAAATTAGTGTCAAGTGGGCTAAAATCCAGAATGTAATGAGAAGGCTAAAACCTAATGAAAATTAAAAGGTTTCTGTAATCAGGTTTGCGTAAACAAACAAACAAAAAAACCCGAAACAAACAAAAAAACCCCAAACAAACAACAACCCCCCCAAAGGACTAGGCCCAGTTTTTGGCAAATTAAGTCATGATGAAAGAATTCATATTATTTCTTTTTTTTTGCTTTGCTAGTCTCCATTAATAGTACTAACTTTCCATACAGAAATGATAGAACAAAACGGTAACAAGGGAATTTTTTAGTTCAAGACAAAATGAGAGATAGTAAGACTCAATCCTACCACTGTAACAGAGGCTGTGTCTTTGGGTCCATACACATTATATTTAGTAGATAAAGTCCCATTATCACTATCAGTAATGTTTCAGGAATTTATATGGATCAGTATGGGTTCCATAAGATGTGACATAGACAAATGCTTGCTCATTTTTCAAAATGGAAAATACAATCTACACTTGAGCAAGCATGATATTTATTCATGGTCACGGCAAAAATTTAGGATAGATTATTAAGATGACTGTTCTAACATCTTAGATATATATATAAAATATACATAAAATTTTATGTATATATATGTATATATATATATACATATTAAAAACTAGTAGTTTTCTTATGTTTGATAAACATCATACCAACTTAAACTAATTCCCTATTTTCATTTTAATAAATGCATTAGAATGAGAATGCTGTAGAACTTCAGACAAATCTTCCTTAAACTTGTGGATGAGATCTTAAAGAATGAAAATTGGTTCATAACTTGTTGGACAAGTATCCCTTAAAGATAATTTAATGGACTCATGCCAACTGGGGGCATTTTGTATCAGCCAGATGAAACTATTTTGTTCTCTTTTCTAGTCCAAAATTTTTATTAGGACTTGGATGAAGATGTAGAAGGTAAGTTTATCAGAACACACACAGGGAGAGAAATAATAAATAAGAAGACTGAAAAGAGAAAGATGAAATATAATAAGAATAAATATAAATCTTCAAAAATCATTATAATTTTTTTTTCTAAGAAATAAGATAGTAGAACCAAACTAACAGGAGTTCCCATAAAAAAGCACACATAAATATTTCAGTTAGCAGGAAGCTCAAAATAAGCCATCGGTGGTGCAATTTCCAAAAAATCTGACGGAATCCTAACATGAGTGAAATATTTTATTCATAACAAGGGCAGAAAAATGAAGAAAACTAACAAAGGTTTAGAGTCAAAGAAACCTGGGTTCTAGTCTTGGCTTTGCCTCTTACTTCTGTCAGTTTGTACAAGGTACTTAACCTCTCTGGGCATCTCATTTCATCCCTTACGAAGTCCTATATCATCTGGGCTCTGCCTACCTTTCTCACTCAACAAGCTTGCTTAGTCTTCTCCAGCCACACTGGACTGCTTGCTTTCTTTAAACATCCCTAAATCTGCCAAGCTCATCTCATCACAGACAGTCATTCCCTCTTTCTAACACTGTTCCACTCTCTACATGCTCACTGGGTTTGCTCCTTTAATTCTCCCAGGTTTGTGCAAATGTCACCTCCCAAGAGAAACTTAAACTATTTATTTAAGTTTCCACCACAACCTCCCCAAACCACCTTCCATCTTAGCACTTCTTTCCCTTTTGTCTTAGTTTTCTAGGGGTGCCATAACAGTGTACTACAACCTAGGTGACTTAAAAACAGTTCTGGAGGCTAGAAGGCTCATAGTTCTGGAGCCTGGACATCTGAATTCAAAGTGTCAAAAAGGCCATGATCCTTCTGAGGTCTGTAGGGAGGATTCTGTTCCTTCCCTCTTTCCTGGATTCTGGCAATAACCAGCAATCCTTAGCATCCCTTGGTTTGTGGAAAACTCAGTGTCTGTCTCCATTGTCACATGGACATCTCCCTCTGTCTCTGTGTCTCCTCTCCACTTTTTATAAAGAGGACAGTCATATTCAATTAAGGGCCCCACCTCTTACTTCAAGATGACCTCATTTTAACTTAAATTTCATTTTCAATGACCCTATTTCCAAAATAATGTCACAATCACAGGAACTGGAGATAGGACTTCAACATATTTTTTGAGGGACATAATTCTACCCATAACACCTTTTTGCACTTTATTTTTTTCATGACACTTATTCCAATGTTAAATTATATAGTTTCTTTTTAATTATATTAAATTATATTATTATATGAATGCAAGCTCCATAATGATAGCTACTGACAGTTACATGATAATTACTATGCACTAGGCACTATTTTAAGTGTTTCCAATATATAGCTTGATATTATTTCAGACAATCTCTAAATTTCCATTTTGCAATAGAAGAAACTGAAGAGTAGAAAGGTTAAGTTAATTTACCCCAAGTAACAGAGCTAGTAAATAGCAGAACTTGGATTCAAACCCAGGAAGTCTGGCTTTGGAGACCAAGACCTTAACCACCACGCCATAGTGACTCCCTGTAAGTGCTAGCTAACATTTTGCTGAATGATTAAATATAAAATTTGAATACTAGTAGTATGTTAAAAAGCATATGCATCTCAAATATTTAGGCCAGTGCATGGCAATAAATGTTCATAACAACAATAATATTTTATTATTATTATTGTTCTGCACTGGCCAGAAAATTTCTGGAATATGATGCTCAGCTCTACTTAAGAATTATTTTACATATTGGAGCATGTCTATTAAAAAGTGACTAAAATGATTAAAGTTCTAAAAATGATGTCGTTTGGTGAAAGGTTTGTAGAGCCTGGGCATTTTTGGCTGGTGAAAAAATCATAATGTAGGCTCTTAGAAGTCTTCAAATGTCTGAATGCACCGAGAGCTTAACAAAGACATGTGAATAGATGTTATAAGAGAGCATATTTTTCTATCCTTATAAGGATGTACTTTCTCATAAATATTGCTGATCAAAGAAACCTGGCAGCCTTTTAAAGTAGCAATCTCTTCTGCAAATATCTACGCATAAGCCTAATATTAGTGGAAGCTCTCTGAAATTCAGCTCTAAGAATGTCTTTTTTTATAGTTTTTACCCTAGATCTATCAGAGCATTAAAGTGCTTTGTTATCAGACGTAAAGTGAACAGAAATCCTTTTACATTTACAAACCTCGGAAAGAGTCAGGGAAGTAAGGGATGAGTGAAAAAAAAGTAACAAGTTAGACATTTCTCATTGTATCTTTACAACAGTCTATGAGGTATGTTTTATTCTGATTTTATGAATAAGTTCAGGGAAATTGAATAATTTATTCGGGTGGGTGGCAGAGCAAGTATGATGCCAAGCTGTAGTTTGATTATAGGTCAGTTTAATTCAAAACCTATGCTCATTCCACCACATTACATTCTCTTTATTCTTCTGTTACAGCAGAGGAGTATTACCCATGGTCTTTATTCAGCATTGCAGCAGGCCCAGTGATAGGCTGACATATTTTGGCTTGCCTAATTACATTAATTAATTTGCTTGCCAGAAACCTCCCTCCCCTATAAGAACAAGACCTTCAACAATCCAGTCTGGTAAAACACTGTTATGAATGAATACAATTCTTTTGGGAACACTTACAAATCCCTACGTATGGATTTGTTTATCCACAGTCAAATTTCTCCCCGAAGTATAGATCTGACTAATATCACAGGGCACTGATATGCAAAAGCCTGATAGCTTGGATTTGAATTTTGACCATTTCCTTAACTACTGCAGCAAACATGCCATTCATTAGCCATATGAAGTACAATGAACATGCTTCAATCATTCAAACTCAGTGTTTGAAATATCAAGAATTGTTTTAAAAGATTTTAATTAATAATGTTAATCATGGTGTTTGACTTTTCCAACATTTTGATATTTGTAACTTTTTGTTCCTCTACCTGGGGATGTTTTCCAATTACGGCTAATGTGCTAATTTTACTGAACAGAAACTCTCTTTGTCATGCTCTTTGGTATAAGTAAAAGCAAATATAACTTCTCCTCTCCCTCAGGTCAATTCTCTACTCTTTATTCCTAATAAAAATATTGTGATGTTCATTTGGCATGTTTTGGTGCGCTAATAGTTCAGTTATTCTCCAGAGGCAACCAACTGAATTGAATCAGGAGACAGAAAAATATGTTTTTAATATTGCATTGTTTAATTTATTGATTTTTGGTTGATCTTTTATTTGATAAGAAAGACATTTTAAAAGTTCATATGAATTTCAAGGGATTTGGAATATCATATTTATAATACCTCACTTCTTCTGGATTTTATGGAAAAGATATATTTTTTTCTTTTTACTTCTCTAAATTCAAGGAATCAAGGTCACAATCGAGATCTGGTACTTTAGTGATGTGATTCACTGTCGAGTATAACAAAGATAAATCAGAGAATAAAGGAGGGTCGTGTTTTAATACATTCATTCTATTATATCTGTCTGAAGGAATATTAGCAATGAGGCAGAATATATGCCACAAAATGGACATATTGTGAGTTCAGAAACAGGATTCAACACATTATTAGAAAAGGATAGTTTCCTCTTTTGAAAATATATGGTTATGACCAGGACAGTCAATTTTATTGAGAACTGTGGTAAATGAGGTCACAGAACTTCTCTGATTATGATGTTATCTTATATACTATTACTATCTTTTATTGTGGACTGTTCTCAAGTATCTCAAAGTACTGCCACATGACATCTCTTCCATAGCAAATATGCAGTTGGCATAAAGGAACTTCTATATCTGATTCTATATTATATATAAGAAATTGAGATTTTTAAAAATATTAAGGACCTTGCTCAAGGTCAAGAAAGAAATTTACTGCTAAATTTGGGGATTAATTTCACACTATATGGTTCCCTGTCCAGTGCTATTTCCATTCAAGTGCCTCCAGTCTTAAAGCATTTTCTAATATATACTTATCGTTGATCAGTTCTCTCTTTGGATAATTCACTCTTTACTTTAAAAAGTTTCTGCCACATTAGTATTTTCAAGTCCTGAAATTGTCACCATTTTCAAAATGAAGAATGTCTCCTCTTTGCTTAAAATAAATTCAGTGTTCTCTTCGTATTTAGAAAGAGCATTACTGTGCTGGTTATTGGTTCAGTCATGGCATTTAAGACTGCTCATTGATGGCACATGAATGGAAAAGTTCCCAGAATTCAAGCAGCTGGAAGAAGGGACAGGAGTGCAGTTCTGGGGTCAGACTGCATGGGTTTCAATGTCAGGGATATGCAACTCTTGGCAAGTTAGGGGCTACTCCAAAAATCACTCTCATAATTGGGTGACAGAGGTACTTAACGTATAACAGTTTAGTGAAGATTGTGAAGGGTAGTATAGAAAGGTTGTAGCATGTGGCCTTAACCAGAGTAAAGCCAAATGAAGGTAAGTTCTTACTCTAACACTTTAAAAGAGGAACAACTCATTAAATGAGTTCCATTTCAGACAAATGGTCCTTTGAAGTCCACAATAGCTGGTCTATTGTGAAAGACAATCTTTTAAGAGATTAATTTTTAAAAAATTGTCCAAAATTTATTGGATTTAATTGCACTGCCAGTTTAAAAACACTTTTGAGTATATAAATGGGTACTATTAAGACATTTTAGAAATTTCAGCCTTCAGGATCTTAGATGAAAGCAAATAATCTGTTTCTACCCCACCTCAATCAAAATATGTAAAATAATATTCACTCAGAATTGAAATTCCTAATCTATTGTAGGAATTCTATTTCCTTTACTCTTAATGGAAACTTCAAAACGCTGAACAGGCAAAATTGGATATAACAAGCAAGAATATTAATTTTCTCTATTGATTCTAGAAATTGAATTTTGAGAAGTGGGTTGCCTAGCTAAAGGTAGGCTGGCAATGTGACTATGCAAAGCATAGAGTCTTTCACTCCTAGTAGGATCTTTTAAAGGTAAAACTGAGAATACATTTGAGAACATGACTTTGAATTAATTTGTTCTTATTAGGAATATTCATTCTCTAGTTTTTTTTTTCTATTTTTAAATCTGAAGTAAGACAATTACTTTAGCAAACCAGAACAGCAAAGAAGAGGTATCTAATGATAGTTTACTGAGTATATTAATAGTTGCATAACAAAACATTAATACAATTTAGCAAAGAAAGAGGGAAAGAAATTTTCACCATGATTCTCTAAGTTTATTCTAAAAGAAAAGCTCTATTGCAGCTTTAGTTTACAAAATACACCGATGTTCATAAATTCTGTTAATCATTATTTACATCCAATAATATAAACTAAAAAGGAATCATTATCACCATTTTACAGATAAGAAAAATAGGTGCATATGGTGGTTTGGAGCTACATACCCCAGAAAAACATGGTCTTACACTTAATCCATTCCTGTGTGTGTGAACCTATTGTAAGTAGGAATTTTTGATGAGGTTATTTCAATTAACGTGTGTCCCAGCTGAATCAGGATGGGTCTTAATCCTATTACTGGAGTCCTTTATAAACAGAATGAAATTCAGACAGACAAAGAAAGCCACAGGAAGCAAGCAGCTGATAGTCAAGGGAACCCAAAAGAGAAGGGAGAGGCTAGGAGATGCTGCCATGTACATTGCCATGTGACAAAGGAGCCAAGGACCAAGGATCACTGGCAACCAGCCCCAGAATGCCAATCTTTGGGAAAAAAGCATCATCTTGATGATGATGCCTTGATTCGCACTTCTTTATTTAGCCAATAAATTCTCATTGTTAAAGCCAACCCATTGCATGGTATTTGCTTTGGCAATGAGGAAACTAAAGCAGTGCACAAAGCACGTTTATAACTAAGCAGGCACTAGATTCTTGTTATTTTGACATCTCGTACAGGTCTCTTCAGTATATCACACTGACTTTGCATCACATAAAAATGAAATATGAAAGGTACTGGCCCTCCTTAGTCCTCTTCGTGGGGGCTTTTCCTCTATCCAGAGTGTAAACAATACAGTTGCCTGGCTCAGTCCTAGGCCCTCTTCTCTCCATCTACAATCTACATCTCTCTTCAGAGTATCTCATTCATATATATGGCTTTATTTATTTATTTATTCTTTTTTTCTTTATTTTTAAAGAAGTTTTAAATTACATAAATGTTATATCAAAAATTTAGGGGATTCCCAGATTTGGGGGGGGCCCGCGGGGGGGGCGCGGGAACAACATCTTTCATTAGTCTGGTACATTTGTTACAATTGATAAACAAATATTGAAGCATTGCTACTAACCATGGTCTATGGTTTACAGTATGCTTTACACTTTTCATTGTACCATTTTATAGGTTTTGCCAAAATGTATAATAGCCCATATCTGTCATTGCAATGTCTTGCAGAACAATTCCAATGCCCCCAAAATGCCCCATGTTACACTTATTCTTCCCTCTCCCTCCCCTCACAACCTTTGGTGACCACTGTATAACCTCCTTTATTCTGACAAGACCCAAATCCATTTCACCTGCCCATACCTAGTCCTTGAGCTCCAGATTTGTCTAACTGCTACTTGATTTCTATACTTGGTGGTCCAATCAGCATTTCAAACAGCCTCATTCACCACTCCAAACCTGTTTCTCTCCCATTTTTTCCTGTGTCAGTCAATGCCACCACAAACCACCCAGTTACTAACACCCAGAATCTAGTAGTAACCCTCATTTTACCTCGCTCCTCACCTTTAATTCACTATCAAGTCTTATTGATTCTATCTACAATATATATTTTGAATGAAACACATCCTGAATATGAGAGCTATCAATGTGAAAATTCTTAACCACATCTCTTCAGAATTTCTATTATATTTTTCTTCTTCTTCTTTTTTTTTTGTTTCTTTAAAGTACTGTTATTTAATACTCTCAAAGTATAGCACTACTATATAAAGTTCTTCTGTTGTCAGTGCTGTTTGTTGTGACTGCTGGCTCTCACTCATAGTGAGTTGTTTCTTTATGAATTTTCTAAGTTTTCATTGTAAGCCCATCTTTTGTTTTAAAACAAATTTGTTGAGGTATAACATACTAAAGTGCACAAATCTTAAGTTTATTGTCCAATTTTCAAAACATATGTATACAATTATGCCACCACTACCCAGATAAAGATATGTAAATACTCCCCTCCCACAGCTGCTGATTTCAAGTTACCAACCCGACATCACTTAACATGATGGCAGAATAATCTCCCATGGGTTAGTGGGAACTGGCTCCAACATACCATTATGAAACACTTCCCATTTTATTTGAATAGGATCCAAACTCCTCACCATTATTTGCCTCCAGCCTACCTCTCCAACTTCCTGATATACGATTCTGTCCTCACTTTTATAACTACATTGGCCTCCTTCCCGCCTCTTGGACATAGCAAGCCATTTACTGCCTCTGGGCTTGGAACTTGCTGGTCCCTTTGGTCCACTTCTTCTCATGGCTGCTCATTTTTTATTCTCCATGCTTCAGCTGTGTCAGCACTTAGAAAGCCTTTCCCTGGTGATACAATCTAAACTGGCCACTCCCAGCTTTACTCTATAATTGCTATTTTCTTCTTTCATAGCAGTAATTGCAATCTGCCATTTTCATTTATTTAGCTCTTTAATATCGGCCTCTGCACTAGAATTTAGACCCCATGGAGGCAGAGACCCTGTCTCTCTTATTCATTACCATATCCCAGCGCCTGGCACAGAACCTGCCATGGAGAACGTGCTTAATGAATGTGTTGAGTGAATGAATGAATGGATGAGGAGTCATTAATTCTCCCAGGAGTTGCAATTTCAGTGATGGCATCATAAGATATAAATCCACCAATTTACATGAGAAACAGCATATTTTAAGAATCAGGCAGGTCCCTGTATAAGTGGTAGCATTAAAGCAGGGTATTTTAACAGCCTGGTCTGCCACTCATTTAACTTCTCTGAGCCTACATGTTTCTTAATTTCTAAAATGAAGATAATTTTTAGGATTAAATTTGTAAATAAATATGATACACCAATTGTAACACATCTGATAAATAATTGGTGATTGTTATCACTGTTATTATTATCATGATGTACAAATTATGGTGGACCAGATTATATTATAAATATAGAACACTTCCCATATTTGGCATTATACTTGCTTATCTTAAACGCTAATCCTGTCTTGAGCATACATTCTACAACAGTTGAGAACAAGTATCATTAAATCTATGATAAGGAAATGAAAGCAGAAATATCATGTTCCCAATGGTTACAAAGTGAATTGCTGGGAGAACTGATCTTAGAACTCAGGCAATCTTCTATCTAGTTTGGTGTGCTTTCCTCTGAAATGTGACTAGCATGCAAACATCATAATTGCATTTTGATGTAATATAGAGGATGTGTAAAATAGCTGAAGAATTTAAAAGACAAGTGTATAGTTCTTACATCAAAAATGTTCTGTTGTTAGGCTCTTCTTCCAGCACCTTCATAACTTGTCCTTCTGATAATAGAATACTTTCTGTTTCAAGGTCATCTTAATGGCCATGTCAGTCCTTCACGAGTTCCTGGTTTCCCTGTGATCCAAAAAGTGCTACTCCCTTCTCTTTCCCTCATTCTCTCTTGCTCTCTTGCTCTCTTTCACTCTCCCTCTCTCCCACTCTTGCTTTCTCTCACTCCTCCTCACTCTTGCTCTTACTCCCAATCTGTATGATATTTTCACAAGCTGAAGTTACTGCCTACTGAGACATTAATACATTCTATGTCATTGTCAACTGGCTGAAAGAGAATAAACAAACACTTTCAGCAATTTTATTTTCACTCACTCATGCTGACAACCTAGTTTATACTGCTTCCTAGGATAATTCTTTTCCGCTTTTTTCTTCAGAGCTTGGTGTATAATGTATTAATGCATAACAATCAATAAGAAATAACTGAAAAAATACACTCAATGTTTACCAACCATTTAAGGCACTTGGTTGGCATCTTAGCAAAATTTACAAAAAAAAAAAAAAATAATAATAATAATAAGCCAGTTTTTGAATGTCTTTATTGGCAGTAGAATATTTAGGCTTATTTTCTTCTCTCATTCCTATCTCCTTACCCCAAAGGCCACAGATTTTACTTTGCTCCCCAAATGTCTGAGTGGTGAAAAGCTTATAATCACAGATATGTACCATCCAAACACACTTTGAGGTTTAGCAAATGTTGATAGCAAAAGCACTGTACTTTCATTTCATTAAAATAAATATTTCTTCTGTTCAGTTTCCAGAAGAAACTCTAGGGAAGGAACAAACACAGCACAGTGTGAGTCAGTGACAGGTTATTAGGAGACCACTTGATTTGAGGCAAATGCCTAGTATCAACACTTGCACTAAATTGTAGAAATGAGCATGTGACACCTCCAAATTGTTGGCTTGTAATCTGAGTGATGGCATTGATGGCCTCTTAGATTCTATAGCCAAGATCTGCAAGTATAGCATCGGGAAACAGATGGCTAAGATCACTTCTCTTAGAAAAGGAGAAGATAATGGAAAAGAAGGCTTTAAATTATGCCAGAAGAAAGGCAGTAGTTGGGACAGGATGGTGGAAGAAGAGAGATGGTGGAAGAAGAGAGCCTTTCTGCTAATCCAGTGCTTTGACAAAGCAGGTAAAGGCTTGAGATTGATCCTCATTTTCTCTGAACATTCTAACCATTACCCAACTTTCTGGTGGGTAATGTCTGGCTTCTTCATTCTTTTTCTTCCAGAACCTTCCTTTGGGGAAAATGAAGCTAAATGAAATTGTGGCTCCCCCTATTTTATTGACTCCACGATCCCACCCATTCCCAGCTTCTTTCTTCTATTATTTTCAAAGGTAGAAACAAAGAGAATGAACTTTCATATTCTATGATATAGTTAGTTACGTTGCTAGCATGTAGTTTAATATGTGCGACCTAGTTTATATAGCTCATCAACACTATCAGAATTGGCAACTATTTGTTGGAGTTATTGCTAGCTCTAGCAATTTCTTTCACATCTGCTCTCTCAGTAGAATCCAAGAGAAGAATTACTGATACAAAGCAGAAAAGGGTCTTTTTGCTGGGATTCTGTTCTGGTGAGTTATCAAAGTCTGAATCCAGGAAAGCACAATATTTCTCTTAGTAAATATTTGTTGATCCCTGCTAGGCATTATTCTAGGTGCTAAAAACTTAGCAAAGAGCAAAAGAGACAAGACAGATAAGGTCCTACTGCCCCATAGAACCCCTGACACAGTCTAGTGGGTAGAGACAGATGATTTAAAGTTAACATATATTACACCTTTTTTTTTACCTCTCCCTGACTTCAGCACCTCCAGTGGCCACTGTCTCCCCATCAATGATATAATTTCTTCTACTGCTAGAATCACAGTAAGTCTATAGTAGAATACCAGTATGTTTACTCTAGTCCATATTTTAATATGGTGGCATTTTCAGGACTTGGAATTGACCTGGATGACATTGCAGTGACAGATACAGGCCATTATATATCCTGCCATAGCCTACAAATTGAGTTGGGAGGGAGTGTAAACTACAATGTAAACTATAATCCATGCTTAGTGGCAATGCTCCAAAATGTGTTCATCAATTGCAATGAATGTACCACACTAATAAAAGAAGTTGTTAATATGGGGAAAAGTGGGAGGTGTGGGAAGTAGGGCATATGGGAATTCCTTATTTTTTTTTTGTAACATTTTATGTCATCTAAGTATCTTTTAAAAATAAATAAAAATATATTAAAAAATAAAGTTAACATATAAATAAATTAACTTAAAATACTGATAAGTTCACTGAAGGAAATTAGAGAAGGTTATGTGAGAGGTACTGACTCAGGTTGGTGTGGAGTGGGGGCTACTTTTGAGCCTGAACAGTAAGCTAGAATAATTGGGAGCTATTCCCCTGCCTCACTGAGGAAAATATAATTTTCCCAGGAAACTCATATGCAATGGTTCTTTAAAATCTCCAATAGTTCATCATACATGTTTTCCAGAGAAAGGCCAGAAAGATAGGAGTTCCCAAGTTAAGGGCAATTTATTTATTTATTTTTTTAGGAGGCAGCAGGGATTGAACCCAGGACCTTACACATGGGAAGGAGGTGCTCAACCACTGAGCTACATCTGCTCCCCAATGAGAGTTGGTCTTTTAGTTTGTTTGTATTGTTTTTAGGAGGTATTAGGGATGGAACCTGGGACCTTGTACATGGGAAGTCATAACATGCAATAGTTGTTAGTTTTTAAAAGTTAATTTCTAAAAGTTCAATCATTTTGTCTTTCAAACCAAGGGTCACATTGTACAGCAACTCTCAAGTAGCATCACATGGAAACCTTCTTCATCGGGGCTTTAAAAATGGGAGCTATAGCTCAGAAGACTGTCCTAATTAGAATGGGAGTAAATAAGCAATGAAATGCCAAGAAGGTCTGTAAATGACTACAGAGGTTTTGAGAAAATAACAAATACTTTTTGGCAAGGCTTTTAGGATAAAGTAGAACTAGTACAGCTAGAGAATTTGATTCTCCCACTAGAGTTTTTCCCTGCCCCAGCCCGAGAAAAGGGAGTCACAGCCTGAATTTGAAGAGATAAAAACCCCAAAAGCTACTTAACTCTCATTCTCTCTATGAACAAAGTGGACTACACTAGTACCCTAAAAACGCTGGATCCTTACAATACCCTAGTACCCTAAAAGCGCTGTCTTCTGGGGTTTTGCTGGGAACCATTACAGTCATGTTGTTAACTTTAGTAATTCTACAGCTCTCAAGAAAATTTCTAAACACTGTGAACAAATGGCACACTGACATTGTGGGATTTATTGTTTTCATGTACGAAATGTCTTTTGGGGAAATGGCTCTGGGATTTCATTGTTTTCCTTCTGCCTTTTAAAATCTAATAAACTTCAATTTCACTGAGTTAGGCTAAGTTTCTTCCATGGTGCCTCTCAATGACATTTCCTCTCGGTTAGGTAAACACATCCCTTTCCTCTGTTGGGAAAGGGATGTGTTCCTGTTCACCTAGTTTGGGGAACTTTTAAATGATGTTAGGAGGAGCATGTTATACTCTCCGTGAAACTGTAAATTCTAAGAGAGAATTTTTAGTGATAAAAATGCTAATAAGTTTATGGCCTGGGGCTTCAGTTTCTTCACCAATAAAACGCAGAGGTTGATATTTAACAAATGGAAAATTCAATGGTTCATTCAGAGACAAAGAAAGCTATAAGTGACTTATAAAAATAGCATTCATAAAAAGAGCCTGAGAGAGAGAATGGCTGTTGCTGTTTCCTGGGAATCTGCAGGAGCAGATCTGCCTGGACAGACTGTGTGCCTTCCATTGTCAGGTGTAAATTATGAAGCCCTCTGGCCTGAGCTCTGAGTCTCTGGTCTAAGCCTAAAACTTTCTGGAAAATACAATTAATCTCTGGCCTCTCCTCCCCTTCTACCACATTCCAATCCCTTTGTCCCCCTTTTAACCCTATTGTTCCAATGGACCAAGCTCAGTCTTGCCTTTGGGCTTTCATACATGTTTTTCCTTCTGTGGAGAAATTGGAACCCTCACCCATTGCTGGTCTGATGGCATAATGATGCACCTGCTTTGGAAAACAGTCTGGCAGTTCCTCAAAATGTTAATTGCAGATTTATTGTATGACCCAGCCATTGTATTCCTAGATATATACCAAAGACAATTGAAAACATATGTCCACACAAATCTTGTACACAAATGTTTATAGCACCATTATTCATAATAGCCAAAAATGGAAATAACCCAGATGTCTATCAACTGATGAGTGGATAAACAAAATGTAGTATATACCATAGAATGGGATATTATTTGGCCATAAAAAGGAATGAAGTACTTGTACATGCTAAAATATGATTGAACATTAAAATAATTATGCTAAGTGAAAGAAGCCAGTCACAAAATGCCACATGTTATATGAAACCATTTATATGAAATGTCCAAAATACGCAAATCCATAAAGACAGGATGGAGATTAGTGATTGTCAAGGGATGGGATAGGTAGGTGGAGGAGTGGGTGAAATGTGAATTAACTGCTAATGAGAAAGGTGTTTGTTTTTGGAATGATGAAAATGTTTTAAATTTCAATAGTGATGATGGTTGTATAACTGAAAAATCCTGATTTGTATACTTTAAAAGGTGAATTTTTTGGTACATGAATTATATGTCAATAAATCTGTTATAAAAAAATTACCAATGTGTATCTTAGGTATTTCACCAAAATAAATGGAAACATATTTTCAAAGTCCTGTATAGGAATGTTAACAATTGTTTTACTCATAATATCCCTGAATCGGTAACACCCTGGGTACCCATCAAAAGGAGAATGGATACACTGTGTATGTTATACAATGGAATACTATTCAGTAATAAAATAAGTGAACTACTGACACACACAAAATCATGGGTGAATCTCTAAAACACTATACTAAATTGCTGTATTGGAACCATCTATAAAGTTCTAATCTATGGTCATAGAAATCAGCTCAATGATTGTTCCTATCATGTAACTTAAATTGGAGGTGTTTGGGAGATAAATAAAGATTAGTCAGATACAGATTTTGGGAGGGGCTGCTGACTGTGAAGGGGCATTTAAGAGTCTCCTAGCATGTTGGAAATATTTTATATTTTGATAGAGATATGGACTGCACAACTGTTTGCATTTGTTCATAAACAAGAGTTATCACAAACAGGACAGAATAAGATAAGCAAGGTAAAAAGGACACTGATGTCCCAAATATATGAGAAGGCTTTAAGAGAATAGAGAATACCTAGTTATTTTAAGAGTTCAAATCTCAAGATATAAGAGAATTATAGCTCTATGTCAGTGAGCTACAAAGTGAAGTGCAAAATTTGGAGTGGGAAGATAATCTTAGAATTCTATCTATCTATCTATCTATCTATCTATCTATCTATCTATCTATCTATCTATCTATCACCTACCTATCTACTTACCTATTTATTTATCTTATTTTCTCTAAAGAAACTAAAACACAGTTTAAAAATTACTACAATAATACATTGATGCCCTCACCACACTTCAGATAGCACATGCCACATGGGTGAAATGACTTCAGGTTAAGAATGGGAGTTTTGCAATGTGGACAGGTTAAAGTGGTGCCCACTCTAGCTCATTAGCCATCAGAGCACAAGAATGTGTTGAAGTTTATGTGGTCTGGATTAAGTGGATTAATGGCTCCTATTATCTTAAATATGAGATTATACTACTTTGTAATAAGATGGCAACTAACCGTGTAAATCTTTTGTGCCATAGAGATGTTCAATGGTTATCTGATGGCAGAATATTGAAGATTTGTTGAAATTTTAAGGTGAATTATGCATTTTTTAAAAATTAAAATTCTGCTGTTGATAATATATTAATTAGCTATCAATAAAATATTAATTAGTAATCAAAAAGATTAACACACCTAATTGTTCCCTGAAAGGTAAGGGAGATGTTTTAACAATTCAATCTGAAAATGTACATTGGTAAATGTTCTAATCATTATGATGTCTGTCAACCATAAAATGTTTCATATCTATACACTTAAAAAAAAACCACCTGGAAATAGAGGAATATTCTAAAGTATTCTTTTTAAATGATAAATTTAAAGTTTTCCAAAAACAAATTTTCACTGTGGTTTGAATTCATTTGCTAAAAATATAAAAATGAAAATAATTCCAACTAGTTGTGTGATATCAAGAAAGATTAGCATTGCCTATCAAAATTTCATTTAAAAAATCTTTCCTTATTTGGTGAATTGTATTGAAAAATTGTGAAATTATAGGCACAGCCAAAGGTGTATCTCTTTTATCTGATCTACTAATTTTTGTGAGATATCTTTTTCAGCTATGATCACCATTAAAACATTGAGTAAAAACAGACAACTTAAAATCAGACATTTGAATCTCTGTATCAAGAAGAGTAAAATGATTTCAAAAAATAATAATGAAACAAAAATTACTTTGCTCTCACATAAAGTATTAAGATGATATACTTTAAATCATTTATATATTATTTTAGTGATAATAATTACAATTAACAAATATAGTAAAATTAAAAATTTTAAAAGCAGGTAGATTGACAAACTAAATTTGATCCCCTAAAAGAGAAAAGAGTTTGTCTAAATTTGTCCCTATATGGAGAAAAGGTAAGAATGTTTCTGTTTCTGGAATTGCATAAATGTATGTATCTTTAATGCATTAACATGGAGAATATTGATATTTTAAGTTGAAAAGCTTATAAAAGCTTCTTGTGCTTCCCAACCCAGAGCAGTATTTTACTTGACTGTAATTCACAAGGTTCCTGCAGGCTAAATATTTTACACACAGAGTTAACTACACAAAAGTATTAACTACAATACATTTCTGGCAGTGATATAATTTGAGGCAAGGACTTTCTATCACATTTACACACCGCTGAGCAGATGGGGTGCTCAAGCTTAAGGTACTAGGTGTGAATCGACAAAGGCACAATGCCAGCTCTGTTGTAGGGAGGGAGAAGGCAACAATCAGTGAATATCTACTCCTTCCCAGGCACTCTACTATTTTCTTAGAAAATAAACTTAGCTTCGCCCCCACCCCCTACTACCTAGGCCTTGTTTTATTATAAGTAAAAAACTGAGACTCAAGGGATTTAAATATATGTATTTGTGAATTAGCTCAAGAATATTGATTCTGACTTCTTTTAACTTTTCCCCATATTATAACTTTTTTGTCCCCTGGTTAGGGTGCGTTACTAATTATGTACTACAGTTAGGGAAATTTACCTGGAAATCTTTCAGGATCATGACTAAGCTTCATGGCTAGTTAGTAGGGAAATTAGATTCAAATCCCATGTCATCTGATTCCAAGGCCCAAACAACATAAGTTTAAGTTTAACATATTATCTTGAAATCTTAAAGAAATGTTTAAGAAAGCATGGCTTGGAAATTGTCAGAGTTTAATAGGCAAATCTCCTAAAACGTGGTACAAAATTTATTACGAATTCTAACAAGTAGAAAATAAGCATAAACAGAGAAAAATAAAAAGAATTCAGAATCGATCTTCCCAGATAATCCAATGAACACATTATGTTATAATATTCAGGCATAAAATATAAATTCTGCTAACTATGTATATCTGTATATAGTATATACAATAGTATATACAAGCAGGTGCCATTGATTTATACCAACATTTGAAGAACAGTTCACTGTTTTTTTTAATATCTGTTACCATTTTGATATAATGTTTTAAACTCAAAGAGGAAGATTATTTATTTAACAAAGGTCCTTTGTCTGCCTTCCTGCCTCTCACCTCTCCTTATTTTCCCTTCTTCTTTTTTTCTCTATCTTGTTTGCAATCTGCTTCTCAGGGCCTGGACTAGGTTGAGGTGAGTAAAGCATTTGCCTCTGATGAAAAAGTTAAGGGTGCACCCCAAAATTCAGAAATCAAGATACATAATATTTTAATGCACTATTTAAAAAATAACATAAAATTTAATGCAAACATACATGATGAACAAAACATCAATTTTTTAAAAAAGAGAGCATCCGTCAATGCCATGTGGAGCCACAGTAAAGCCTGAAGTAAGGGGAAAATTAGTAATGATGATCCTGTCTACAGTGATTACTGAGGATTTTTGGAGCCCCTTAAATTTTGCACCATGGTGAGTACCTCCCTTGCTTGACTCTTGGCCCAGCCCAGCTGGGTCCTTCCTGTCTTGTTTCCTACCCTTATAAACAAAGAGTATAAAAGAAGTATATACATATGATCATTTTGCCAACCTAAATAAACATAATTTTTACATGTCAACCTCCCCTAATCAAAGCAATGGATCTCAGTTAAATAAACACAGAATGAGACTGAAAGCATGTACATTAGTTTGAAAAGTATTGAGATCTCTTCCATATGCAAGACAAATTATTTTACTGAGAGCTATTTGAGATTGTAAATAAATTGTACCATCCAGAATATAAGAAACATCCAAAAATATCTAGTCCCTTTAAGAAGAACACACTGTAAGCACCCAGGCTTGGAAATCTGGGAGTCTGAATTCACATCTTTAATATTTTAGCCACTGAAGTCAGAAAGTGAGACTAAGAATCAAGTTTGAGACCGATAGCGCAAACCAGAGCTTTTTAATTTGTTATTTCAATAAAGATTTACAGAGTACTTACCATATATGAGTTACTATAGGGACTTCAGGAACAAACTGATGGGTCAGGGATGGATCCTGACCCAATGAAGTCTACAATCTCATAGCACAGAGTTTAGTGGAAGGAGAAAATATTTTAGGCAAGGGAATGAGGGAAGACTTCATAGTAATCACTGAAATAGACCATAAAAATGAAGAGCCAATGACCATCGAACAAAATGGGGAGAAGTGGATTCCTAATGGAAGGAAACAAATGAGCAACACCTGATATACGAGAATAACGAAGCTTATTCAGAGAAAACCAGCAACTTAGTTTGATAGGAATATAAGGCATGTGAAAGAGAAAAGAAGACACCTAGATCAATGCCTAGCACAGAGTAGGTGTTCAATAGATATTTTTGAATTAAATAAATGAATGAATAAATGAATACTGAAAAGGAAAGATAATGCCATATTGTAGAGATCTTTGAATACTAAGATAAACAACTTGCACCTGAGGTAAAGCAGAAGTTTGTATTTGAGCAAAGATGAATCACTATCAGAACTATGCTGAGGGAAGATTAATTTACAAGAGAGGGTCAATCAGTTATTTCCATAGTCCAGGAGGGTAGTTATAATGTCTTGAATGATTGCATTGGATGTAGAAAATGAACAGACAGAATAAATGGGAGAGAGGTAGAGGTAGGACTGATAAAGCAATTAATTGGCTCTGGCAAGAAAGATGAAAGCATTGAAAATGACTCCTCAATTTGTAGCCTGGATAACAGAGAAGGCATTGTGCTTTTATCAGAAATAAAGAGCACAGAAAGATAAGCATCAACTTGTGAAGAAAGATAATTAGTCCAGCATTAGATACAGCTGGCAGGGGCACTGACAGGGCATCCAGGTGGAGATGTGCAGCAAGCAGATAAGTGTTGCCTCCTTCCTAATGCATAATGCCATCACAAGGGACAAGCAGCACTTGCTACTTGATGGGTCCCTCACTTAACCTCTACTTTCTGATCAATTGCTTGTAAGGAAGAAAGATAGGAAAGGTTTTGTTCTATAGAGTTGAAACGTTCAAGAAAATTATGTAATTAAAAAAAAAACCTGGTAGTATCAGCTTGATAAAAGATTTTAGATAACCTAGATGTACCTGAAGCTTTGGGATACTTAAAACTCCTAGCTTGAAGGCAACAGAAAAAATGAATGGCTTCCGTGGACTAAAACTATAGCTTTGGCCACTGGTTCTCAAACATTAGAAACATCCAAATCATGGGAAGAGCTTGTTACAGTATAGATTTTTGGGTCCCACCCTGAGACTCTGATTGAGTAGTTCTAGGGTAGGGTCTAAGAATTTGCATTTCTTGCAAAGTCCCAGGTGGTACTGATGCTGTTGGTCTAGGGCACACACTTTGAAAACCACGGGCTAGGAGAGGGCTTCTAAAAAGTGCCCAGAAAAGTGAATCTCATAAGGTAATCTTTGAACAATCTTCATCAGAACCAGACGGATTGCTTGTAAATTATTAATTCTTGGGCCCCACCCCAGACCCAGGAGATCTTAATATCTGAGTTTGGAGTTTGGGAATAAGCATTTTCAACAGCCTTTCTAGGTAATTTAGTACCTTCTAAAGTTTGAGAACCACTTTAAAGAAATTGCATGTAAATTAATTAGCTTTGGGAAGACATTAGAGACTTAAATTCTATAGTTGTGGCAAGTGACCCGGAGTGAAGATATGGGGGTTGTAGCCATAAATCTTGATACTAATGAGTTGTGTGGCCTTAGGTAAATCACTTAACATTTTTAGGTATAATTTTTCCATCCATAAAATAAAAGGACTAAACTGGAGGATTTACACATTCCATTTTAGCTCTATCACTAAAAATTCTAGGAATAGTAGTGGGTAATGGTCAAAGATAAACAATTTTGTAGAGTTTAGGAAAATGAATTTTTCTGCTTTTGTTGTTGTTGTTGTTGTTGTTGTTGTTGTTGTTGTTGTTGTTGAACTACACATGCTTCTTCTCCCATTCTGAATTGCCAGTCTTGCTGGAGCTAGGTTGTTAGGTTATCAATCTCTTTTGTCTTTGAGAATCATTATTGGAATGAGTCAGTTTTATGGTCAGGATTGAGTCTTACCTCTTAGGTATTCTGGGCTTTATATGATTAGCCAAAACAATCTAATTTTATTTGTAGTAAATGATGGACATAATAGTGATTCAAATTTGTTAGCCAAAATAACAACTTAGTATTAAAAGAGAACTTAAATTTATAGGTTGACTGTTTAAATATGTGAACTATTAATATGATATATTCAGATTGTATTATTAACCAATTCCTTAAGACAGAAAAAGAGAAACTCTATCTTTAGTTATGGAATTGTTTAACCTATTTTAAGCTTTTGGATTCCAGTACTTATTATTATGTGTAATAGGAGAAACAAAAGGGAAATTGAAAATGTAGGTTATTTTCTTCCAAATATAAGTATGGTTTTATATTGTGATATATTTATTGCTCAAATACTCTTAAGGCCTTTAAATTGTATTTATTTTATTATCTTCCAGACTGAGTTGGTGCCAGATGGCAGACTCCTAAAGGTTTTTACAAACAATACTGACTTACAATAAGGATATTTAACAAGAAAGGAGGGATTTGTAATTAGAAGTTTTAGTGCCCAAGATGACAATTAATCTGAGAAATGTAAAAGCATAAGGATATGCTAGTAAGCATGACATTTATGTTTTAGTATGAGAATTGACACTGAGGGAAGGAGAGTTTCATAAAAACTAAAAATTCAAAATATGTGTTAAAGGCCTCCAGCTTAATTTATTAGAGACAGATAGGTGTGGAAGTTCAATATCTTGACCAGAAAATGTCCATAGTAAAACATTTCAAAAAGTCTGAGCTCTTTCAATATGTATCAACCAGAGAACTGTTTTGCAAAATTCCTGTTGATATTAGATCTTAGGAATAGAGAGGAAGAGAACAAATAGTGGGCAGCTTTGAAGCATATTTGCAAAACCACTTAGTTTTTCCAATTTTTTCAAAGTAAATGATGCTCTTTGAAAGTAATAGCTGGCAAACAAAATGTCTTCTGAAATATTCACAGGCAGGTCTGGATTTATATCAGGACTAGACCGTATTTTGTTTGCTTGCCAGTACATCTGATAACAGAAATGCTGATGTGGACATAGCCTGGATTAGAACACCTGGAAGGGTTAAAGGCAGAGTAACAAAAGAGATTAGGTACTAATATAATATTTTTTAAATTATAACAATTTGTAAGAAAAAGATAATTAAATCCATAGAAAACAGAGCAAATAAAATAACTTAGATCCACAGGCACATACAAAAGTCAATACACATTAGAAAAAATGTTCAACTTCATAAACTATCAGAGAAACAAAAATCAAAATGAGGTGCTTGTCATTCATCCTTTTAGGAAAAAATGAAATAATAAAAGTAATACCATTTATTTCTGGCAACTACTGGCAAGAAAGTAGGGAAACAGGTGCTCTCTAATTCCATTGAGAGAAGTAGAAATTGGCACATCATTTTTAGAGGCTACTTTGAGAGTAGTTACTAAATTTCCAAACGAACATGCTTTTTAACTCAGAATCCCAATTTAAGGACTGTATCTATAAAGAAAATAGCACAAATATATAAAAGTATATATTCATTGTCGCTGTTTCTAAAAGAAAATATATGAACAATTGAAAGTGTTCATTAAGGGCAATGATTTAATAAATTATGGTAATTCATGGAATATTTTGAAAGTATTAAAATTGTGTACAGATATATATGCTAACATGAAAAATGTTTATGACATGTAAATTATAAAAGGCAAAAGGCACAGAAATTTTTGTTAAAAAAAAAGTCAATATGGAAACCAAAGTAAACACAGTATGCATTTGTGTGACTATTTAGATACAGAAGAAAGTCATGAAAATGTATACCCAGCTATACATATTAGTGGAGATTAACTCTAGGGGTGAAATTGGATGGATGAAGGAAGATTATTTTAAAATTAGGGTGGGATCATTATTTTCACTTTTTTTCGTATTTTTTCAAGTGTAATTTTTTAAAAAAGTTTATGCATTGTTCAATTTGTGAATTAACTTTGAAGATTAAGATTAAACTCAGGCAAGCATGCCATTTAACACATTTATTAGGTAAAGAAATTTGTGAATATACTGGAACCACGAGGACAGAAAGATGTACACATCCATTCTTTGTTATCCTGGTGGTTATAAAGTTGGAATACTCTTAGAGAATTTTTAGTCTTGAGCCTGAAGATGTGTGTTAAACAAAGACTGACAACAATGGCTTGAGTCTCCCCAGAGGTCCCTCTGCAGTTTTGGGGGAGACATACTTTTCTGATGTGGCTACTAAACAGTTTGAAATTAGGGTCCACAGACTCACTGAATATTAGGCCCCAGAAGTAATCTTAGAATGCATCTCTTCCACTTCCATAATTATTAAAGATGTGGAAGAAAACTGAGATCCGAGTGGCTATGTCTTTTTTCTAATCCCGACATTTCTTCTCAAATATTTTTGATTACTGTTTTCACACCTTTATGCTCGCTTTTCTAGAACCATCAATTAAATTCCAATTAGCAGATTCAGATGATATATGACTTCTTTATTCCCCAATCACTCTAATTCAGCACCTTATCCTCTACCTGTACTGCTTTCTTGATTTCTGTACATACTATGCTCTTTCTCACTCCATGCCTTTGTTCAGGCTATCCCCTCCTTTTCCCCACTTGCTCCTGTCTTCTTTTATCCTAGTTAAATCCTACTTGTTCAGCATGACTTCCTCTAGGATACCCTTGCTGATCTGAACTAGCCTCACCTCCCAGGCTATCTTAGGCTCCCTATCTCTGTGTTCTCATATTATCCTTTACATCCCTCTGAGAGGGCACTTAGTATACTGCATTTTACATTCCCTTCCTTATTAGACTCTTATCTATCTGCATCCTCCATGCCCACCACAGTTTCTATACCTTAGGAGCCACTGAATAAATGTTTATTGATGAAAAGATTGAGTAAATGAATAAATAAATTAGAATTGAATGTGGCTAATTAAAAGAATTAGTGCAGGTCTGCCTGTCATCATGGATCAAATCACCATGGAAAAAAGCAATTTAAAAGTACTGGCTCTGTTAAAGGACAGAACTTTATTATTTTTATCAGCACCCACACTAATTTATAGAATTTATATATTCCTAAAATTAATTTCAACATTCAGGAAAACAACATAGAAAGGAGAAATTTTCTTCAATTTGCCTTAACTTTATATATGTATATTAGAAATATATTACATATATTCTTTTTTCTAGGAAAAATGCTTATTTGTATAGTCTGCTGTGTATGCTATAAGAGATGACACTCTAACTCAAGTTAAAATCTTTAAAACCATTTAAGAAGTGTATAGTTTAAGGTTTTTCCTTTCCTCATGAGAAAATATCTAATCAAGACTGGTTTTAATTTCAAACATCAATGAAGATTGCTATAAACAAAAATAAGTTTAAAAAATAATAATTTAAAAATCCCGATTCCAGGCATTAAGAATGCATTGGCAGTGCTGTTGGAAATTATCTCTATGTGTTTTTCACAATCCCAGTGGAGCAATTCTCTTCTTTCACTGTGGGATTACTGTCAGAGACCTAAAAACACTGATTCTGGAGAGTAGAAAATATGCCAGTGGGATCTAATCTCCTAGTTGCAGGGTAAAGTACTGAAGTGAATCATACATTGTTGGAATCATTTGGCAAAAGGGCAAATGTAGCAAATACACTACTACCTCCAAGCCCAGTGGTATGGCAGCTATGGTCTCTTGGCATTTTCATACACAGAGCTGTTTAATATCTTGTCTTGTTTTTCCCCAAGCAGGGTTTGATCTGAGTATTCATTTCTGTAATAAGGATCTAACCCAGATTTAAGGTCATGCACCTAGTCAGTAAATTACCAAATTGTTTACTGAAGCTGAAGTTGGCTCCTAACCTCCTTCTGCTGCTGGCTCATGAATTAGCATCTATTTTGGCATTTTTACTCAATGTCACATGATGCTATAGAGTTCTAAGAGGACAGGGAATTAAGCAATCAGAAAAGAGATTATTGCCAGTGTGGTTCATGGGTTTTAGACGCATAAGACCAGGCCTAACTCTGTGTAAAACTATATAACAGTTGAAATTTGTTTTCTTCTCACAGACTTCTTTCCTTTATGTGACTTTGTTCCCACTTACTTCATCCTTAAGTCTAAGTATATGTCAGCTGCTACTTTTCCCAGCCTCATTCAGTTGTAGGAAGATGGTCGGCTGCTAGTAAGACTTCTCTTAGCCAGACTTCCACGCTGTCATTGTCAGGAGTGATGAGGGGGATCCACACCTTAGCATGCTTTTGGCAGCATGCCCAACACTCCTTCCTCCCTCCCCATATTTACCTCCTTACCAACAAGATTTGTCTAGAGCCTAAAGTTCATCATAGTTCTAGAACCCTGAACGCCAGGTGTTGGGGATTGAATGATTTCCCCCATAAAAGGGATGTTCAGGTCTCAACCCTTTTGTAAATAGGATTTTGAAGGGGTTATTAGTTAAGGTGTGCCCAAACTGAATTAAGATGGACCTTAATCCAATAAGTCTGAAGTCTTTATAAGTAAAGGAAATTGGACACTGTAGCAGTTTGGTATTATTTATGAATTCCAAAAATAGATATTGGATTATGTTTGTAAACTGGTCTGTTCCTCTGAGTGTATTAGAATGTATTAGATTCAGAAGTTTCACTTTACTTGATTAAATAATGATTAAGGCTTTGATTGGGCCAGTCAGTAGGATGTTGAATCCCCACCCCCTTGGTGGGTGGGGACGCACAAAGAAAACAACATGGCAGAGGAGTTAGTTGGGGAGATTTAATGCTGAAGCCCTGGGAAGAGAGACACAGCAGAGGCCCTGGGAAGAGAGAGAGAGCCTGATAGTCTATCTATCAGGCTTGTGGAGAGAATAGAGAAGCTAAGCCTGGAGAGGAATGAACCCTGGGAGAGAAGTGAGACTTATCCCAGCCTTCAGCTGATATTGGAAGAAGCTGGGGCCATGGATCCTTAAGAGGAAGAGGGACTTGCAGACATCGGCAGACATCTTGCTCCAATATGTGGCAACAAAATTTGGTGAGGGAAATAACTTACACTTTATGGCCTGATAACTGTAAGCTTCTACCCCAAATAAATACTCTTTATAAAAGCCAACAGATTTCTGGTACTTTGCATCAGTACCTCTTTGACTGACTAATACAGACACCAAAGGAGAAGCCACAGGGAACAGCCAGAAGCAGGAAGTCAATGGAACTGGAAAAGAAAGGAGAAGAGGCCACCATGTGTATTGCCATGTGATGGAAAAGCCAAGGAATCCCAATGATTGCTGGCCAGCTATGAGATTCTGATCCCAAGAGAAAGCAAGTCTTCTAGCCCCTGAAAGCATGAGCCAATGAAGTCCTGTTGTTTAGTCAACCCATTGTATGGTATTTGTTTTAGAAGCAAGTAAACTAAAGCGCTAATCATCACGAAAATTCCAAGACTTCCAGGTCACTCCTCATCTCTCATTGGTATTGATCTGTACATCCTTTGATTTTTACTGATTTTCCCATTCCTTTCTCTCTCTCTCTCCAAACCATTCTACTTTATTTTAGGAATCTCTATCATCACCACTATTCCTATATCTAGAGAGATCATAAAATTTATTGTACTAATGGGGATGCTCTTGAGATTGAAAGGGATATGATTAACAATAATACTACAACAACTGGCAAAACCAAGACTGCCCAAGCAAACTAGGACATAGTCAGTCACCTTGCCTATATCCTCAAATTGTTTTCTAAAATTTCCCTTTATCTTCTTTTGCTAACTTGAATCTCTCTTCCCACTGGATACATCACTTCCCCAATTACCTTCTTTAGTGGTAGCTATTTTTCTAAGCCACATCATTCAAATTCCTGTAGCTGGATGAGGGTAGTTGCCCCTCAGACCACTTCTAGACCCTTGTCCCTAAAGGCTTCCAGTTTTTATCTCATGCCATAAGACTATACTACCAGCTACTCATTCTTATTGCAGTCATGTACTGACTCGGTGCCACTCCTCCAACATTGTTCAAAGATTTTATCTCTTGGCTCTCGTTCATTCTCTCAAAGTTTTGTCATTATTCCTGATGACTTGATTATTCACATAGACATCCCTTTCTAGTACTCAGCTTCTCAGTTTCTTGGCTTTCTCTCTTCCATAAGTCTTTTCTCCTCTCAGCCATCCACACCCATGTCATATCATTACTAAAAAAAGTCATCCTCTTCATAATCTCGATGTCAAATTTCTCATCTCAGTACCAACTTTGTATTGTGTCCAATTTTCTCCTTTTGGTACAGTGACTTCACAAATTTTTCAGTCACAGTCAGAGCTATAATACATTGTTCATGCTATTCTTTTGGTAGTTTCGCTTCCCATTGTGTCACCACTTTCCTCCTATACACCTCAGATTCCATGATCTATTATAATAATCACATTCTCAACTCTCTCACCCCTCTTGCCTTCTACCATACTTATCTGGGAAACATCAACTTTGGTGAAGTCTGTTTTCTGTCACTTCCATGTTTACACTCAGGCAGCTGGAGATGGCTAGAGAAAAATGCACGATCCTGCTGATTGGTGCCAATTTATAGTTAATTTTACTAGTTTACCATCTTTCCCATTCTCAAGTAAAATATTCCTACCTTCTCTTTTCTCCTTCATTCAACCCCCCAGAATCTCTATTCCACGCCTTACATTTTGGTGTTGACTTTTGTTCTTGTTTCTTTGAGTAAATGTAAGAATTCAAAAATGAATTTCCATATGCCCCCACACCATATCTCCCAACCTAACTGTATTTATGCCCAGATACTTGACCTTCTTTTCTATTATGGATGGATTGTGCTCTTAAGTCCAAACTTTCCACTTGTGCACTAGATCTCATTCAAGGACATTTCTCCAGCATTCCCTCCTTCTCTCTTCTATCTCATGAGTTTTCCCCTCTTTACTTTATCATCCTCATCAATATACAAACATTGTATATATCTTCTTTCATAAAAAAATTTCCCCAGACCTCACATCCTCGAAGAACCCCTCCCATTACTCTGCAGTTCTTTCCAGCAAAACTTCCTGAAAAAGCTGCCTATTCTGGTAGCTTCCTCTTCTTTTCCAATTCTTTTTTCTCTCCAGTATAATTCTATTTTTTACCACTTTCATTTCACAGAACTGCTCGTGTCAAGGGCACCAGTGACAGTGCTTTACAAATCAATGATCAATTCTCAGTCTTCATCTAACTTGATCTATGAGCATCATTTGACAGTTGATCATTTCAGCTTCTTTGAAACACTTTTTTCATGTGGTTTCTCCACTACCACATTTCGGTTTTCCTCTTACCTCACTGGCTGATCCTTTACTATATATTCCTTACCACTCCCTTCAATAAATATTAGGTTGTCCCATGGATCACATTTTAGACATCTTTCTTTTATAAATACACTTATTTACTTGGTGACCTGATCCAGTATTATGGCTTTAAATATAAACTCTATACTAGTGTTCCCCAAATTTTTATCTCCATTCAGAACTTTCTCCTGAACTCCTGATTCATACACGCAGCCATTTTCTTGGCATCTTTGCCTGGATAATTAATAAGTATTTCAAATTGACATGCCAAATTCTCATTTGGCTTCTAACCCTGCTTATCCCATAGCTTTCTCAATCTCAAAAAATGGTAACTTTATCCTTTTTTTTTCTTTCATTAAGTTAGGCCAAAGACCCTGGAGTCATCCTTAACACCCCCTTTTCATACCTAACATTCAAATTTTTAAAAAAGAAAATCTTATTAGAGCTACCTTTAAAATATATTGAGATTTAATCACCTCTCACCACGTCGATCATAACCACTCTGATCCACCTATCCATCATGTCTCACATGTATTATTGCAGTGACCTCCTAACTAGTCTCCCTACTTCCACGCTTGTTCCTCCTATTCTCCACACAGGACCTAAAGTGAACCTTTATAAAGTAAATCATATCATGTCATTCTTCTGCTCCAAACCCTCCATTAGTTTCCCAAAGCCATTACAATGGCTCTCAAACTATTGTATCAGTGTTTCTCATACCTTATAATGAATAAGAATTAACTGAAAGGATTTAAGAAATCCAAATGCTTTCCATTCCTCATTTAAGATACAGTTGGAACTTTAGTAGGGCCAAAGCCTCAGCACTTTTAGGGGCTCCCATCCTGCTCCTCTCCTACTTGGATCTTATCTCCTGCCCCTCTTCCCTACCACTTCCCATCTGCACACTCTGCATACCCTGCTCCAAACACACTGGTCTTCTTGACATTCATCTCCATCATGCCATGCTAGCTTCTGCCTCAGGAATATTGCAATGAGTATTCTTTCTGCCTGGAAGACTTCCTGACATCACTCCACCCCCCTCACTATTTGCATCACTCACGCCTGTTCTACTTTAGGACTACTTAACTGTCACTTTCTCAGAGGTGCCTTCCCAGACCACCCAATATATAATAGCAACACTCCTCTTCCTCTTCTCACTCTTACTCTCCTCATTTTTCTGTGTAGATTTGCCTTACCAGTTCATAGTGTCTGGAATTTGTCTTCCTGCACTAGTACTGCTCCAAAATATGTGATATTAGCCCAGTTAATCTGACTAATCTTTTGACTTGATTTTCATTTCAATATTCCAGTTTTCCAGCTAGGACTAGAGTTGGGTCCTGCAACCTGGAGGCTTGCTTGGAGCTTTGAGACCCCAATTGACCCTTGTTATCTTCCCCTTCCCCATCCCACTGGGATGATGGGCTATTAAAGGCATATCTTAAGTGGACTGATGCCAATACCAACTGACTGAATATTGCTGCTGCCTGCACCACTGCCCTCTTCCCTGTTGTGACAGTCTCCCTCTGAGTCCCCTTTGAATTTTATAGTTGCACTTAATCACTTATCACTGAGGTCCTGTGGCTAGGAGAGGGATTGTCTTTTCTTCCCTAATGGTCTTCATTGACAAGGTTCTGGAATTATTTGTTTTTCATCACATAAGTTATTAGGAAACTTATACTACCTTCCTAATATGCAGGGACTTCTCTATTTCAATACTATACACACATCATTCATTCCTGATTAGATTCTTTCCCGTGACCTAACAGTTTTCTCCATCCACTCTCAGGAATTACTTGTATTATGCCCTAGGCACTCATAAAATAATATGATAGACTAAATTCCATAAATTTGCTAATGCCAGTAACTTCTTTACATCTTAGTCCTCCAAGGTGTATTTGGGTTTTTGCAGGGAGGGACTCCCAGTGCTGCAATTTTAGAATGTTGCCAAGTCACCATCACTACCTCCTAACTGGTTTTTCAGCTTCTACATTGCCATCTTCAGTTTTTCTCAACACAGCTGCCATAATGATTTGCTAAAATATGATTTATATCATGTTACTCTCCTGTTCAAAACTCTTCAAAGTTTCCAATCTCACACTGAGTAAAAGCCAGCCATCTCAGAATGCCCTGCACAGTTCCATATTAGAACTTCATAGTCTTTAATATGTAGACAAATCACCTGGTGATATTGTTAAAATGAGATTTGCAGTCAGAAGGGGCTGGGGTGGGCTTAAGAGTCTACATTTCAAACGTGTTCCCAGGGGATGCGAATACTGCTGTTTTACAGGACCACAATTTAGTTAGCACTGCTTTACAAGACCTGCCCTCTTCTCACTTCCTGTCCCCCATTAGATCTCTGATTTTATCCCCTATTTCTGGAGCCACACTAGTCTCCTTCATTGTCTTGGAACACCCAGGCATATGCCCACCTCAAGGACTTTACACTGGGTGACCCTCTACCTGGAAACTGTTCACCCAGATTTACACATGCTTCTCTTTTTTTCTTGTCTTCCTTCTTTCTCTCCTACTTGCTTCAAAAGTCTTTATTCAAATGCCACTTACTCAGTGAAGTCCTCCCTGGCCACAAACCACTCTCCTTCTCCATTTTCCCCATACTCTTTCCTACTCTATTTTTCTCCTTAATATTTACCACTACCTAACATACAATATATTTTATTCATTGATCTTCTTTATTGTCTGCCTCCTCCACTAGAATGTAAGCTCCATGAATGCAATTTGTTTCTCAGCTCTGTTCACCCCAGTGACCAATGTACTGCCTGCAACATAGAAGGTGCACAATAAGTAATGGTTGAAAGGATGCGTGAAAAAAATCTGTTATATTTTTCAAATTGCAGTTTTACTTCTTTTGCAGAAAGTCCTTGCTAGAGTAAGACAGAAACAAATTTGTATTAGTTTAATTAGGGTAGCTTGGTACAGGTAAATGTCTTCCAAGAACAGGAAGTCAGAACCAATCTTCTTAGTCCTCATTTATACAGGTTTCTTTGTACAAAGCAGAACTAAGGTGGTAGAAGTAATCAGGATAGACCTTCAGGTAAGAGAAAGTTAATGAGACTAGTAGTACAATTAAGAACAATCACAATCTGAGACTTCAATGGAATCTATTTAAAGTTATAATTAGGTAGTAAGAATTGTTTTTCACAGTAATACAGACTTTCTAGGAAGCAGTTACTGAAAATATGGATTCCTGTCAAAGGTACATAGAAAAAGTTTGGCCTTTTGTGGAATGTTTGTCTAGAAGACCTGCCTGCACAAGTTAGAAACCAATGACAGTGAATAGGAAGCTGCTGGGTGACTGTGCAAGGCTGGTTGCTTGAGGAAGAGACCACAGACACATATCACACAGGTCAGTGTCCTCAAACTCATGAATCCCCAGTGTGCTTTAGCAGGTAAAAAGGTTTTTGTTTGTTTTTTAATAGAAGTTGGACAAGACCTAGCAAACTGAACCAACATATATTTTATCAATACTACCTATTCTTTGTCTAATCAATTTTCAGTTGTCTCTGATTTTGGTTGAAAGAAATATATACTACAAACAAGTTCCACTTTGATAGTTTCTCTTATGAATTCAGGAGAGAATTTTTCAATGCCCCCCTAGTAATTCAGAAAACTGAATAAATATGGTGTTATAAATGTTTGTGGATTTTTTTTACAATTTTAAACTCATAAGCTCACTTTTTCAATAGATGAACAAGAAATAGACATTATTCTCTATTTCTTTATTGCATTTTATTTTTAATTATGTCAGAAAATTTAAGTTAACCTTAGAAATATTAAACAATAAAGATTTATAGTTACAAATCCCTCATATATACATTCTCTTAGGTAATCTTCAAAACCATTCTATGAGATGGGTTTGTAGCTCTAACCAAACTATTTGGTGATGCTTTACATATGCATTTTATTTAATATAGACAAAACCTGTTTGACATAGGATTTCTTGTTGTCATGATGAAAATTCTGAAGCCCAGATATTTAAGTAAGTAGATATGTTTATACATTTTATAAGGAAATGATTTAAACCCAAGTTGAACTGCCTGCAAAGCCAAGCTTTTAATTCCTACACTGTGATCATTTTACAGACAAGTAAAATGAGGCTCAGAGAAGCCAAGTGACTTGCCTAAAGCATACAGCTAAGAACTGGGAGAGCCAGAACAGAAAACTTCATGTAAATACTAGGGAACAGAGATATTTTCTTAAACAGTACTGAAGAGCTAGAAGATATATATGCATATATGCACATCTTGAAACATATATAACTATAAAGATTCTGTGTGGTAAATGATATCCTTTATCTTTATGATTTATGCAATATTTTCGAAATTATATAAATATGATTTATGTAATAATATTTGGAAATATCCAGTTTGTATTAATACAAAGAATATAAAGGGATATAGTATGTGTGCATATGTATGTATGTGTGTGTGTGTGAATATGTGTAAGAACAGAAGAATAAGAAAAGGCCTTATTTACAAGCCTTAATTTGACTAGCTAATAGATTTTTTCCCTTGCAAAGTTACAAGAGTCTTTTATGATCTCACTATTTCCACTCTTATCTAACACTTACCTATTTCCCCATATACCAGCTATATTGACCTTCTTAAACTAATCATGACACTCCACTATTTTAGTAACTTTCTTTTCAGTCTCAATAAAATCCAAATTCCTAACCAAAGCCAAGAAGGTCCTAAATGATCTAATCCCTGTCTACTACTTCACTCCATGATGTCTCATTTCACATGTTTCAGCCAGGTTGATTTTATATGGGTCCCTGGAATGCACCCACTTCTTCCTGCCCTCAGGCCTTTGCCAGTGCTGTACCTTGTCTGGATGCCCTTTCATCCTCTCTTCCACATAGCCAGCTCCTGATCAAGCAGATTGTAGCTAATATTTTATCTCCTTGGGGAACATTACCGGATCACTGTACCTCACTGTACCTCACTGTCTCTCTTTAATCTCTACAAAAGCACCGTATTCATATATTTCATAGCATTTATCACAATATAAATTATTTATTTGATTACCTGTTTTATTTCCCTTTTCTAGCTCCCTCACCAAACTCTACAGTTCATGAATCCACTGATGACTTCTCTATTGTTTTGCTTTTATCTTTAGTTCCTAGATCAGTGCCTGATACATAATTGGTACTCAGCAAATATTTGATGAATGAATGAGTATGTATGTAAGTTTGATTTTTAAACTTTTTATTGGGAATATGTTTGGTGAAAGTAAAGAAAAAGAAACTTCTCTGGAATGATACTATATATAAAGTGATTGTAACGTATAGGGAACTTCAGCTCCTCAATTGGAAAAGAAATATAACCTATGAATTTCTATTTATGCTAATCCTCATGAAAGCAAATTGTTTTATCAGTAGGCAATGTGAAGGAAAATAACTATTCCAGGAGCCAATAGGCCTCTTTGGAAAAACAAGAAAGAAATACTTGAGGATCAATATCTGGGTCCTGGGAAACTGTGATTAGTATAACAAGGGTGAAGTAGTTAGAGGTGATCGCTAACATCTCAAGGACATTCAGTTCTTAAAGACATCATTCACAATTTGGTGAGAGGTTTTGTGTCAGCATTATCGGTTCTTAAAATAATGATAGTGTGTTGACTGCAAGAATTACTAGGTTGACTCTAGGGAACTATAGCAACAGCAGTAGCAGATGAAGGACACCACAAATATAGGCAGAGAATAATGCTGGAATCTGTGGCAGAATAAGGTTTATAGTTATCAAAACAGTTTTTTGGCATGGTATCATTTAGTCTGCTTTTCAAACAGTGAAATCAGACTTGGAGATGAAATTATTCTGCTGTGGAAGATCACAGAGAAAAAGCATATATAGCTTTTTGTTGCTCTTACCAACATTCATTCATTCATTTATTCATCCCATATTTATTTGTTGAATGCCAGTCACAGTGTTTTACACTGTGCTGGCCACTGGAAATAATTAAAAACAAAAAACAAACACAGTAGGTTTTCTCACGGAAGTTGAGAGGGCCCGAGGAAGAAAGAATTGCTTCTGTACTTGTGCTTATAAATTATGGACCAGAATAAAAATTAACTTTAAAATTTCCACATAAAGAACTGCTTTTAAGCCTTTTTAACAAGTTACATCTAAAGGAAGGTTACAGAAAAATAAAATCTAAATAAAGATTTTCACTTTTGGATGTAGAAACAGACACTTATAGGAACCTTAGTTGTTGACAAAATTAACTTTTACTGCCAGATAGCTTCACATAATCACAAGTAATCTGATTATCTGAATGAGAAGTGTGAAAAAAAAATCAGCCTTCATGTTTATAAGTCATTGAACCTTTGTGAACAAAACATCAGCTCATTTCATTGCTTTGGGATTACACTGAAAACTGATCCTTGAGACACACCTCAGAGGGCTTTCATTTTCTTGGAATGGTGTATTGAATCCCCTCAAAACCTTATTTAAATCAATAGAAGATATAATTTAACTGAAAACTGTTTCAGAGTTAAAGAAAAAAGAAGAAATGAATAAATCTCAATTTATCAATTCAAATATAGGTTACAAGCGGTAAAGATTATTAATGAAGACCAATTGCCAGTACCTTTTGGATGCCTGCTTGGGACTCCAGAACATTGTTCTCTGATCCATTGCTTCGGTTGATCATCCGCCACATTTGGGAATACATGCTGTCCCTCTCAAAGGGATTCATTCCCTTCATGCGGACATGTTCATACACTGCAGAATCCAGGACTGTGCCATAAGGAATGTCTGTTTGCTTGGAAAGGTCCTGGAGAGACCTTGATTATCAAGAGAGAAGGGAAACACAAGAGAGAGTACTGAACATTTTCAAGTGGAAATAAATATGAAGGCATGCAGAGGGTGAAAAATTTTAGTGTTTTTTTTTTTTTTTTGTGTGTGTGTGTGTGTATAAAACCTTTTTTGGGAAAAAAAAATCTAGCAAATCCATCAAAGCAAAGATAACTTAAATTAGATATTATCATTTTTTTAAAAAATTTCAATAGGCCTATGTTTTCTTTAAGTGGTCAGGCTTAAACATTAAAAAAAATAATTACATTTTACATAAACAACATGTTTTGTGGCCAAGTGTATGCTTATAAATGTTAGGGCTTAAAATAACATTCAGGATATTTGATATAATTTTCACCAACTGTAATTGGATTCAACTTTCTTTTAGTACTCTTTCTATGCTATTATATTTGTTAGTAATTATGATAGCTATTAATCATGGAGTGGCTACCACATACATGCCAGATAATTGACATACTTTATTTTCATAGCAATGCCTCAAGTTCAGAATTATTTCATTCATTTTATAGATGAAACTTGAGTTGGGAGAGTAATTGACTTGGTAAATGTAACAGAGGAAGTGAGGGATAGAGCTAGGATTCAGGGAGCGGATGTGGCTCAAGCCTCTCACATGGGAGATCCTGGTTTGGCTCCCGGTGCCTCCTAAAGAAGATGATCAGACACCGCAAACAACAGATGCTGCAACCAGCAGATGCCACAGTCAGCAGACTTCATAGCCAATGGGAAGGGGATGCGGCTCAAGCTATTGGACACTCCCCTCCCATGTGGGAGGTCCCAGGTTCAGTTCCCGGTGCCTCCTAGGGAAAATGATCAGACAGAGGAGGGAGAATCTCAGGGGAGGCGGGAATTTAAAAAAAAATTCAAATGTACATTCTGTCCATCCCCAGGGGCCACATTTTTTTCGCTGCAAGATGCTAACTCCTATTACTTTCACTATATTTGCTCTAAGTGTGTGTGCATGTGTGTGTACGTGTGTGTGACTTCTATTTATATTCAAAGAGAATAAATTTCATGCTTCTGGAAAGCTGAATATGTTTTCAGCTTTCTATTTCTAGGAAAAATACCCCAGGATTTTCGAGTCAATCACTGTGATGTTATCTACTTGTCCCAGGTTATCAGTCTCTAGATTGGTGGTTGATTTCCTTAGATTTGAGTTTCTGAGCCATGTCTATACTTTCTATCTTGGAGAACCAATTACTAATTCACTGGAACTAAATGAATTTGTGTAGGTGCCAAACTCTAAAGACTACATTTATAAACAAATATGTGTCTTTGGCATATTCTTCAAAATCAGATGTTGGCATGCTTCAAATTCACTCATGTCTGAGAATGGGAGAGATGCTATGAAACACTATACCACATTTTGAACAACAATAAATGCTTTTAGCACTACACAATCATGGACAATGAATCTCATCTAATATATGCATCTGACATTTTAGTCGGTTCATAGATGGGGTTTGCTAATGCTTTGTTTGGGGTTTTACAACCAACACAATCATTGGGCAAAAGTATTGGGAATACTTTTGCAGGTCACCAATTTCCATCATGAGCAAAAATGTGTCGCAAACAATAAATTATGGGCCATGTTTGTTAGAGGAATATTTGTGCCAATTTTTAATGGTAACACCCAGCAAAATTTAATCAGCAGTTTACTGAGTTTGGTCCTGTTGATATGTATTATTTCCTCCATGGAAATGCCATAATTCCCTTTTGCTCTACACATCTGCTGCCTAAAATGATGCATTGAAGATATACCATTTGGAAAGGAGAATTTTCTGGAATATTCTACAACTACAGGACTTCTACTATTTGTGAAAGCTAAATTAAAGTGATAGTATTCTTGAATAATTGAGGGCAAAAGCAGGAATAAAAGTGAGCCATGGGTGCCTGGGGTGCAACCTGATAACAAAGTTACAGGGCCTTTGCTCCTGCATAAGATAATATTGGTAATATAGCAATAAAATTTTCATTTCAATACAGGAGTTTACTGCTCATTTACTACTGTTTCCAGTGGTAGCAGTAAAGCTGTATTAAAAATATTTCCCACTGTTTAGTGGAGGATGCTCTAAAGTGGTAACACAACAGGAAGAAATGAAACATATTCATGTGGGTTGTAGCATTGAGGCCCATTCAGTTTCTATAAATACAAGGGTCATGTCTAAGTAGTTGTATACAGTTAGTACCATATTGAAATTCAAGGTCTATGGATGGAGAAAGCCCTCGTTAGAGTTCATTGAACACCTTAGCAGTATAAGGTTGGCCATGTGCTGCTTGGTAATTCTGTAGTTAAGCAGAAATTAATAATCTTGATTCTAACTATCCAGAAGGCTTCCATTTGATGGAGGTGAAATCATAGTCTAGGGGTGAATTATTTTATGCCTACATCTAAATCTAGAATCATTTATAATTGGTCTGCTCTAATATTCACACCAGTAAAATATTATTAAATAAATACTACCTCTTAGCCTTCCATGAAAAGAAAAATGAAATCAAATGTTGGGGTCTCTAATATAACCAAGTTTCTGTAACATAGCGTCACCCAAAATATTAGTTTTACAACCAGCACATAAGGTTATAATGCAAACAGATTGGTTGTTGAAGCTGTTTTCTACACAATAAATTATTTAAAAGAATATATTAATATATTGCCAATGCAAAGTTCCTGAAATCAGAAAGAAGGGCAGTTTATTTTCCACATACTTCAAGCTTAGAATAGCAGAGTATTTTGTAACTTAGAACAAAGGTATGTTCCCTTTAGCTTCATTTCTGATATGAAGTTGAATTTATAAATTTGCCTTGAGATATGTTTGCAATAAAAATTACAGCTTGTCTGATTCAGCATTGCACCATTATAGTATGCCAAGATAGCACCAAAGGTGACAAAAATAAAATGACAGAATAAAAATGAAGAGAACATAAATAGCTTATTACAGGAAAAGAATGCTGTTTTAGGAGACCAACACAGAAAGATAGTGCCTATTATAAGGGGTTATTTTGCTATTTTGATGTTAATAAGATTTTACAGCAAGATAAGCAGAAATGCTATGGCCTGTATTATGCTTAAAAGAAATCTCTGGGTTATTCTACAAGTGGTAATTCTCAAAAAATTGTATGTGAACGTCAAAATCTGAGGCAGTATTCCCAATCATTGTTTTAAAATGCATAACAATACTAAAATCATTAGTAAACAACTAATACATAAATTAATATCCCATGGCAAACATTGGCTTTTCTTTTTAACATTTGGCAATGTTTACCCAGGCGACAAAATGAATGGGCTTTCCAGAGGAGTTATCTGTAAATATGCTCTTACTAATATGCTCCATTTTGCCACCTAACCAACCACACAAAACCCATATATACTCATATAAAACTCAGCAAATCCTCACCTTGTGAATCTATTAAGACTGACACCTCCTCTCCCAAACCCACACCTCCATCCAGACACCCAGAGTAATAAAATGAATGTCTATTGCTATAGGTGGTTGAACGATATAAGAAAGCAAATGTCTTGCTGTTATAATTTGCCTTTTTCTTTCAAAATCTTAGTGAGATTCTCCTTTTATTCCCAATACTGGTCTCATATCAGACCAGCATCTACCCATGGGATACTAAACAATACTGAAAGGTGCTAAGTAACTACTATTTAGTTATTTAAATTAAGTAGTTATATAATTATGAACATTACACATATTGAGGCTACTTCTGGGAAGGTAAGTTTTAGGAATTTGAGTGAATCTCAGGGATGAACAGAAGAAGTAATAACACTTAAATTTCTTTCAATCATTTAAAATTTATTTAGATATATGTGGTAGTTTGATATTAGTTATATCCGATAATAGCTTTGCCATTGGGTAGGTTAGATCTTGAAGTCATTCATTTCTCTATTTGTGAACTGTGAGATGTTAGGTACCCCTGTAAACCTTAGTTTCTTCATTTATATAATGGAGATAATAACAGTGTCCTCCTCAGAGCTTTTATGAAAAGAGCTGTCACCTCATCGTTTGACCAAGTGATCTATTGTTTTTAATGAAGATAATTATTATAATGTTCCTCTCCCTTTAATGCCCCATGTACAAAGGAATTTCTTTGTATGTGGATATATTTTTTTGACAGAGGTAGGATGACCCTTCATAAATATTGTTGAAAAGATGCACACATTGGAGTTGAATTAAATAATGTATAATTTCCCTTCCAAGTATAAGATTTGTATGAATGTTTGAATCTATGATGCTAAATGATAATAACTCTCTTCATAGCAAAGTATTTGGGACATTTATATGACTTTTTGTTAATGAAATTATATTATGATGAATGTGTTGCTAAAAATAATTACATTGCTACAACTTTGTCAACTAGTTGGAAGAAAGAAACTTAATGCCTAGTCTCTCTGAAGTAAATTTTCATACATAATTTTTCCCATTTTCCTTCAGCAAGATAATACTTACCCGTATACAACTTTCCAATAACTCCCATAAACCTTTCTGTTCCACCTTCTGTTCCCTTCTGTTCCCAACTATTCCCTTCCCTTCCACTCCTTTCCTTTCCCTCTTCCCTCCTTCCTATACTTCTTGCTGTTCTTGGAAAATGGTTAAACTCCTTAGCCCTCAAGGTACTTCAAAAATTTGGCCACAACTTTTTAAAAATCTATTCTCAGAAATGTCCTCATGTCTCCCTATGATTTTACAATTCTTTGCTTTATCCACAGCTCCATGTCTTGGCACAGGAGGTTTTCTCAGCATAAGACACTTATACTACCTTGTCCATCTGGTGAATTCCTTTTTCTTCAAGATTGAACTCTGCTGTCTCTTCATCGCTCTTCTAACACTTTCATATAATCACATTTTAGCATTGTGTCATAAAATTTTACCTCATTAGAATATACATTGCTAACTCTCATAAATTATTTTTTATTCATTTTTTAAACCTAGCAGCTAGCTCAAGTGGCCTGGAAACTAGTTGGCAAACAATAAGTCTTCCTTGTTTTGACTAGAGGATTCCTTACTGGAAAGATATTTTCATTTTGTAAAGCTAGTGTCCCCATAATTATAGCATGGCAAAAAACTGAGACTTTTACTTATATATTATCAACCATTCTGAGGGTGACTAATCATGGCTAGCAGTATTTTGCAGTTGGAAAATAAAGCTTTTATTTTAAGTAAGCTTTGGAAATTTCCCTTATAGTAAAATCAGTTGCCAAAACTTCATTGAACTTCCAGCAAATTGCTTGGCAAAGCATTTTGCCATGTATATTAAAAACAAATAAAAAGAAGACACAAACAAATAGGACTGAAACAAAGTATTTGGAAAGCTGAGATTCTAGTCCGTATTTCTGGTAGACACAGGACTAGGAACAAGGTGGAAAGTATTTCTGAAAAGGTTATTAACCTAAGCAGCACAGAAACAGCAGATTAATAGGTTCAATGAATGATTTCTGGCTGAAATATCAGAAGCAAGATAAAATGGTAAAGAAAATTTCTCAACTAACCTTTTAACTGAAATAATTTTTTAAAAAATAAAAGAATTTGTGGCT
This sequence comes from Tolypeutes matacus, assembly GCA_026826555.1. Lineage (NCBI taxonomy): Eukaryota > Metazoa > Chordata > Mammalia > Cingulata > Chlamyphoridae > Tolypeutes > Tolypeutes matacus. Next base: position 10,089,312 of record JAKSZT010053779.1, on the reverse strand, counting down.
TTTGTAGCAAAACTAAGTAAAGATCATAAAGAGGGAAAGGGCAGTTACTTTGGGTATTGAGTATTATTACAGAAAATTTAATATTTTTTCAAGGGTTGAGTATTTAGATAAAAAAGGGAAAAGGAGAATGAATGCGTATGCTCTACATATAAGAGAATGGAATAACATCCATCAAAATGCTCTTTTACCTTCCTATTGGTAGCATAGCCAATGGACACTTGTCTTTGAAAAATTACATGACAAATCTTAGTTGCTCCTCTTCAATGAAGCCTTCCCTTATTCCTCAGATAATAGGTTTAAAAGAAAGTCTGATGAAATATAAATGCATGTGAATAGTTTATGGTGTGGGAAACAGGACTTTAATACCTCTTTATATCAGAGGAAAAACTTGGTTTATAGATGGTTGGGTGCCAAACTTAGCTCAGTGAGAGCTATTTTGATTTCTTGAGGGGTATTCCTCTCTAATGAAAGCAGGCTCAGGAAAGAGTTGAAAGTTCCTTAGAACAAAAATGCTAGGATTCTCATTTTAAAGGGATTAAGGTCAAAGTCATGTTAATAGAAGAAATATGATTCTCTCAGATTAGATTGTAAAACCAAAAGTATAATTCATGGGGCAAGATATACTTCTTTAGGAAGTTCAGGAGAATCCCAGCCACAGCCATCTCTGTTAGAGAGACTGGACTGGCACTGAAGTGCTTGCATCTTCCCTTCTCTCATGGAATCAGAATCTATTTGTTCTCAAGACAGAAGTTCTTTGAATAGTAAGCTGAAGTCTGAGGCCACCAAGTTGGAATAACAGCAGGCAGGGCAGAAGGTAAGGGCTCCTTGTCTTGTGGAAATAAGGAGGCCCCTGATGGAGAGAGTGGTTTATAAGGTATATGATATGAGGACCAAAGAGGATTGGGATTTAGGAAGGGTCAGTGGATGAGGGGAACTCCATGCAGGTCACTTGAAGAAGGCCTAAGAGGTGCAGTCCTCTCCTATCTTTTATCCTGCTGTTCTGTTCTCTCCCCACTCCTGTCCTACACCTTCTACTTGCTCCTTAAACCCTCTGTTATATGGTACAACAGAGTAAATTAGGTAAAAGAACAGTTTCAGTTCCTCTGAACTTCATCAGAATGTGTAATAGATCTTTATTTTTGAGAACTGTTTAAATATCCATCAGAATTTCAAGTGTGTTTGGTATAGAAAGTGTGGCAGCACTCAGGAAGAAGACAATTCTCCCTTCCTGAACATGGTCTCTCTTTTGTGGATTATTAGACATGGAGGATTGCAGCCCAGCAGATGACTCTAAAGCCTGAGAGATTTAGGAACATTTCCCACACCCTTCCCTCCCCCCCGAGTAGTCAGAGGCAACCCTGTCCTCCATGTGGTATAGATAGGAGGGTCACAGGTAAAACTGGATGTTTATATAGAGAAGGTGCATTAGAGAATGATGGATATGATGGGCTACTTAGGGATACATCCTCCAGTGCTTGGTGAGACTTGTACTTTCCATGCAAATTTACAAATTGGTTCAAACTTGTGGATAAGCTAGGTTATTTTTCAGGGTCCAAAAGTAGAGGCCAACATTCTGTCCTGCTTACTATGTTGGGTTTAAGCAATAAAAATTATTGCTAACCCTTCCCAGAGGGGAAATGATGTATAGATGGTATCATAAACCATAATCTCCTCAGAGCGGTAAAACTTCAGTCCTGCGATAACCACCAGACCCCATATGTGCCGTCACAGGACCCTAGAGGGAGCTCTTTTTTCACACTCTATGGAATGTCTTTGTTCTGAAACACCTTATATCACCCCTCATTTTCCCATCTCTTTGTGGAGCACGACCGTTCATTCTCCAGACTACCGCCACCGGAGACTCTCTCCTGTCTAAAAGTCCAAATAAGGCTTATGTCTGACTCAGGAAAAAAAAAAAAAAAAAAGATTGCTTAAACCCTCTTCCAAATGACAATGTTTTACAAATGCTAGGAAACAGTCATCTGAAAATCTGATGGGCTTGTCTGACTTATTGACCCACATTATAAGGTAAGAATTAATTTTGTCATGCCATTAATCCTGGTACATGGCAGACACTATATTTTTCCACCAGAAGTACCATAGCCCTGACATTGCTAACCAAATTATCATTTATGACCCTTTTTTCTATTTAGAGTGGCCTATTAGTGAAATAAAATAGCTTTTCATGATACATACACCCCCCCACACATGAATTCTATAAAATTTAGCAAAACTCCGTTACATAAGGACCCAGTATTTGAATTCTGTAGTTTTCCTTTGTATACTACAAATCAAGTGCAGTTTCCTTCTGAATTATCATGAAAATAATGTAACACTTATTTACCCCAGGAGTGTAAGAACAAAAATGGAAATATCCTAAACTTGTATGGCCAGCATTTCATTACGTCAACATGGGTTATCCACTAATTGTAAAGCATATGTTGAGACAATAACCTCAAATAATCCAATAGAAATCAATAGCAGAATAGTGGATTTTTATATTCCTGTATCCTTGAACATCCAGGAAGCACTTGACTAATTCCCATGGATTTCCCTGAGGAATATAAAATTTTTAAATAGTTTTAAGAAAGAATCCTAATACAATCATAACATGACACAGTTGAAAGGGTACCCAAAGGTACATAAGCCAACTCTTAAAATTGACTTCACTTTTCTTCCTAAGGCAGTATAGTGACTTGGAGAACTTAAGACCAGAAAGTCCTTATTCATGCCTAACCTAAAACTTAACTATTTCACATGAATCTCTCATCTTGTTCGTAGTGAAAATGGACAATAACTGGTCACCATTTTAGGTGCAATATTTCTTTATGTAATAAGACATTATATGTGCATCCTTTAGACATCTCCTTGTTGAGATACAAATAAATTCCTTTAGTTATTACCCACAGAATCCATTATTCACTTTTTTACATTGTTACTAAATAAACCATTTTAAAAATTATATTGTAAATTTTACATAATTCATGGACCTTATAAATATCAATGGTAGTCTTTAAAAGGCCTGAATAACTTTTATATCGCTAGACGAATTTGGTCATTTTCTTCATAAATGCCAGTGCTACATCTGAAAGCTATAATTGACAGATGGTCCATTTTGAAACAGCCTTCATTACCCATTTTTGAACTGTTATAGACACACATGCGGAATTTTGTCTTTTTGTCTCTGATTTAATTATCATGTTTGTCCCTATTAAACTTTATCTTACTTCTAATCACCTTGTTTAATTTTTCAAGGTCCTTATGAATTCTTACAGTTTAGTTCTAGTCAATAATCACCCCCACTCAATATAGCATAATCTGCATATTTAATAAGCTTACTCCCTATTCCATACTTCAAATCAATGCTGAAAATGTTAATAAGAATCAGGACTGATGCTGACTTGTGGAAAAATTTTATTCAATATATCCTCCAAGGCTGACATTGAACCATTGATCACTACCTCACATATGGCCCACTAACTAGCTTTGGTACAATAACACATAATATTACCATGTGAAACAATGACCTAAATAAAATATAGTGTGGATCCAAATGAGGAATCAATAGTAATCTGTAGCTTTTCTTTCTCCCTACAAGGTCTTTTGAGGAGCTCAAAACATTAACCATATTATCAAATTTTCATAGTGGAAAAAAAATAACTAGAGAGAAAGAAGTTACCAGGAATACCAGTAAGGCTAATTTAATAGCCTATTTGAAGGCACAATGAAATATTACTGTTAAAGTAAGGTGGAAGGTCATGATTTCTGTGAATAGTATAATGAATATGACTAAAAAAAAATCTAACACAGAGCAGGGGACCAAGTTTCTACTGATAACTTCAAATTTCCCAAATATAAAAGAGGTTTTCTGTCTTCTTTCCTTGTGCAGTAGGCCTGTGGATTTCTCAAAAATTTTTTTGAATTATTTAGAGAAATTATCCTCTATTCTTAATAGGTGATATTTTCCTTTTGATGAATTTCAATTAAAGGTAAGTATAAAATGCATATTCTGATACCTGAGAGTCAGGTCTTCATTAACAGCTTCTCTGAGATTATAAATGCCCAAACTATTCTGCAAATGTGCCCCTCTTCAGCAGTAAATCTTGACACTGCTGCAGCATCCCTCTCAGAAAATCACAAGCTTCATCTAAAAAAAAACAGTCCATTCAGCCAGCTATAGACCTTGTTCCTCACCTTTTTCATCACTTGCCATTATCAGGGTAATCTATATTCCAACCTTGTCCTTAGCATCAGGGTTTGAGAAATGAGGTCTGAAGTATATGTCTCTGTGTATATTTATATGAATGTGTATGTGTGTGTGTAGGAGTGGAGGAGAAAGCCATTAAAAATAAATTGACTATCCTTAGAGGACACAGGTTTGTGGGAGAAATAAAAGGATCAGAGAACTAATGGGGTCAAGCAGGTACTTAGAGGAGGATGGAGGTCAGCCCCCAAGATTGCTGACATGATGAAGAGGCCAGGGAAAGAAAGTTGGGACTAGAAAAACAAAAAGAAAATAAAAAAGATAAGAAGGTATGGTAAAACAAGAATTTCCTTTCAGTTTTGCTTTTCAGTCAAGGATTTCTTTTATTAAGGTGATCATGTGAGAATATTTGTAATAGTTATTTTAGACCTTGTTTGATAATGTGATGGTTAAGTTCATGTGTCCACTTGGCTAGGTTATGGTGTCCAGGTTTTGGTCAAGCCAGCACTGGTCTGATTGTTATTATGAGCATATTTTGTGGATTTAAATCATCAGTAAGTTGATTGCATCTATGGCTGATTACATCTACAATTAACTAAGGAAATTGCCTTCAGCAATAAGAAAAGGCTTTAAAGGAAGAACTGATGATTTAAGCAGTCAGAAGGAAGAATTTTCATCTCTATTTCAGCCAGCCAATCAACCTCTCCTGGGGAATTCATTGAAAACCTTCATCAGTGATTCCAGCTTGCAGCCTGCCCTATGGAATTAGGGCTTGCCTGAACCCTCAGTCATGTTTGCCTATTCTATAATAAATCTCATAATATTTACATTAACTAAATTATAGATATCGATATGTATATGTATATGGATAAAGATATAGATACACACAAACACCCATATCCTGTCAATTCTGTTTCTCTGGAGAACCCTGACAAATACAGATTTGGTACTGGAAGGAGTAGTTCTTAAGAAGCAGATCTTAAGAATGAGATTTCTGAATTGGTTCTGGACTTTATGGAGTTGATTCTCTTATCTGATTATATTCAAAGACACTAATGACTCTATATCCAATAATGAAAATGGCATTGATAGTACATGTAATGAATTAGCAATAGATATATACAACATATCACCAATGGATATTGCTACCCAAATGCTTATGATAGGCAAGGCCCTGGATGACAGTATATATGAAACCTTAACAGAGATTATGGAGTCAAAAGATATAATGAGTTTGGCTGGTTATTCCTAGAAATACTGCATACAGTTGTTAAATAAAGGGATGAGCTCAAGACTTCAAATTCTAGCTTAATCACTGCATGAAGGACATGAAAGCTTCTATGTGTGCTCTGAAGGAAATTCTTATTTCTTTCAGTTGAAGACTTACAATTTCTGAAAAACAGACCTAGAGTCTCATTGTGCAAGAAGCTGAATTACAACATAAATTGATTTCCCAACTTTGCAGTGTGTCTGCTATTAAAGTGGGGACATTGATTGGAAAGAATGGGATCCTAAAAATTGGAATGGGATCATATGGGTTGATAATGATGATAGTGGAGACATTGAAACCCTAGATTCTGCTGAGTCATCTTTGACAGAAAAACTTGTAGTGGTCTTTCCTGAGGAATCAGCCACCTTATCCTGAGTCAGTCCTAGGAATCAGCTGTCCAGCTTCCACCTGAAGGGATTAACTCTATTCTGTTTGATGAATCTTTAACTGCCTCCCCTGAGGAAACAGCCCTCACACTTCCCTCTGAAGAGATCAATCCTGTTTCAAAGGTGAAACTGCAATGGAATGCCTTGGGGTAATTGGCTTGCAAGACACTGCTAATTCCTCTCTTGGCCTTCCCCTTCCAACCCTCTTTTCTTTAGACATATAACTAAGCTGAAATCTTAACAGGCCCCTTAGAGTGAGGTACAAAGTGTGATCAATAAGAAAGTGCACTATAATCTAAAAGAAATGCATGATTTTCTGATTTATATTGACAGAAATCAGGAGAATATGTATGAGAATGGATAGTTAGGATGTGGGATAATGGTAGAAGGAACATAGAGCTGGATCAGGATAAATTTATTGGTATGACCCCACTAAGCAGAGGTTCTGGATTTAACATTGTAGCTCAAGGGATTAGAAAGGGCTATAACAGTTTGTTCGGGTGCTTGGTTGAAGCATGGAGCAAAAGGTGGCCTACATAGCCTGAGGTTGAAATGTCAGAATTGCCTTGGTATAATGTAGATGAGGAGGTCCAAAAGCTTAGAGAGATTGAAATGTTAGAGTGGAATTATCATGTAAGACCTGATCACTCACCTGAGCAATGTCCAGAGGACACACCATTCACCAGGACTTGGAGGAATAACTTTGTGAAACTAACTCCATTATCCTTGCAGAACTCTATGGTCAGTCTTCTCTATAGGTCAGATATTACTGAGGGAATTGCTTAAACACAATGGGGATGATCAGATCCCAGGTTGACAGAATCCAGTGGCAATACCTAGTTGTTAAAGACTAGGTGGGCATGGCCACCATAATGGACAAGAGAGCCAAAGCAGTAATCAGAATAGTCTGACTTGCAGAGACCTATGGTTATGTTTATAGATCATGGGGTAACCAGAGGTAAAACAGATGGGCCAGTTTACTAAATTCCTATTTTATTTGTACAGGCAGAAGAGTCCTAGGTAAAGTGAACAAAATAGAACTCAAATAATGTAAACAGAAATTAACAATCCTAAAATCAATTCCCAAACTTGAGACAGTTTACAGACACAGAACACCTTGAATGAAAGGAAGACTGGGTCCTCTTCGGGAAGGACCCTGCTACAGTGTCTAAAATTTATATTGTTCATCTTTGTCCCTGCCTTTCCCAAAAGGACTTATGACATTTTACCAGGGTGACTGTGCATTGGGGAATAGAAACTTATCAGACATTTCAGGGATTATTAGACACTGGCTTGGAAGTGACATTAAATCAAGGATACCCAAAATGTCTCTATGGGCCACCATCAGAGTAGGGGTTTTGGAGATCAAGTGATCAATGGAGTTTTAACTCAGGTCCTTCTCATGGGTCCATTGGGTTCCTGGACCCATTCTTTGGCTATATCCCCAGTTCCAGAATGCTTAATTGGCATAGACATACCCAGCAATTGGCAGAATCCCCACATTGCTTCCTTGACTTGTGAAATGAAAGATATTATGGTAGCAAAGGCCAAGTGGAAGCCACTAGAACTGCCTTCACCTAGCAAAATAGTAAATAAAAAGCAATACCACATACCTGGAGGGATTTCAGAAATTAGTGCCATCATCAAGGACTTGAAGGATTGAGGGGTGGTAAATCCCACCACATCCCCATTCAATTATCCTATTCAGTCTGTGCAGAAAGCAGATGGATCTATTAGGATAACATTGGATTATCTTAAACTTAACCATGTGGTGACTCCAATTGTAGCTGCTGTTCCAGATGTGGTGTCACTGCTTAAGCAAATCAACACATCCCCTGGTACATGGTATTGATCTGGAAAATGCTTTTTCCTCAATACCTAATAATAAAGATCACCAGAACCAGTTTGCTTTTAGCTGGCAAGGCCAGCAATACACCATCACTGTACTTCCTCAGGGGTATATCAACTCTCCAGTTCTATGTCCTAATCTAGACCGCAGGTACCTTGATCACCTTTTTCCACCATAAATCATCACACTCGTCCATTATACTTATGATATCATGTTGATTGGACCTCATGAGAAAGAAATAGCAACTGCTCTAGACTTATTGATAGGGTATTTGTATATCAGGGGATGGGAGATAAATCCAAAAAATTACAGGGGCCTTCCATCTTGGTGAAATTTCTAAGTGTTCAGTGGTGTGGGCTTGAGATAGTCCTTCTAATATGAAGGATAGGCCATTCCATTTGGCCTCTCTTACAAGTAAAAAAGAGGCACAATGCCTAGTTGGTCTCTTTGGATCTTGGAGACATATTCCTACTTTGGGTGTGCTATTCCAGTCCATTTACAGAGTGACTGGAAAAGCTGCTAGATTTGAGTAGGGACCAGAATAAGAGGAGGCTCTGGAACAAGGCCAGGCTGCTATGCAAGCTTCTCTGTCATTTGGGCCATATGATCCAGCAGATCCACTGGAAGTTTAAGTGGCAAATAGAAATGTTGTATGAAGCATTTGGCAGGCTCTTATAGGAGAATTCCAATGCAGATCCTTAGGATTTTTGGAGCAAAGCACTACTATTCTCTGAAGATAACTACTCTCCTTTTGAGAAACAACTTTTGGCCTGCTACTGGGCCTTGGTAGGGACCGAATGCTAAATGATGTGTCCTTATGTTACCATGATACCTTATTTGTCTATCATGAACTAGCTTTTGTCTGACCCATTCAGTCATGAACTTGGGTGTGCACAGTAGCACTCCCTCATCAAATGGAAGTGGTATACACAAGGTTGGGCTCAAGCAGGCCTGGAAGGATCAAGCCAATTACCCGAGGAAGTGGTCCAAATGCCAATGCCCCAAACTCCTGCACAGCCCACACCTTTTGTTCTTGGAGAGTTACCTATGATCAGTTGACTTAGGAAGAGAAAACTTGGCCCTGGTATATAGATAGTTCTGCATGATATTCAGGTACAAACTGAAAGTGGACAGCTAGAGCACTACAGCCCCTTTCTGGGACATCCCTGAAGGAGAGTGTTGAAGGGAAATTCTCACAATGGGCAGAACTTCAAGAGGACACCTACTTGTTCATTTTACTTGGGAGGGAAATGGCTTGAGGTGCATTTGTATGCTGACTGAAGGGCTGTGGTGAATGGTTTGGCTGGATTGTCAGGAACTTAGAAGGAATATGATTTGAAAATTGCTGACAAATAGGTCTTGGGGCAAGGTGTGTGGATTGACCTTTCTAAGCAGGCAGTAAACATGAAGATATTTGTGTCCCACATAAATGCTCACTGGAGTGTGACTTTAGCAGAGGAGGATTTTAATAATCAAGTGGGTAGGATGATCTGTTCTCTGGATACCAGTCAGCTTCTTTCCCCAGCCATTCCTGTCATTGCCCAATGGGCTCATGAACAAAGTGGCCATGGTGGTAGGATAGAGGTTATGCATGGGCTCAGCAACATGGACTTCCACTCACAAATCCGACATGGCTACAGCAACAGCTGAGTGCCCAATCTGCCAGCATCAGAGATCAACACTCAGTACTCAATAAGGTACTACTTGCTAAGGTTATCAGCCTGTTACTTGGCAGTAGGTTGATTACATTGGACCACTTCTATCATGGAAGGGGCAGGATTTTGTTCTAACGGAAATGGACACATACTCTAGGTATGATTTTGCCTTTCCTGAATGCAGTGCTTTTGCCAAAATTACCATCTGTAGACTTACAGAATGCCTTACCCACCACCATGGTATTCCACACTGCATTGCTGCTGATCAAGGATCCCACTTCATGGTAAATGAAGTATGGGAATGGGCACATTTATGGAATTCATTGATCCTCATCATCAATGATGTTCCTCATCATCCTGATTGACAGAATAGTGAATGACCTTTTGAAGACTCAATTATAGTGCTAACTGGTTAGCAAGACCTTGCAGGGCTGAAGCAATGTTCTCCAGGAAGCTGTGTATGCTCCAAATCTGTGTCCAGTCTATGGTGTTGTTTCTTCCATAGACAGGAGTCATAGGTCCAAGAGTCAAAGGGTGGAAATGGGAGTTCCACCACTGATTATTACCCCTAGTGATCTACTACCTAAATTTTCTTCTTGTCCCCACAACATTAAACTCTGTTGGTCTACAGATCTTTGTTCCTACAGGAAGAGTGAACCCACCAGGAGACAAACTATGATCCCATTGAACTGGAAGTTAAGACTGTTACCTGGCCTCTTTGGGCTCCTCATACCTCTGAATCAATAGGCAAAGAAGGTGATTACTGCATTGCTTGTGGTGATAGAGCCTGATTATCAAGAGGAAATAGGACTGATGTTACATAATCGAGATAAAGAAGCATTAGCCTGCAATCCTGGAGATGATCTAGGGTGTCTCTTATTACTACCATGCCCTGTGATTAAACTCTATTGAAAACTGCAACTACCCAATCCAGACTTAGATTACTAATGGCCCAGAAACTTCAGGAATGAAGGTTTGTGTCACTCCATCAGGCAGAGAGCCACAACCAGCTGAGGTGCTTGCTGTGGGTAAAGGGAATATGGAATAGGTAGTGGAAGAAGGTAGTTATAGATATGAACTACAACCACGTGGCCAGTTACAGAAATGATAACAGAAAAGAATATTTCTTCCTTTTTTAATGAACATGTTTGTATATACACATAAAGCAAATATCTTTGTTTTCTTTCTTCTCTTATCTCCTTATCATATAACAGAAGTTGAGTTAAATTCATGTCATAATATTTAAATTACAGTATATCAAGTTTGAATGTATATTACCAAAGGCCTTGCACCCTCTTTTGGGGAAAAAGTTACTGTGTTTCTGGTTATACACAGGACAATTGAATTATATTAGGTGAAAATATGACCGCTCTGTTATTATTTATAGATTAATTATGGTTTAAGGAGTTAGTATGGTGCCAAGATGAAAAAGAGTTACTGTGAGGATTAAATTCACATGTCAATTTGGCTAGGTGTCCAGTTTTTGGTCAAGTAAGCATTGGTCAGAGTGTTAGTTTGAGGATATTTTGTGGCTTGAAATCATTAGCCAGTTGATTGCATCTATGTCTGATTACATATACAATCAACTAAGGAAATTGCCTTCAGCAATGATAGAAGTCTCATCTAATCAGCTAAAGGCCTTAAAGAGAAAACTGATTATTTCAGCCGTCAGAAGGAAGAATTTCTACCTGTATTTCAGCCAGCCAGCCTCTCCTGGGAAATTCATGTAAAGCCTTCATCAGAGTTCCTGGAGAACCCCATTTAATGATATAGATAAAACTACCTCATTTGGCTAGCTGATATAAAATTATTTTGAAGGGACATTGAAAATAATTTCATTGAAACTGTGGAACATAGTAAGTTTTCAACAAAAATTTGTGGCATGAATGCAGGAATAAATGCACTTTTATAAAGATGGAAAACTCAGATGAAAAGTAGTTTAAAACTTTCCTTATTATTTAGTAGCAAGAAAGGGTCTTGAAAACTTGAACCCAGATCTCTGGTCTCCTTCAATAGCAATCTTCTGCCAACAATAATGCCTGTCAATTCCACTGTCACTTATATCTACCACTACTTGTCCTGCATTAATATAACAGAACTATGCCCTATACTCAAAATATCTCCTCTAGAACAATAACTAAACATCATTACTCCAAAATATGAGATTTTCACCCTATCCATATGCTTTTAGTTGATAGAATTTATTCACTGAACAAACTTCAGAAAAGGAAGGAGAATAACAAGAATTGAAGAAGAGACAAAAATTTATATTTTTGAAAATGTAATAGTATTTTAGGCTTAGATAAGTAAGATTGGTAAGAGAGACAGGAGATGATTTGATTTGTTTAGAATGATTCAGCTCATCCAGAAAAAGAAGATCACTTTAGGGGTTGTGGGAGCTTATTAAGTTGGCAAAGTTTTCATCTTGGTGAGCTCCTTGTAAACAGAATCTATGATAATGTTAATAAGGCTCTCTTCCTGGAGTCACAAATAAATAGGGAGACAACTTTTAATTAAATGCTCACTGAAGGGTGCCATTGAAAGACCAGTAAACTTCATAGAGGTTTTTTTTAAGGAGAGACAAAATCTTGTCTAAGTCATATAGATGGGTATATGTTTATAAAACATCCATTGCTATAGTACTTAGGTGCTTTGAAAAGTGAGTCATTTTAATATTGTACAATACTGAGTCAGGAGATGGATGTCTTCCTCTGTCTACAGGACTTGTGTACTCTGTAGCTGAGTGGATACAATTCTGTACAAAATTGAAACTTAAAGCAGTATGCATCAGGCCACATCAGCCATATTGATTTTGACTCCTCCTAATGAAGTGTGCAATTCCCTTCTGAGAGTTATGAAATAGGCGCCTATTGGAGGATTAAAGAAAGTGGGTGAGAAGCTGAGGTAACTTAAATAGCATACTATTTTGGTTTCCCTATCTCATCTTGGATTAACAGGACAAGAAGATGGCTTTCATATTTCTTTCTGTATATATACAAGTATATATATAGTCTTGATGTTAACAGTCTCATGTCAAATTCTAAGGAATCCATTTCTGATCCATTCATTTAATAAATATTTACTTGTAACGAACTATATACTCAATAACTTACTACTTAAGGCACTGTGTTGATACAAGGTGATAAAACAGCCCTCAAGGGTGTAATTTTAATTGGGAAGGTTTGCCAGTAGACTAATACTCTAATAAAAGGCTAGTTCAGGTGTGTGTGAGGTAGATGCCAAGTAGTTCAAGAAGGGAGACACTAAATTTAGTTATGAATACAAAGAAGACTACATAAAAGAGGTTGTATTTGAACTGTGTATAATGAGAGGGGTAAATAAAAATGAGTGAGGAAAGAAAATTTGCCTGACAAACAGGTGTCCTGACCTAAGCTTAGTGCCAGTCATTCCGTGGAATTTTATCTTTATGCTAGTTAATCAGGCTAAGGAGACACAATGGAGTAAACCATTCCTCTATGTTATTATTTATCCCTAAATTCAGAAAAGGCTTGCTGACACACCAGGTTTTTACCCTTGGAATGCTTGGAGGTTTAATGCAGCAGCAGAGCAAGCAGACAATGACTAGCAAGATAGATGCTATGAGGTACAGCAGTGGCAGTTGTGTCAGAAACAATAACAAAGTAACAAGAAATTTTGAGGGTTAAGAGGATCAGGTAAGGAAGAATTTAGCAGAATTGTGGACAAAATGATGAAAAAAATATCACCACCGAAAATGAGGATGGGGAAGAGCACTCTAAGGAATCTACATGAACTCCTGGAGAGCAAGTAGAGGAATGGAAGCAAATGTTTGGTAGGGTGTCCAGAGACTTATTATTTATGTCATGGTTTTCCATTTAATCTTCACACTGAACCTATGAAGTTGAATTTATCCTCTTTTTAGCCATAGGCAAAATAAAGTTTAGAATGATTATGGAACTCACAATATCATTCAGATAATAGGTGGCAAAGCCAGGATTTGAATGCAGATTCTTTTGATTCATAGTTTTTGGTGCTTGTTTCTAGAATACCATGGGATCTAGAAATAACAGGAATTAACTTATCAGTCATTTTTTTCTGCCAAATTTCTTTCATTTTCAAAAAATGAATAATGATCTGTATGGCTATCATTCCTTTATTCAGTTTATTTATTTAATTCAATAAATGTTTAGTATGTTTGCTATTGGCAGACAGAATGATCCAATAATTGGACAAAGGTTCTGAAGTCAGATTACCTGAATTTACTATCTTAGCTTTTAGTTTCTTCATCTATAAAATGGTGATGATAATAGTGTATCCCTCATGGGGCTATAATGAAGATTAAATGCAAAGCATTTATAAAAATATATGTGATATATCAAGTGCTCAAATAATATTAGCTGCTCTTATTTTTATTACCACCACTCTGAGAAGCACAAAGGGGCCAAAGATGAATATAACATAGACCTTCTCTTGGAAATGCTTACAATCTCAAGGAAAAGACACATGCATTGTGATTAATTCTGCCTGGAAGAACAGGAGATGCCAGAGAAGAAGAAGGAAATTTAAGGTCATTTCAGGAAGAGAGAACAACATGTACTACTTCACAGAGGCATGCAAAATCCTGTAAGAGTTTGGCTTGGCTGGAACAATGAACAAGTGTGAAAATGGATTAATTGGTGACAATGAAAGAAATGATGATGGACTAGCTTTTGCAGGCTTTAGTGTGCTCTACTAATGGAGCTAGAAAAGATCTTGATTGGATGAGATAATAATGAAGGTTTTCAAGCCAAGTTAAATTTTTATAAGATTTGATTTTTATAAGATTTTATAAGATTTGAAGGAAAATAACAGTTTGGACTACAGACTATGGAAGATAAACTCAAATGAGAAGAGAATGGTAGAGAGTACAATAGTCAATGTAAGAGAAGAGAGAATAGGAAGTGAAGAAGCAGACAGGAAACGTCAGGATCTTTTATTGTATCAGGTCAATAAATGGAAGAATATCAAGAAGGAAGCAAAATAAACAGTTAATCTTTACTTCTTTTTAAAAATACTTTGTTAATCATATAACGTAATCCACCATATTAATAGTCTTGAGACAAAAATTCCCATGATCCTATCAATTGATGCAAAAAAAAAATATATATATATATAAGCATTTGACTAAATCCAACATCCATTCATGATAAAAACACACAGAAAATGAGGAATAGAAAAGAACTTCCTCAATTTGGTAAATATATCTGCAAAAATCCTACAGCTAAAAATCACACATAATGGTGAAAGAAAGACTGACGACTTTCTCTGTAAGATCAGTAACAAGGAAAGGACGTCTGCTCCCATCATTCTTACTCAACATAGTACTTGAAATTCTAACAAGCACAACAAGGCAAGAAAAAGAAATAAAAGGCATATGGACTTGAAAGGAAGGAATACAACTGTCTCTTCCTTTCATGACTGGTTACATGAAAATCTCAGTAAATCTACCAGAAATATTCTAGATCTAATAAATGAGTTCAGCCAGGTGATAAAATATAAGATCAATATAAAAAAAATCAATTGTATTCCTATATCTTAGTGATGAACACATGGAAACTGAAATTAAAAATCCCATACTATTTACACCCACTAAAAAAGAGTTATAAATCTAACAAAACATGTACTGGATTTATATGCTGATAACCACAAATTTCTGATGAAAGCAAAGAAGATTTAAATAAGTGGAGAGAAACACTGTGTTCATACTTTGGAAGACTCAACATAGTAAATATGTAAATTTTCCCCAAATCGATAAGCAGATTTTATGCACTTCTGATCAAAATCCCTGTAAGATTTTTTTTGTAGATAAAAAGACAATATTATTCTAAAAAGTATATGGAAAATAAAAGAAACTAGAATAACTAAAACAATTTTGGGGGAAATAAGAATACATGGAAGGAATAACTTTACCTAATTTCAAGTTACAAAGTTAAGACTGTGTTATTGGCAGAGAGATGGATGCATAGATCAGTGGAACAAAATAGGAAAACCCAGAAATAGACTCACATAAGTATGCTAACTGATTTTTGACAAAGTTGCAAAGGAATTCAATGGATGAAGGATAATCTTTTCAGCAACCATAGGCCAAAAAAAAAAAAAGGAACTTCAATCAAAACTTCATACCTGTATTGGTCAGCCAAAGGTGTACTGATGCAAAGTACCGGAAATCTGTCGGCTTTTATAAAGGGTATTTATTTGAGGTAAAAGCTTACAGTTACCAGGCCCTAAAGAATCCAATTAAAGGTTCTTTTCTCACCAAAGTCAGCTGCCACATGTTGAGGCAAGATGGTTGTCGACCTCTGTGAGGGTTCAGCCTTCCTCTCTCAGCCACAGGCTAGCATAGGGCGTGTCTCTCTTCCTGGGGCTTTAGCTGTTTGAGTTTTCTCCTTTCTGTCACATGGCAGGATTGAAATGACCAAGTTTTCTCCTCTTCCATGTCTTTTTCCTTGTGTCTTCTTGAATGAGTGTCCCTTTATACAGCCCATCTAGGGGGCGGGGAATCAACCCTGAGTTACACCCTACTGACTCTAAAGGATAGCATGAGGAAGATCTTTGTGGTAATGGAATAGTTTTGTGTTTCGATTGTGACAGTGGTAATATGAATCTATATATGTGATAAGATGGCTAGAACTATATAGAAACATTGTATTGATGCCAAATTCCTCATTTTGATATTATTCTACAGTTACTTAAGATGTAACCATTGAGGTAAACTCAATGAAGGATACATGAGAACTTTCTAGACTGTATCCTTGCAACTATCTGTGTATCTGTATTTCAAAATAAAAAGTTTAAAAAATTGTTCACATATGAACAGACTTTATTGCTCCCTGATGGTTTATGGATTATGAATGTTGTGTCCTTCAAAAATGTTTGTACTTTCCTCTTTTCTCAAAATAGCTTTGTATTACCTTTATAATCAGAAAAAAATATATTAAAATTGAATAAAAATAAGTCTGACTTCTTTGTTGATGGCTCAAGGCTAAAAATGATTGACAGGCAGGATGGGATGCATGAATAGTAGGCCCTGAGGTGCAACTTTAAAGCAAAATTGCATCTGAAAAGTAACCTAATCAGAGTGATTTCTACAATTTCCTCATAATAATAGCTCTCTACTTCTATACCTGTTTAGCTAACAGGCAGTAAGTTACATTTTTTCTTTAAATATCTTCTATGAAATAAAACCGGGCATCATTCCTGGCATACAGTACAAATATAAATGTTTCCCTAGAGAGGTAAAATCTCTCAAGTCAAACTCTCTTAAGTTCCCCTTAATGCTTTGGCATTTTCAAATTAAAAAGCCCTTGAAACAAGAAGATCTGTGAGTCAGGTTTATATTAAGTAGAGACTGTACTAGTTAAATGCCATGAATAAATGTACATAGACACTGCTCATGATTTTCCATATACTCTTAGGTCTTTTTTTCCCGTCTCCCTGAACATTCTCCACTCCACCGAAAGAGTTGTTTTCTAAAATGTTTCACTCTCCATTACCTCTAGGAAAAATTTCAAATTCCTTAACAAGCCTTATCATGCCTTTCAGGATTTGGCTCCACCCTCCTTTTCTATTTCATTTCCTGCCATTCTCACATCACTCATCCCAAACTGGGAAGGAAACAAATGCATTTTGAACATCTACCATTTGCTAGACACTCTTCTAGGGGTACTGTGCCTCTTTCACTTTTGAAATGTCTCCCCAGTAGGCCATCCTTCATCCCTCAAGGTCAAACTCTCAGACGATGCCTCAGAGAACCTCTGGAACATCTGATATTTTCTTTCCTTTTTCCTTCCTAGCCATTGTTCACACAGCATTTCATAAATAAATCTAATATATGCTCTATGTATTGAACTTTAATAACTTTTACAACATTGCTATCTCCCATCTAGATTGTGACTCAGGAACAATATCTAAATATCTTTATAGACTAAACGCCTAGTGTAGTGTTTAAACTGGTATATCTAAATGCACTAAGAGAATGAAACTAATATATTAATTTAGGAGCTTTTATAGTTAGGAATACCTCCAGTTCCAAGTGTGAGTGCGATGATACTTTAAAATAGTAACTTGCTAAAGAAAATTACATAGCTTGGTGAAAACAAAGGAAATTATAAAAAAAAAAAAAAATCATCAGAGTGTACCTGACATTTGCTGCCATTCTCTCTTTCTTAGAATTTACTGCCAGATCTGATGACAAGCATAGATTTCTTAGGCCCAGTATAGTTCATACTCATTCAGTGATGTTGAGAGAAACAATTTTCAATATACTTTTTCCTTTTCCAAATGTAGACAAATGTGGATGCAAAAATCTTGTTTATGTTATGGTGGGGAGAAAGGAGATCTCCCTCAAGAATAGAATATTTTTTTAATCTCTTGTTGCATCTGCTTGGAAAGAAATGTTATCCAAGATTACTTCGACTCACTGGTAGTATCATCTCTTAATATTTTGTCTAGTGAAAGCTCCAGCATTATGGAGAATGAATACATTGGATACAAAAATATAGTGGGATGTTGGAATCTCTTTGAATAGACTCAAGCTTACTTATACCCCAAGGGGATGAAGGCCCTCAAAGTCCCTCACCTAAGACCAGTCTGACTCTAATGTTGTTAATGACTATAATTGTACAACTAGGGTTTACTCTTAGCTATTTTCACTTTTATTTATGTAAAACATGCTCACCTAAGTACGGATTTTGAAAATTACATCTCAGCAAGGCTAAAGAAGCTCATATTGATGATGTTATTACCCAGTGTTTACTCTGGAAATACTATAAAGCTTCACATCCTCAATCTTACCATTGCCTCTTTTAGCCTGGTTACGTTTTAAAAAGTACATTCCATTTTCTAGGTGTTTGAAAACAATATGCTACATGTTGTTACCTTTTAATGAGAATGAGAAATCAAGATTTTCATTAGTCTTATGGAAATGGCATTTTTTTCCTTTAGAAATTGAAGAGTATATCTCAATACTGTTTTTCCCAATTGTATCAGCCTGTCACATTATATCATATCAGGCAGCAGTGAATGGGTTATATTTGGCTGTCCTCCATCTTCAAAGGATATGAAATTAAGCTTCTGGGTTAAAATTTTCAAGAAAATTCACTTTCAAAAATTTTATCATTGGCTACTGCCAACTAGAAAGTTAAATTCTAATAAATATCTAATTTTGAAAATGGGATAAAATTTTATAAGGAATACTCAGTTTCCTAAGAAGAAATCAATTGCATTTCTTCAACCAAACTATAAGAGCTTCTGTCAAGCACTCTGTTGAAAAGAAGCTGTTCTTCATCTCTCTCTCTTACTGACATCCCTCTAACCACTCTCAGCCTGTTCTGGTCTGGAGAATCAACTTTGAATTTGGGGATTGATGATATGGTTGGTTTATATGTTGCTATTGGCACAGAAAATTTGGGCTGGTAAAAGGGTGTATTGACATGCACTCTTTTATTTAGTGATGAGCAAACCTTATGAATATAAATGGATTAAGTGCGTGACAGTGGATGGCATTGTGAAAAAAGTTTCTGTCTTTTCCTAGAAAAACTAGACTTAAAATTTTCCAAGAAATTTTGGCATTAGTTACAAATGGAACTCTGAATGCTTCCAAGAAACATTGAAGGCAATTATGTTTACCAACACAGCTGAAGCATGAAATTAGATGATATCTTTAAATTCGGGAAGAGAATCAGTCTTCTTTTAACTTATTTGGCTCTGATATTCCTCTTTCAAAATTAGTCCAGTGATAAGATTAGAAGAAAGTTGAGACTTATTACACCTACTATTGCCTTTTAATAATGTCAGTTGGCATTAGGAAGGAATAAGTTTTTAAAAAAATGAAAGCTCAGTCATTTTGGATTGTGGAACTATACTTGAGGGAAACATGATGTGAAAATATTATCTTTTTCCATTAGATATTACTTTTGGAGAAACTCAAGGGGTATAAAAAAAATTGATAGAAGCTTCTATTCCTACTGCTACTTCACAAAAGTTTAGATACACACTGATGCTAGGAAAATTAGTAATGACTAAATAGCCCAGCTATACACGTAGACCATCATGTTATCAACCTCATTAAAAGAGCAGATGATGAAAAGAAACTGTAGAACCCACCACTAGATAAGCAAAAGAGTTCAGTGGGTTAGGCCATGGACTGGTATCAGTTTGATGTGGGTTAGAATCCCATCTCTGACACCTATTTACTATGTGATCATAAGTATTAAATTTCCAAAATCTCAGTTTCTTTATTTCCCAAATGGGAATAATAGTAGTACATGTCTTGTTAGGGTTATTTTGAATAATAATGAGATAATGAATGTAATATGCTTAGCCTACCATACAGTTCAAAATAAGTTGTCAATTTTCTCAAAATAAATTTTATTCATGTATTTAAAATGTGCTTCAAAGACAGATTTGAATTATGTGATATTTTTGCTTTAAGTACACCAAAAATTTGACAAGTTAACAACATAACAGATAATTGAAATGCTAATGAGATAAAATGCTCCATTTAAATAAAAAAAAAAACTATTTTCTTATATGAATTCTATTGATTATATCTACCAAGAAATTTTGCCTTAAATGGCAGATACCAATTAAAATTGTGATTAGCTTGTGTTGAGATGCATGCCTACAGAATTGGCCCAACATAAAAATCACCCAACTTTTACCTTATTTCTTCAGACCAACTGAGGATTTAGAAAATGTCATCGTTTACACCTTTATACTTTACAATGGATAAGATAAGACTATGGCACATCCTTTATGATGTTCTCTAAAAGCAACAGGCCATACAAAAGTGCAAGTGTGTGGATGGGAGCTAGAGTGACACAGTTAGAGCATGGGTTTAGGAGTCAGATATAAAGTCTAGTCTTTACTCAACCACTTATTATCTGCATGAATTTGAGCCAGTTACATATCATCTCAAATTCACTTTCCTCATTTGCAGAATGGATTATTCATTGTATGTACTTCAGAAGATGATTGTATGGATTAAATGAGCCAATGTATGAAAAACATGTAGAAAAAAAGTCTGGCATCTTGTGAATGCGTAATACATATTATTTTTATAATTTTACTAATTTCATTGATTTGTTGGCTTGGTGGTTTCATTATTGATTAAAGTTTGATGCTAATGTGGTCATCTGTATAAAATTCCCATGAACTTCACTCCATTCTGCTTTTAATTTACACCACATATAGAACTGGCTACAAAGGGAATATGGTGGTGAGTAAGAAGGTTCTGAACCACAGAAATAATCTGGCAAACAAACTTGAGGAGTACCATTTGATGAGAGAAATTGCAGCATCATTTTCATAAATGGCTGAAATAATTGACTGCCTATTAGGGTTACTAGCTGAATTTTGGGTTTTCAATTGATATACCACAAGCAATTGAAAAAAATATCCACTTTCTTCACAGGTCATTAACTAATTCTTGAATTGATTGTTCAGTATTATGCTATAATAGTTTTGTGGGTATTAGTGGACTTTAATTCCACATTACTTTAAAGGTAAGAAGAATTTTTATGTTTTCCTTTAAGGACAAGATAAATCTCTAAGGCATTCCCTAGCATATCTAATTATTTTAACTTTGCACTGCCAGCTTTATTGAGAAATGAATGTTCATCAACTTTTAGGAAAATTCAAACTCTTGTCTTCAGATAAATAAAACATTTTCAAGGAAATTTTTATTAGAACAATATATAGAATATTATGTATTTAATAAGGCAGAAATTGTATTTAGTGCTGATCTCACAGCATGAAACCACAAAGGTAAAATTGACCATGGTGAATCAAAGGCCTTGGGCTCTAAGGAATTATGGGAATGGCATTTGTGAGTTGAGGCATTGATGTAGATAATCTAAGCTCTCATCTGGTTCTAATATCAAGGATTTAAGTGGTACACTTAATCACTATTTCCCATCATTACTGCTGGGAAAACAACATCAACGATGACTGTTTTAAGCTGCACTCTCACTATAATATATTAAGAGTCAAACAGAACATGGTTACTGAAATACCAGGTTTTATTTATTGATATCTAAAATTAACTATCATCTATCTATCTATCTATCTATCTATCTATCTATCTATCTATCTATCTATCATGTATCTTTCAATCATCTATGTCTATCCACCTGTTTACTCTGACTGGACATAATAGGACACACTCAAGGCAAATGCTGATAGTATCAAACTTTATATATTTTTTGGTCCTGACCTATTTTCATCCCTTCTTACATTATTGCCAACATTTTGGTGCTTTGTGGAGGTTGCCATTGTGAAGATATGTTATCCTTCCTGGAAAAAGTGGGAAAAAACTTCAAATTAAACTCACAATTTCCTTTCATAAAAAATGTTCTACCAATACTATATTTTCAGGAATCAGATTCTTGTGATACTTTGCAGTATCATAAAATTAAGTCAAAGGGAAGTTGTTAATATATTATTATATATTATATAATTATAAATTATAAATATATTATAAATATAATTATATTTATAAATATATTATAAATATAATTATAAATATATTATATATTTATATATATTATAAATATATTATAAAATTAATCAAGGGGAAGTTGTTAATATATTATCAGATACAATGTACTTATTCTCAGATAGCTTTGAACACTTTAATAATTTTTCATGATTTGTCACTACTGGAATCTTTGTCTACTTACTGGATGGAGCTTTCAATGCGGGTGATAGTGAGGAAAGCAGCAAGGTTTGCTGTATAAGATGAAATGACAATCAAAGCAAATAGCCACCAAGCCCCCATCATCATACGGGTAGCCAGAGTTGTGTATGGGACCTCCCCACCTGTGAAAAGAAGAAAAGAGATGAAAAGAACCTCAATAAGCATTTATTGAGAATCTTGGATCATACAAGTTCAATACCAACTTTACTGTTAAGTAGTGATAGATCTTCCCACTTAATGTCAGCATAGATCTTTATATTTTCCTATGTTTATCTTTTTTGTTATCATTACCTTTTATTAAACTATAAGGCAAGGGGGTTGGATGTGGCTCAACTGGTTGGGCGTCCGTCTCCCACATGGAGGGACCCGGGACCTCCCGGGGAAAAAAAAAAAAACAAAACTATAAGGCAAGGCCTAGTCAAAAGAGCATGATAAAATTTTGTAGTAACATCTTTAAATAATAGTTCATCCTTTTCTGTACAACCCTAGAATTATTTACCTCCTTATTATAATCACAGATATATACTCTCCAAGGGCTTTATTATTCACTAGTTAGGTGATATTGATACTGTTATGCATATATTTAATAGAACTTTTCCAATTTCCAATTCAATAAAATAATATTGAAAAGATCTTTTTTGGTTAATTTCCTGAGAAACCTAAGTTATTAATGCTCTCAGAGTCACATAGATTACTATCAGCTTCAGCATCATTACATTTGCCTGTTTTTTTCCTCCTAATTCATTTTCTACCTTTTCATAATCTCATTGCATAATCCTCTCCATATTCTAAATGTTGGGATGCCCATGGCTCAGTCCTTAGACTACTATTCTGTATCCACATTCCTACCCTGGAAAATCTCAACGTTTCCTGATTTTGAATATCATCTACAATATATTCTGATGACTCTCAAATTTACATTTTGAGCCCCACTCTAGAAAGCTAGAGTCAAATGCCTATATGATTTCTATTTGTAATATAGTGGACATTATAGACTTAACATATCCAAAGCAGAACTCTTTATTTTCACTCCAAAATTAACTCCCATCCATTCAAGGACTAGCACCGCTATTGAATCAGTTGCTTAGACCAAAATCTTAGGAATTACCCAAAAATCTCACCCAGTAGCAAGTTCTGTCAAACTATATCCCAAATCCTACCTCATCTCATCCCTTCCACTGCTACCACCCGTCTAAGCCAACATCATCTCTTTCCATTTTAGTCATGACCACTCATAAGTCTATCATCAGAGCTTTAAAACTGAAAATAACATTATAGTACCTCACTGATTAAACCTTCCAGTGACTTTGGGTCACTCTTAAAACAAATCCAAAATCTTTACCAAGGTCAATCAGGCCCTACATAATCTGATCTCAGGTCAACTCTCAGACTATATCTCTAACCATTTTCCCACTGACCTTCTTGCAATTTTTTGTATGGAAACATCCTGATTTTTCCCCAGTGCCTTTGCAGTTGCAAATTTTTATGCTTGAAATTCTCTTCTCTTTAATTTTCAAGTGACTTCCTCTTCAGGTTTCTGCTCAGATGATTACCTCTTCACAAAGACCTTTTACCTTTCATCACCACACTATCTAAAAATAACTCCCACGACCCCGAATTCCCAATCTTCATATGTTTTTATAGAATCATAATTTATTATGTTTTATATATTTTTGTTTGTTTTTATACCTTATAAAATAATTTCTGATATTGGAACAGTTTCAGTTCCATATTAACTGGATATTTGGTGAATGAATAGATGCAACATAGGAAATATTAATATCCTAAAAGAAATTAGGCCTATAGTATTATAGGCTTATAGTAGTAGATAAAAGATATAAATTACTTCCTCCACCTACGACCGCCAACATGTGAATGACTCAACAGGGTCCAATAAGTTATAACATCAGGCAGATTTTTATTCCCACCACTAGTTCTCAGTCTAATATCTCTAAATTCTAAATGCAGTGCCAATATACCTGTTGGTCATTATCTGAGCTGTTGTCCTGATATATTTACTCACACGAGGCTAACCTCTCATAACTAGAACACATTTTCCAGAAGCAGTTATATTGAATTTTAGATTCTTTTTTCGTAATAGCAAAGGAAATATTCACGCAGCTTTTAAAAGCAAAAAACAAACAAACAAACAAAAAAGTATTTTTAAATCTAGATGGGGACTTTTCTGGGCAAAACAATTAATTGAAAAAATAATAAAATCTGAACAAGGTTATAGCTAAGGACTGAATGATGTCTCTACGTATAACAACTGTAGAACCATACATTTATGACTTTAAAAGTTAATTGAAGGTTTGTTTCTACTTAGTCTTTGGGATTGATTAGAGTTGTAGATCATCTGAAATAATATTTGTTGAGTTTCTTCATCTGTGGTATGAAATTTGCAGATTTGTGAATTCAAATATTCCTGTGTGATATAAATAAATAATATATCTGTATTTAAAAATCATATGTTGAAAGTAATGGGAATCTTGACTTCCAGTTATGGTACTTGTGGACTTATACACTTGAGTGTATAAAGCACGTGCTTTATGGAGCTAATAAGGCACTAAAAAATTTAAGAGCCAAAATTGTGGAATACAGAAAACCCAGATGTCATCTGGCATTTGGGACTACTTTTCCCTGAAATGCATGTACCAATTGAAGAAAAAGCTGAGAAGCTGAGCAATGCTTTTGAGAGCCATTAAAATTTATGTAGTTATAAAAAAAATTGTGGTTTGGGGATGGCTAACAAGAAAAATCTGGGAAAACAAGAAAAATTCCCATATGCTTGGAAAACAGAAAATACAGTTCTAATTAAGTGATGAAATCAGAAAAAACACAACAGAAGTATTTAAAAGTTTTGAACTGAGTGATAATGAAAATATTCTACATCAAAAGTTGTCAAGTACAGCTAAATTTGTGTTTGGGAGGAAAATTCATATGTACAAGAAAAGAAGGCTGAAAAATTAGTGAGCTACTTATCAATTTCAAAAAGTTAAAAAAATCAAGTTAAACCTAAATAAACTGTAAGGAAGGAAATAATAAATATAAGAGTAAAAACTAATAAAACATTAAAAATACGATATACATTCATCCAAAAGAAGTTTGTTTTTTTAAAAAAGAGCTGTGGCGATTAATTAAGATGATAAGTGAGGGCATAAAATACAAGTAACAGGAATAAGAAGGGTATGTTGTCGCAGAGTTCACAGACATTAGAAGGATTATGTGCTATTCTATGCCAATAAATTTGAAAGGTCATATGACATGGACAAATTCCTAGAAAAATTGCCACCAGAAGAATTAGAAAATTTTAATAGTCTTATAAATGTTATGGACATTAAATCTAGAACTAAAACTTTCCCACCAAGAAAATTCAAGGCCAGGTGGCTTTACTGACAAAATCAATCAAACATTTTTGGAAAAGATTTCAAAGTGAGTCAGGAGGTCATTCCAGAGGTTACGCTTATGCAAGTCTCAGCAGGATCTCATTGACTGCCACAGTAAATATGGCCTCAAACAATGGGGCTCCTGAGGGCTCTAGAGACATCCAGACATTATAGACAGGGCAGACAATCTCAGAAGTTCAGCACCCTGTCAGTGGGCCTTACTCGGGAATTTATGCTCCCCAGTGTAACAAACAGACTCATTTATAGTTTCCTTATACATGATTCTTCTGCCCCTTTTATTTGAACCTATAATTAGCACTATACTTGTTAAATATATACTTGTTAAATATAAAGTCCTAGAGACTTAAATCTCTGGTCTGTTCATGTGCCAGTTGAGTCCTGAATCTCAGGAGAGTTGCAACACCTACTCTCCAGTTCATTGGACTCACCCAGGACAACTGTCAAGGAGATGATGTTGGACAATGCCCAACCCAAGGAAGAGAGAGTGTCTGCTGCCAACAATATAGATCCATCCATCTGCCCCATTTAACCTAGGCCCCTTCTCAATTAGAAATAGAGTAGGCATCACCATCTGCAATACTAAAGATTGGGGAATGAACAATGGACTAAAGTAGACTTATTATTATTCTATTATAGACATTGTTATTCTGGAAATGGAAGAATTTTTATCACTGATAAAAAGGCAGTGGCCACCAGAGGTTCTGAGGGGAGAGAGAGGGAAGAATAGGTATACTATGGGGGCATTTTTGGGACATTGGAATTGTCCTGCATGATATTGCAATGGTGGATACAGGCAATTATATATTTTGTCATAATCTACAAAATTGTGTGGGATAGAGTATGAACTATAATGTAAACTATAGTCCACGGTTAGTAGCAATGCTTCAATAGGTGTTCAATTTTAGCAAATGTACCACACAAATGAAGGTTGTTGTTGATGTGGGAAAGTGTGGGAGGGGGAGGGGGGAAGGCATATGGGAATCCCCTATATTTTTGAGATAACATTTATGTAATCTAAAGCTTCCTTAAATATAAAAATTAAAAATTAAAAGAAATTTTAAAAAGGAGAAAAAGAAAGAAAAACAATTTGGCACCATTTCTGAAATCTAATATTTGTAACTCTTATAGCTCAGCAACTCTATTCTTTAGGGAAATACACAATGGATAGATGTGTGTACCAAAAGATGTGCCCAAGAATGTTCATAGCAGCCTTATTCATAAACCCCAAACTGTAACAGCCTAAACAGCCATCAAGAGTAAAACAGATAAACTATGGTATATTCATAAAATGGAATATGTTATGCAGCAATGAAAATAAACAACTTCAATTTCATAGTACACCAAAAATGAATTTCACAAACCCAGTATTGAGTGAAAGAAGGCCCCCTGATTGATAATTGTTCAAAAACAGACAAAGCAAATAATAGAGTTGGTAGCCCCATTGGTGGTTACCTTTGTTAGAGGGTGGGAATAAAGGTTGAGAGGGGGCAATGGACCGTAATATGATTTTTCTGTGTGGTGATTATACAGGCGTTAAGCTGGCAGTAATTCATTGAGCTGCACATTTAAGTTTTATGTACATTTCTGTACGTAAATAGTATTTCATAATTTAAAAAACTAAACAAAAGAAATAGAGAAGAGTGGGTGTTTTTAACAAAAATAAGTTTTCTTTTTTTTTTTGTTTTTTGCTTTTTGTTAACAATTTGAAAGAATGCCTTTTCATACATTCAGGATGCTAGAAGAAGCAACCAGATAAGAAAAGTCTTAAATTAAAAACAAAATCTTACCTTACCAAATAAAGCATTGCAAAAATTAGGCATGTCTTGACAGTTCATGGGCCTTTAAAGGCATGACTCTAGACTGGGAATTTTGATTCCTATAACCACTGATGCATTTAAAGCCCTCCAAATTCACTTTGTAGAAGTAGGAGGAATTTGTATCATCCACAGTGATCCTCTCTGCTGTAAGGAGGATTTTCTGGACAAAGATTTGCATTTTGATGTGACTGTTTGCCACATTAAAAAATATATCAACCTTGCTACTTTTTATGTTATCTTACTTATTAAAGTTGTTAAAGAAATAAAATAATGTTTTGCCCTCAGGCAAAATTGTGAGACTTGATAATTCCACCTGAGACAAGCAAAAATGTGTTGCTATAAATTTCATTCTGTGTGAAATACCTGTGTCTTTGTGATTGTCTAAAAATATGAGAGTATTTATCATCATAAGATTCTCCAATTTGTTTGTTTTAGTAAATCAATTTCTCATAGGTTTAAAGATTCATAAAATTTTTATTTTATAATCAGGACTGTTGAACTCTTCTATGAAATATGAGTAAGAAAAAATAGAAGAAAAATGTATTACCTTTCCTTACAAAATTCCCTTTTCAAGGGTTGTGTCCTTAATTGGAATTAAGTTACTAGCAAAATGCCTAAAAACTCTTATAGCAAATAGAAAATTTCAATATCAAGGGTGACAGAATGTGTTCAAGAAGGCAGATTAATTGAAATATCAGAAATATTCAGTAAATATTAGAATTTCTTACATTTTCAGAATCACAATATTAAAAATGTGAAGAAGGATATTGTTGGCAATTATTGTAGAAGCCACTGCTAGTATAAATATAAAGTATCATCTCCTAAATGTGTATTGTATGTCAGCCACTTTTACATATTGATTTGCTCTTTGAGGATTATTGATAAACAAATTGGGAGACTGGCTCTGACTAGATCTTTAAATGCTTTATTTATTTATTTTTTTATTTTGTGGAGGGTGTGGGGATAATAAAGAGTGGAACATAAGTTAGCAGTGCAGGTTGCTATTTGTAGTTCCACTATATCAAACCCATATGCAAGCTAGGGCAGGTTTCCCAAAATGTGGAATGTCTATCCTCAGTAGAAGATATGGCTTTAGGTGTAGAGAGAGGCAGTATAAAATAATGTTGTGTTACAGTGAGGAAATTAATCCATTTTCAATTATCTTTCAGTATTTTATATCATGGCAAGAACAAAGCCTGAGTTGGTGGCAGTAAATCTCTTAAAATTTTAAAGCTATTTTTACAAAGGGAAGGCAGATCTAAAACTATCTTTGGCAGACAATAGAAACTGACTAGAATTTAATAATGTTTCATTTATATTATACTTAGAATTATTTTCCATTTAATGCAAATAACACTGCTTTTATAATATATAAATAGCAAATATAATCTTTAATAACAGTAACTTTAACCCTCTGTAATCTCAGTGTCAAGTATTCCACTCTCCCATGCCATCTGCAATCTTTTGAACTTCCTCCCTCCAACATATCTACAGTCCCACCAGTATCTATGATTCATTGACCCTGCCACCTTTTCACCATCTCCAGCCACAGCCCGCCATCATAGATACAGTTCTCTCTTACATAGTTTAAATACGATTCATTAAAATCATTCTATTGCAATCATCCACAACTCCCTTGAAATTATCTTAGCGAAACCCCAAACCAAGTTAAATCCAACCCTCCCCTACTGTGTGTGTGAAGGATGCATGTGGCTATGGAATAACATACAGCTGTGCAGCTCACTTTAAATTCATGGCCACTAACTCCAGCGAGCCTTAATGTGGCCCCATGTAGTAGTGATCTCGGATCATATGACATCTTGATAGAGTCTCTCTCCCACATTCCTAGACACTTGTTTCAGCTTTTCTCTCTTCTCCAACACCCAACACCTCTCCCTCATCCTCACACTTAGCTGATGGCCATGAAATCTGTTTCATTTAGAAAAAATAAAGTAATCAGGCAAAACTTTCAGAGATAAGTAAAGTGCAAAACAGTTTATAGAACGCACTTTTGTGTAAGAAAGGGAGAAAAATATGCTTATATTTTCCAAAAAGAAACAATGGGAAAATAATTGCATTTGGAGGGTGGGAGGAAACAGAGTGGAAGGGATAAAGATAGAATTAAAATTTCTGTGATTGTACTCTGTTTAGTTTTTAATTTGGAACATGAAAATATTTTACATAATTAAAAAGAAAAATTAAATTTTGAAAAATCAAATTGAAAACAAATGGATAAAAATAACCTGAGAGCATATCAAATTAGTGGCATAATTATACAGAGGAAGAAATTATTTCATATGAGTTTAAAATACATTTGACTGTGCCCCAGTTCTTTATAGGCAGCCAGCTCATTAAGCCCTCTTTTCAGGTTCCAGTAACGATTGCTTTCCTTTGCTCCTCAGATGTAGGGCTGGTATTATATTAGCACCCCTCTCTAACTAATTGATAGGACACCAACCTGTGTTACTTCCTCAAAACTCAAGCCCCAGCCTTGTTAATAGTCCCGTTAGTGCCTTTAGCAAATTTTCTCAATTTCCCAGACCAAATATGCCATCTGTTTTCTATCTAGCAGCAGGTATGGACTCAGGAAATAGAACCACAAAAATGGGAATCTGGGATTGGATTGCTCATATATCTGAGTAATTAGTGGGAAATAGATTGCTGATAATCCATGGCCTGTGGTTATGTCAGGATTATTCAAATTACCACTGGTGTTTGTTGTGGTATGAAGGACAGGTAGAATGCAAAGCATCAGGAAATAAAGTGGCTGTGGCAATAATAGTGATTTTCATAATTGTGGTTCCAGCTAACTACTTGGAAGCCTCAGAATGAATACAAAGGATAAAGGAATACTTGAAGGCAATGGATAACCAACTCAGAAACACGGGAAAATCTGAAAGTCTTGATGACGTTTTAGAAGAATTCTCTTAATTTTGTAGTTTCAGGACAGATATATCTGAGAACAAGACTAAGGCTTGGCTGTAAGGGTAGCACAGTTCAATCACCAATTAAATCTTCTGCCATATAATGTCTCTCAGTCTAAGGTAAGATATTGGTAAGGAATGTGAACTTCCAAATCTCCCAAGCCTCCTTGCAGTTAGAAGCAACCTCCCAGGCCATCTGAGGGAATCAGCCTTCTGCATAAATGGTTCTCAATGACTGAACCTGGGGATCATATTCCCCTTCTGGGCTCACCCACATCACCCTCATTTTCTCTAGGCTACAAGTTAGACAATAACATAATCAAGTCAGAGTTTATGCCACACTTATACCACAGAGCTTGAAATGTAAGAATTGATTAGGGTAAATATATTGTCATGGGTAGTAGTGATATTGGATTTGGATTTAATGTATTGGCATGATACTTGGGGTGGTGGTGGTGGTGGTTATAGTTTGTAAAAGTGGCTAATTGTGTAATGGACCAATAATGAAAGAGGTTGAAATCCACTTCTGTGGCATACCATAAAGGTTCACGGAAGTGGGAATGTTGGAATGGATTTGTACTAAACAACATCCTACTCTCCTTTATATATCTGAGAGAGAGGACCCCCTGGTCACCCCCTATACAAAGGTATTAAGAAATGTATGGCATGGGGGGGCATGTATCTGTGTGCTTGTACTCTGTAGGCCTGGGAGGACATTGGGGAATGCTATAATATAACCGGATTTCCTGATAGCAAAATGAATCCAGATCCCAGATTTGTATAGGCTAGATGGAGATGATTAACTACCGGAGACAGGTAAAATTACTATAATATGCAATGGTTGTTTATGAATGCTAATTAGAGTGTATTGACCTTCAGAGAGCTATAGTAATAGCTTATTGATCACAGGGTTCCTAAGAATGAAATAGATGAGCAGACTACTAAGATGCTTCTTAAATATGTATGGAGAAAACAAGTTTAGATATGAGGACAGAAATCTTTCCTTAATATTTAGTGGGGATATGGAGTGTCTTATCCAATTCCCAGATCTGAGCCAGTTTACAGAAACAGAATCCCACTATTGAAGGAGAGACCTGGATCTTTTAGGAAGGACCCTGAAATGTAGCCACAGATGTATCCCATGAATCCTCCACCAGGGTTTTCCTGAAGGCACCTATGGCCATTTACTATGGTGTCTGTGCACTAGGGAAAGAGAAATACTCAATCATTCTGGGCATTATTTGATATTGGCTTTGACCTAATATTATTCCTAGAGCAACAAAACAACATTATTATCTACTTGTCAGAGTGGGGGCTTATGGAGGTCAGGTAATAGGTGAAATTTTGGCCCAAGGCCATCTCACAGTAGGCCCAAAGGAACCTCAAAACTATCCTGTAGTTATTTCCCCAGTTCTGCTTTATATAGCAAGGAATAGACTTAGTTTCTGGAAGAATCCCCACAATAGTTTCCTAAGAGATATTATAATAATTAAGGATTAAGCAAAAGTTCCTTGGAACTGTCCCACCCTGACAAAGTAGGAAACCAAAAGGAAACCTTATACCTAGAAGAACTGGTGCGATTAGTCCCATCAACAAGGACTATGATGGCTCCCACCATATCCTCATTAAACTCACTGGTGTAAAATACAGATGGTACTTGGAAAAAAACTTTGATTGTTGCAAACAATATGGAGGCCATGTGAATCCAGCTGAGTTCTAGATATGGTATCTTATTGGAGCAAAATAACAGCCCTTGGGACCGGGATTGCAAACATTGACATAGCAAATAATTTTTCCATTCTTATCAGAATAGTAATCAGAGTGATTTTGCCTTCACAAGGCATGGAGGGCAGTACAATTTTACTGTCTTGTTTCCTGGCTATGTTAACCTCCTACCTTCTGTCATGATAAAGTTGAAAGGTACCTTGTGCATCTTGATATCCAGAGAAAAGCATGTTAGATTATTATATTGCTAATTCTATGATAATGGAACCTGCAGAGCAGGATGTAACAAGCAGAGTGAACATCTTAGTAAGCCCCAGAAATGCTAGAGAGTGGAGGATAAACCCCACAACAGTCCAGAGACCTGCCATCATATAGATGACATTTCTTTGGATATTAAGATAATCCTCCAGAATGAGTGAAAATATATTGTACCTTGCACTTCCCACCAGGAAGAAAAAGACATTATTCTTCTTAGGCCTCTTTGGATTTTGGATGCAACCCAAAGCACATTTGTATGTGCTACTCTCACCTAATTACCAGGTACACAAAAGGAAGCCTGTTTTGAGTAGGACTCAGAACAAGAAAAGAATCTGCAGTAGATCTAGGCTGAGATGCAGGCTGCTCTGCCACTTGGGCCTTCAGACCCAACAGAACCAATGGAATTGGAAGTATCTAAAGTAGATATAGATATTATATGGCAAGCTCCAAGAAGATAGACACAACAGAGACCCCCAGGATTTTGGATTTAAGGTCATACCTTCTTCTGCACTCAGCCATTCTTTATTTGATAAACAATGTCTGGCTTGTTAATGGATTCTGCTAGAGATTGGACACTTAACAATGAAACACTAACTGATTATGCAACTGGAACACCCATCACGAACTGGATATTATCTAATCTACCAGTGTTTACAACAGACATGGCATCTCTATTGTAAAATATAAATAGTGTCTATGAGATGATAGCCAAACAAGTCTGGAAGATACAAATAACTACATGAACAGGTAGCTCAGACTGGTAGCAGTCTATTCTACTGCTTTTTGTCCCTGCCCTTTGGTCTTATTGGAAATTCCCTAAAGCAGCTATTTAATTACGCAACCTGCTACTTAAAAAAAATAAGCATGGTCTCTTCCAGGGACTTTGAATTTATTGGGCCTTTGCTTTGGATAACCTTCCCATACTGGATGGTTTGCTCTCTGGTTTCCTTTAAGTCTTTACTCATATGTCAGTTCTTAGTGAGATCTTCCCTGACTACTATATTAAAATGTTATTCCTTATCCCTTTCAGGTATTCCCTGTTCTTTATTTTTCCCCACATAGAAGATGTCACTTCTTAATATCCTATATAATTCGATGATTATGTTAAATGCTTGTCTACTCGTCCCTGCCCCCGACAGTGGAGTGTAAGCTCCATGTAAATTCCATGAAGTCAGGAATTTTATCTAACTTTATACTAGCATACCCTTACTGAAGGTATAATAATGCATGGTTCAAGAAATATTTATTGGATGAATGAAGTGAAAATATGAAGTGATTTATAGTAACATATTAATATTGATAGCAAAGCAGATAAAAGGCATTAGTGGAAAAACAGGTGAAATTTGAATAAGGTCTGCACTTTAATAGTTTTGTACCACTGTTGATTTCTTTGTTTTGATGATTGCATTATTTTTATATAAGATGCTAATATTAAAGACACTAGATGAGTGGTATAAAGGCACTCTCTATATTCTTTGTTGAACTTTTCTGTATGTCTATAATTAATTCAATATAAAATGTTAAAAAAAAATTGATAGGAATAGTATGCAAACATGGCAAAAGTTGTAAAAATGATGCTTTCCAAAGACTGAAGTAGAGATGAAGCTATAGGTTGATTATGCAAATCCAATTTTTAAGGAGAGATTATGGTGGGAGAATAGGTAGGAAGGAGAAAATGAAGAAACAAATGGGAACAAATAGCCACTCTAAGAAATAGGGAGGAAAAACTTAAGGGTTTCTGTTTTGCCATCGTAATCAAATAAGTCACAAGAAAGAAATTACAAACAGCTATGGCAACATGCACAATGCCTGAAAAAGAGCAATAAATTGTTGTGCCCAATTTTCTAAACTAGGCAGATATTGATACATATGATCATGTATTCTAGCAGGCAAAGGACTGAATGAGTGAAGAGCTATTGAAGGTTGTATGACATCAAAGTGCTTAAAATTCTCTATTTTATCTTTGTGAAACAAATTTTATTTTCTACTTACAGAACAAATTGAGTTAAGTGTCAAAAATAATACAGTAATTAAACACATTTGTGTTTCAAATGAGTTTGTTAAGGTGAAAAGGTAGCCTACTCAATGAGAGAAAATTTTTGGAAACCATATATCTGATAAGGGTTTGATCTTCATGTTATAGAAAAAGATAATACAACTCAATGATGAAAAGACAAGCAACCCAATTAAAAAATGGTCAAGAGACTTGAATAGAGATTTTTCCAAAGAAGAAATACAAATGTTCAAAAAGCACATGAAAAGTTGCTAAACATCACTAGCCATTAGGGATATGCAGACCAAAACTTTAATGAGCTATCATTTCACACAATACAGAATGGCCATTATTAAAAAGGTGGAAAACTACAAGTACTGGAGAGGATGTGGAGAAATGGGAACACTCCTTTATTGTTGGTAGGAATATAAATGGTGCAGTCTCTGTGGAGGACAGTTTGGCGGTTCCTCAGGAAGCTAAATATAGCACTGCAATATGATCTGGCAATACTGCTACTAGGAATATATTCAGAAGAACTGAAAACAAGGATGTGAACAGACATATGCATACCAATGTTCATAGCAGCATTATTCACAATTCCTAATAGAAGGAAACAACCCAAGTATCCATCAACCAATGAATGGATAAACAAAATATGGTATGTATGTACAATGGAATATTATTCAGCTGTAAAAAGAAATGAAATTGGGAGGCATATGACAACAAGAATGGACCTTGAGAACATTATGTGGAGTGAAATAAACCAGACACAAAAGGACAGATATTGTATGGTCTCACTAATATGAACTAAATATTATGAGTAAACTCATGGAGTTAAACCATCAGGATGGGAGTTAATCCTATTACTGGAGTCCTTTATAAATAGAATGACATTCAGACAGAAAGAAAGCCACAGAAAGAAAGAAAATAGTCAATAGAACTCAGAAGGGAGAGGCCAGAAGATGCTGCTATGTGCCTTGCAATGTGACAGAGGAGCCCAGGACAAAAGATCACTGGCAGCCAGCCCCAGAATGCCACAGTCTTCGTGGAGACAGCATCTCCTTGATGATGCCTTGATTTGGACATTTTTCTGGCCTCAAAACCATGAGCTATTAGATTCTCATTGTTTAAGCCATTCCTTTGCATGATATTTGCTTGAACAGACTAAGAAACTGAAAAAGGCAGTGAAGAACATTCATGTTTCTATCTTCCTAAGCTCATGGTAGGAAACATTCAAATTTACTCAAAATATTATACCAACATTATAGAAGTTTTGCATTAAGGAAATAAAGTAGAAATAAATATCCCATAATGTCACCATTACAATAAAATAAACAATATTTTATGTTCTATTTCTTTTTGGCATTTCTCTTTGGCATTTAAATAGTGATAGTCATATCACATGCCAAAAATATAATTTTGTATCCTATTTATTATGTTTTCAATGGCTGAATTATATTTTATCACTCAGATACAATAGCTTACTTAATTATCCTCCTATATTTTGAAATTGAGATTTTATGTTATCATATATTTTTTGAAAAATATCTTCAAACATGTAATCTTTTAAGTATTCTATTATTATTTTTTTGGACAGAATTCATGAAGAGAAGCTATTTGGTGAAAGAAATGCATTTTATATGTCTTATGAAATTAATAAGAATTTTCAAATACACCTTATAACATTATTTATTGAACAAATACCAATGGGTAACATCACTTTGTTGTTAACAAATGTCTTTCTGAAGTGTTGACATTCCAGTTGATTTTGAATGACAAATTATTGTTCTGGACTGGCTAAGTCTATTTGCAGATAAGCAAATATAGGCTAGTAGGCATTAGATCATGTAATTGAAAAGGAAGGCTTCTCTACCTTAATATTTACATTTTCATGGTAATTGCAAAACATGTGAAGCTGCTTATAAAAAGCAGTTCCTTCTTTTCAACTCTTTAACATTATATGTATACTCTTCTTTTTGGAAAAGTTCACCTTTGTTGAATAATACGTTTTAAAATATTTCACTTTTTCTGAATTTGTAAAGACAAAGTTCTTTTACACATACATATGCCATCTTTACATAGTTACCAGAAATAATGTTGTTATCAAATCATGGAAGAATTAGGATTTCGTAAAGGAGGAGATAAGCTTTTTAATTCCTGAAACTTCAGGTTAGCACAAATAGTTAGGTTTATCTTACTGAACTCAGTACCATGAAATATTTCTAATGAACAGATTTGCAAAATGTTACATTAAATGTTACATTAATTATAATGAGGACAACCAGCAAGATGGTGGCAGAGTAAGGAGCTCCTAGAGTCAGCTCCTGCTACCGGGCAGTTAGTAATCACCCAGAACTATCTAAAGCACCTGTTTGGGGGCTCCAGGGGACCCAGAAAGCATCCTGCAACATCCTTGAAAGAATGAAAGGAGGAGATTGCCCATCTGCAGAGAAGATTAGTAAGTAGAGCACTCCACGCCGCAGAGACCAGTGCCCATCCTCCACTGACAGCACAAGCCACCTCTGTAGCTATTCCATGGTTGGAATTGGAAGCTCCACTTCCCCAAAAATGGGGAAGGAAGAGGTGGTTGGGCACCAACTTCAGCTACTGAATAGTAAATTCGATGGGCTAAAGTATCTTAAGAACAGCCGAAGTTTTAACCTGTCCAAGTCAGAAAGAGAGTGCTAGCGGCCATTTTAACTCTGTCCCTGGCAAGAGGGGAAGCAGCTGCGGATAGAAAATCACAGTGCTGGTAGGGACTGACTTCTTTCCATCCAGATCAGATTGCAACTTTAGCATAAGCCCCAGCCCTACCTCTGGCAGGGAGGAAGCTGGCGGGACCTGCTCCAACATTTCTGGGAAAATACAGGCCACGCCACAGAGGCTGGTGATCATCCTACTTTGGCAGCATAAGCTGCCTCAGAAGCTATTCTGTGGTTGGAATTGGAAGTGCCATTTCCCAAAAACAGGCAAGGAAGTGACTGTTGGCCACAGACTTCAGCTACCGATTAGTAAATTCAGCTGGCTAAAGTAAAACTCTAAGAATAGCTAAAATTTGAACCTGTCCAAATCAGAAAGAGCCCAGTAGCCGCCATTCTGACTCTGCTGCCGGCATGAGAGGAAGTGGGGCTGATTGAAAATCACAGTGACAGCAAAGACCAGCTTCTTTCCACGCAGATCAGACTGCAGCCCTAGCCTAGGCTTCAGCCCCACGTCTGACAGCGAGGAAGCTAGAGGGACCTGCACCAGCCTCTCCAGGTAACTGCAGGTACATTTGGCTGGCACAGACTGAATAGTTAGAAGTCTGGTGGGGCAACTGCGGTCATTTTGTACCCGTACTGCAAAGATTGCAGCCCACATCTGCAGCATCATCTCCACCCCATGTAGGGGAGGAAGGGGCATGAAGCTGCATTGGTCTCTCCGGGCAACTACAGACTGTCTTGGCCTGCATGACTTGGATTATTACACATGGCTGTGGCTCTGTCCCTACCCCTTGGCAAAGGAGAAAGGTGGGAGAAGCTTCATCGGTCCTTGGGGCAATGCAGGCAGCTTAGCCTCCACAGCTTATAGCACAACTACATCCTTGGTTCCTCCTATACAACTAGTAAGGGAGAAAGAGCTAGAAAGCCCTAAACTAAAGAGAGAAACTGCACCCAGAATAAATACATCTAGTAATCCAGATGCCAAGACACCAACAAAAAATTACAATCCATACCAAGAAACAGGAAGATATGGCTCAGTTAAAGGAACAAGATAAGCCTCTAGATGACATAAAGGAGTTAAGACAACTAATCATATATGTTCAAGCAAATCTCCTTAGTAAATTCAATGAGATGGCTGAAGAGATTAAGGATATTAAGAAGACATTGGATGAGCACAAAGAAGAATTTGAAAGCATACATAGAAAAATAGCAGATTTTGCAGGAATGAAAGGTGCAATAAATGAAATTAAACATATACTGGAATCATATAATAGAGGTAGAAGAAAGGATTGGCGAACTTGAAGAAATGGCCTCCAAAATTGAGCATACCAAAGAACAAATGAAGAAAAGAAAGGAAAATTTGAACAAGGTCCTAGGGAACTAAGTGACAGCAAGAGACATGCAAACATATGTGTCATGGGTGTCCCAGAAGGAGAAGAGAAGGGAAAAGGGGCAGAAGGAATATTTGAAGAAATAATGGTAGAAAATTTCCCAACCCTGTGGAAGGACATAGATATCTGTGTCCAAGAAGCACAATGTACTCCCATCTGAATAAATCTGAATAGACCAAATCCAAGACACATATTAATCAGAATGTCAAATGCCAAAGACAAAGAGAGAATTCTGACAGCAGCAAGAGAAAAGCAATGCATAACGTATAAGGGATACCCAATAAGATTAAGTGCCAATTTCTCACCAGAAACCATGGAGGCATGAAGTCAGTGGTATGATATATTTAAGATATTACAAGAGAAGAATTTCCTGCCAAGAATCTTATATCTGGCAAGACTGACTTTCAAAAATGAGGGTGAGTTTAGAATATTCACAGATAAACAGAAACAGAGAGTTTGTAACCAAGAGACTGGCTTTGCAGGAAATACTAAATGGTGTGCTATACTCTGAAAAGAAAAGACAGGAGAGAGAGGCTTGGAAGAGAGTCTAGAAATTAAGATTATATCAGTAAATGTAACTAAAAGGGTCAAAAGAGTGGTGAAAATAAAATATGACAGATAAAACCTGAAGGTCAAATGGGTAAAATAAGAACTTCCTTTAAAATAATAACACTGAATGTTAGTGGAGTAAATCCCCCAATCAAAAGACACAGACTGGCAGAATGGATAAGAAAATATGAGCCACTTATATGCTGTCTGCAAGAGACTCATGTTAGACCCAAGGATACCAAGAGATTGAAAGTGAAAGACTGGAAAAAGATATTCCGTGCATGCAGTAACAGGAAAAAAAAAAAAAAAAAAGCCAGAGTAGCTATACTTATAACAGATGAAATAGACTTTAAAATACACTAGTAATGCACAATCTGAGGAGGAAGTCAGGAAAATAAAATTCCATTTATAATAGTGACTAAAAGAATCAAATATTGAGGAATAAAATTAATCAATGATATAGAGCACTTGTATTCAAAAAACTACAATGCATTGTTAAAAGAAGTTAAAAAAAAGACCTAAATAATTGGAAGAACATTCCATGCTCACAGATTGGAAGACTAAACAACAGTAAAATGTCAAACGTACCCAAACTGATATACAGATTCAATGCAATCCTGATAAAAATTCCACCAGCATTTTTTAAATAAATAGAAAACATGATTATCAAATTTATTTGGAAAAGTAAGGAGTCCTCAATAGCCATAAAAAGGCAAAGCAAAGTGGAGGGCTCTCACTCCCGGACTTTAAATCGTATTACCTAGCTTCAGTGGCAAAAAAAGCATGATACTGGCATAAGGACAGACACATAGACCAATGGAAACGAACTGATTGTTCAGAAACAGACCCTTACATCTATGGTAAAGTGAATTTTTTAAAAAATATTTTTTTAATTTTTTTAAAGATACTTAGATGACACAAATGTTACACAAAAAATATAGGGATTTCCATATCCCTACTCCCCACACCTTCCACACAAACAATATCCTTCATTAGTGTGGCACATTCATTGAAATTGATAAATACATCCTGGGGCATTGCCACTGAGCATGGACCATAGTTCACATTGTAGTGTACACTCTCTCTCACACAATTCTGCAGGTTATGGGAAGATATATAATGGCCTATATCTATCATTGCAATGCCATTCAGGATGATTCCCAAATCCCCAAAAAGTCCCCACATTACACCTGTCTTTCCCTCCCCCTGCCTTCAGAGTGTCCGGTGGCTACTGCCTCTACACCAATGCTGTAATTTATTCCATTGCTAGAATCACAAGTCTATAGTAAAATACCAGTAAGTCCACTCTATTCCATAGTTCATTTCCCAATCCTGATGATTCTGGGATGATGATGTCCACTCTACCTCTAACTGAGCGGGGGCTTTGATACCATACAGCTGATGGATGGGGCTCTCTTGCTTGCAGTTGTAGGCTCTGTCGTTTCCTTGGTATGGTGGTTGTCAATCCTCACCAATTTTGACAAGCCTGTCAAACCCACTGAGCTCGGGCAGAACAGTCCATTCAACAAATGGTGCTGAAAGAACTGAATATCCATAGACAAAAGAAAGTGGACTCCTATCTCATACCTTATACAAAAATTAACTCAAAATGGATCAAAAGCCTAAATATAAATGCAAGAACCATAAAGCTTCTAGAAGAAAATATCGGAAAACATCTTCAAGACCGGTTGGTAGGTGATGGATTCTTAAAGTAGATAAGAGGAGGAATGAGATGGACTACTGATGCTTAATGTATGTAGAAGTTTTAATTAACTTTATTGTAAAAGTGTGGAAAGGTGTAGAGTTGATGGTAACACTGGTTTATATATGGGAATTTGGTTGGAAAGGGTAGTCTAGAGATGTAAATGTCAGTTGAAAGAAAGCTAGAGAATAAAGGGGTGGATGAGAATTGTGGTTGATGCAAGAGTGTCCTTTGTGAGCTAGAGCAGATGTACATCACTATTGTAGGGTGGTGGGAATGTTGAGAAGCATGGGAAAAATACAACTAGAGTGACCTATGGAATGTGGTTAACAGTAATAATGTAATATTCATGCATCTATGCCACAGATGTACTGTGTTGATAATGGGAGGAATATAGAAATAGTGTGTTATGAACCATGGTTAGTGGTAATAGTCTGATGATATTATTTCATAATCTTAACACATATTCCACCACAGTGTGGTGTGTTGATAGAGAGGTGTTGTATGGGAATGCTGCACATGTGCATGATTGTATTGTAAGCTAACAATTTCTGTAATAAAAAAATATTTTAAAAAAACAATAATAGAGTATAGAAAAATACACCAAATGTAAGATATGGACTATAGTTAGTAGGAAGACTTTGATGATATTCTTTCATAATTTGTAACAAATGTCTCACAACAATGCAAGCTGTCAGTAGTGGGTTGATGTATGGAACCCCTCTATGATGTTATGCTTGTTAGCTTTGTAAGTTCACAACTTTTACTCTGCACTTACTGTTTATGTATGTTCATGTATAAATGATATATATATATATATAATATTAATGGGGTGGGTTGGGGAAAAATACACCAAATGTAAGATACTTTGGTCAGTAGTGCTATTTTGAGGATGCTATTTTATCATTAGTTAAAATATTTCACAACAATGAAAGGTATTGGTGGTGGGGTGAGGTGTGGGAGCTCTGTGTGATGTTTTGTATGTTTGTTTTGTAATTTCACAACAATTACTATACACTTATTGTTTATCTATGTTTATGTATGAGTGATATACTTCAATAAATTTTTAAAAAATGAAAAAAAAAATGAACAGAAAAGAAACTGAGAAGAAATACATTAAACAGTTTGTTAGGGGAAAAAAGTGAAAAAAATTAATTATAATGAAATTAAATGGCTGATAATTATACCACATAAACCTTATATGCTGATGCTATTGTAGCTTCAAAGTGCCAATCTCTGAAACTTGTATTAGATCTAAAATGAATTAGATTGTACAAAAACAAAACAAAACAACAACAAAACACTTGGCAGCTTCATACTTTCACAATATTTTCATTACTCCAACCCAGAAAAACTGTTTGAAATGAGGTAGAGAATAAAATTCAGCCCACTGAAAGTCAATCACAGATGTCAATTTCCAAATTTGTAAGGTGGATTGCATTATAGTTTTATGCAGTTGTGCCTTAAGTAAGAGCTAAGAATCTTATGGTAAGTGCTGTACGGAGATAGAAACTTCCTTAAGTGCAACAGTAAGACTGTACTGATGAACAATTCTCAGTGTATTTACCGTGATTCCCCACCACAAACTGGTTAACTTACATATTTCCAAAT
This sequence comes from Tolypeutes matacus, assembly GCA_026826555.1. NCBI lineage: Eukaryota > Metazoa > Chordata > Mammalia > Cingulata > Chlamyphoridae > Tolypeutes > Tolypeutes matacus. Next base: position 10,047,154 of record JAKSZT010053779.1, on the reverse strand, counting down.
ATAGTGGCAGTGGTGGTATTTAAAAACCCTTGATGTAAATTCTCTTGGTCTCATTTAAAGAAGTTTTTTTTTTTTCTCCAGCATTAATTGCTTTTTATACAGTTCTTCTGTACAACCTGATCACCTCATCATGCCATGCCTGAAATTGTACTAAATGTATTGAAAGTAACCTTTATACAGCCATAATTTTTTTTTTTTGTAGGCAAGGGAGTAAAGAGTTTATTAAGAAACAAGAAAACGAGAAAAGAACATGGTCCAAGGCTTGGACTGCAGGCATACTGCAGGTTGAGTCGTGTTTGTGGGTCACCAGGTCAGACCTTCTTGAAAATTCTTCCTCTTATCCCTTCATAATGTTGGGGTTAGGGCCCAAGCTGTTTGCTGTTCTGATTGGTTGCTTCACCTTTCAGTTTTCAGGGGCCAATGGTGAGGCCTTTTGAGGGTATCCAGGGCTTTCCCTTAACCCTGGGATTTTCATTCTAAATGAGATTCTTATGACCAGGATCTCATGGGATCCCTCAGGAGGTTTCTGGGTGGTCTGTCAGCCATGTTGCCTGCCAGCCTTAGACACTTTCCCCCTTTCACTATACTAACCAGCCTCAACTCCCCCCTTAGAGAGTTTACAGTCTTATTCTTAAGGGGGTACTGAAGGGCAATGGTCATTCTTCTGTAGTTACTTCCTGCTGTTAGGGAAAGTAGGCCCTATCTGACAAGGTATAAAACCCACTGGCTATTCTATAGTAGTTGAGGGAAGATGGATACAGCACCCTGGTTGGACCGGATGAAATCCCTGCATAACTAACAAGGCATTGGTTCTTCCACTGTTATCCAGTTTGTAACAGGCAAACCTCAAATATGATTTACAAGTTCCTAGGCATGAGCAGACTCTTTCCTCCTGGTTCAGCTCACCAATAATGTCTGGTTTCTGGGCTTCCAGGTTCTTGGCTTATGTTGCATAAAAGAATTTAAGGACATGCCATAGAGTAGGCAAAGGAGCAAAGGGTTTATTAAGGAACAAGAAAACAAGAAAAGTACAGCATCCTAGGCATGGACTGTAGGGTGAGTTGTGCCCATAATTTGCTTTATTATGCTTGGCAGATGTTGCTTTTTTTTTTTTTTTTCAATGGAAGGTTTGTGGAAACCCTGCCTTGAGCAAGTCTACTGGCACCATTTTTCCAACAGCATGTGCTCCCTTTGTGTCTGTGTGTCACATTTTGGTAATTTTTGCAATATTTCTAATTTTTCATTATTATTATACCAGTTATGATAATCTGTGATGAGTGATCTTTGATGTTACTATTGTAATTGCTTTGGAGTGCCACAAACTGCACCCATATGAGACGGAGAACTTATGCGATAAATGTCATGTGTGTTCTGACTGTTCCACCCACTGGCCATTCCCCTGTCTTTCTCCTTCTCCTCAGGCCTTCTGATTTCCCAAGATACAACAATACTGAAATTAGGTCAATTAACAACCCTATAATGTCCTTTAAGTGTTCAAGTGAAAGGAGGAGTTGCACATCTCCCACTTTAAATCAAAAACTAGAAATGATTAAACTTGATGAGGAAGGCATGTTGAAAGCTGAGATAGGCTGAAAACTAGACCACCTGCACCAAACAGTGAGCTAGGTTGTGAATGCAAAGGAAATGTAAATTATCAACCATGGTTAGTGGAAATGCTTCAATTCATCAACTGTAATAAATGTACCACACTAATGAAAGATGTTGTTAATGGGGAAAAGTGTGTGGGGGGGAGGGGGGCATATGGGAATCCCCCTATATTTTCGATGTATCATTTATGGAATCTAAAGCATCTTTAAAAATAAAATTTAAAATATGTACTACTCCAGTGAACACACAAATGATAAGAAAGTGAAATAGTCTTATTGCTGATATGGAAAGTGTTTTAGTGGTTTGGATAGAAGATCAAACCAGCCACATCATTGCCTAATCCAGATCAAGGCATAACTCTCTTCAATTCTATGAAGGCTGAGAGAGCAAGGAAGGTGCAGAAGAAAAGTTTGAAACTAGCAGAGGTTGGATCATGAGGTTTAAGTAAAGAATCTATCTCCATAATATAAAAGTGCAAGGTGAAGCAGTATGTGCCAAAGTAGAACCTTCAGCAAGTTATCCAGAAGATCTAGCTAAGGTAATTGATTAAGGTAGCTAATCTAAACAGCAGATTTTCAATATAGAAGAAACAGCCTTCTGTTGGAAGAAGATGTCCTCTAGGAATTTCATAACTGTGTAGGAGAAGTCAACGCCTGACATCAAAGCTTCAAAGGACAGGCTGTCTCCCTTGTTAGGGGCTTGTGCAACAGCTAATGACTTTAAGTTAAAGCTAATGCTCATTTACTGTTTCAAAAATCCTAGGGCCTTTAAGAATAATGCTAAATCTACTCTGCTTCTGCTCTATAATTGAAATAATTAAGCATAGATGACAGCAAATCTGTTTACAACAGTTTACTGAAAATTTTAAGCCCACCGTTGAGACCTACTGCTTAGGAAACAAGATCCCTTTCAAAATATGACTGCTCATTGGCAGTACACCTGGTCACCCAAGAGCTGTGACAGAGATCTACAAGATTAATGCTGTTTTCATGCTTGCTAACACAACATCTGTTCTGAAGCCCATGGATCAAGGAGTAATTTTGACTTTTAAGTCTTATTATTTAAGAAATACATTTTGCAAGGCTAGTGCTCTCATAGACAGTGATTCCTCTGACAGATCTGGGCAAAGTCAATTAAAAACCTCTGGAAAGGATTCACCATATTAGATGACATTAAAAACATTCATAATTCATGGGAGGAGGTCAAAATATCAACATTAACAGGAGTTGGGGTGAAATTGATTCCAACACTGGTGATGACTTTGAGAGGTTTAATACTTCAGTTAAGGAAGTAAATATAGATTTGGTGGAAATATCAAGAGAAATAGAATTAAAAGTAAAGCATGAAGATGTGACTAAATTCTCATAATAAAATTTATATTGATGAGGTGGTGCTTATTATGGATGAGCAAAGAAAATGGTTTCTTGACATGGTAGCTACTCCAGATGAAGATGTTGTGAGCATTGTTGAAATGAAAACAAAGGATTTAGAATATTACATAAAGTTAGTTGATAAAGCAGTGGCAGGGGTTGAGAGGATTGACTCCAATTTTGAATGAAGTTCTACGGTGGGTAAAATGCTATCAAACAGCATCACATGATGCAGAGAAATCTTTTCTGAAAAGAAGAGTCAATCAATGTAGCAAACTTCACTATTATCTTAAGAAATTGTTATAGCTACCTCAACCTTCAGCAACCACCACTTTGATAGTCAGCAGCCATCAACTACTGAGGCAAGACCCCTGTCAGCAAAAAGATGATGACTCACTGATGGCTCAGATGATGGTTAGCATTTTAAACAATAAAGTGTTTTCTTAAATTATTTTCTAATTAAAATATCTAATTGCTATTTTAGGCATAATAGTATTGCATACTGTTTTAGTTCACTAAGGCTGTTGATACAAAATACCAGAAATGTGTTGGCTTTTATAATGGGGATTTTTAGTTTATAAACTATAAACGTTTATAGTTTCAAGGCTGCAAAAATGTCCAAATTGAGGCAACATCAGAGATGCTTTCTCACCAAAGGTCAGCTGCTGGTCAGATCCTGGACTCCTGCCACATGGCAAGGCAAAATGATGGCTCTCCATCTCTGCCTTCTCCTCCAGGCTGCTTTCTCTCAGGGCTCAGCCTTGGGAAATCAAGCACATGGCAGGGCTTTTACCTTCGGCTTTGAGCTGCTCTGTGGGCCTTGCCTCTCAGGGGCCTCTTTCCATGCCTCTGTGCTCTGATGATTTATAACATACACAACCTTGTGCCTCAAGGACCTCTCTCAGCCCCCTGGGACATCTTTCTTTCTGCAACTACAGGTGATTGTCTCTCACATATGACAGGTTCAAAATAGTGGCTTCCTTTCTCTGTGTATTTCTGCTTCCAGTCCTCAGTTTATATCAGACCCAAGCCAGAGGGTGGAGCCCCACCACTCAAAGGCCCTAAAGCTATCTAATCAAGTGATCTAATCAAAAGATTCCTTAATGCAATCAGAGGCTCTCACAACCACAGGAATCGGTTAGTTCTAAGAAAACGATCTTTTCTGGGAGTCACAAAAAATTTTAAATTGTCACACACACTTAATAGACTATAATAAAGTATAAATATAACTTTTATATGCACTGGGAAACCAAAAAATTCACGTGACTGACTTTATTGCATTTGTGATGGTGTTAGGCCGTAAGGACCCCAGAAAAGTAAGTTCTTAGAGTTAATCCATTCCTGTGGGTGTGGATCTATTTTAGATGGGGCCTTTTGATTAGGTTACTTCAGTTACGGTATGGCCCAGGGTGGGTCTTAATTCTTACTGCAGTCCTTTATAAAGGGGATGAATATGTAGAAAGAGAAAGAGAGAAAGCCTCAGAAGCTGAGACAAAAAGCTAGAGAAGCAAGAAGCTGAAGGACCAAACCCAAAAGAGAAGGGAGAGACCAAAAGATAGTGCCATGTGCCTCGCCATGTAACAGAGGACTCCAGGATTGTCAGCAGATGGTCTTCAGGAAGAAGTTATCCCCATCATAAAAGCCAACCCATTTCTGGTATATTGCTTTCAGCAGTTTAGCAGACTAAATCAGCAATATTTGCTTTATTGTGGTAGTCTGAAGCCAAACCTGAAATACCTCTGAGGTATGCCTGTACATGAACTTTATCTTGCTAGACAAATATATCTTTCAGAACTAATTAGCAAAGTTTTTTTTTTTTTTTTTGTGGGGCTGGTTAATCCATCTAGAATTAGTAAAGTTACTCTGATGGTTAATTAGTTTCATGTCATAATATTTAAGGATGTCAAGTTTAAGAGTGAATATTACCCAAGGACTTGTACCCTATTCTGTAGGGAATTAATGTGTTTCCAGTTGTATGCAGGAGAGTTGAACATTGTTAGGAGGAAATATATATATATGCATGCCTGTTATTGTTTTCACTTAGAGACTAAGTATGGTTTAAGGTAATATGTATGGTTGCTGAGTTGACAAGGGGTGGACTGTGATGGTTTGGCTAATGTGTCAACTTGGTCAGGTAATTGTGCCCAGTTGTTTGGTCAAGCAAGCACTGGGATAATTGTAATACAAGGACATTTATGGACTTTAGTCACCAGTGAGTTTACTGCATAGATGGTTGATTAAATCTGCATTAACCAGGGAGACTGCCATCAGCAATGAGTGACACTTTATCCAATCAGTTGAATGCCTTAAAAGGGGAAGGGATTTCAGCGTTCAGGGAGAATTTCCCAGCTTGTCTTTGGACAGTCAACATCTCCCGGAAACTCATCAAGGACCTTCATTGGACTTTCATTGGAGCCCCTGGTTTGCAGCCTTCCTGCGAAATCTGGACTTGTGTACCCCCATGGTCATGTGAGAGATTTTTATAAAATCTCGTACTATTTACAGATATCACCTGTTGATTCTATTTCCCTAGAGAACCCTGACTAATAGTTACTCTCTTAGAAATTCTGAAATGACAATTGAAATTAGATGTTCTTCTTTTTAAGGGATCTATTTTAAATGAGCTTCTAAATATTTTGAAATTGAGTGTTCAGCTAGAAGTCTTGGTAGTATATATGGCTGTTTGTAGAGATTTCCAGTAATCCATAGAGCTGCATTTTATAGTATCAATGATTGATAAAAGCAACTTTAGCGCAAAGACCAATCCCCTTGCCACGTATCTTCCTTGAACACCCTGCTATTTTCATATGCAACAAGCAATGTATTTGCTCACCTTTTTTGCTTTCCCTTCCCAGTTGTTTTAGTTTGCTTGGCTTTTACAAGAGGATTTATTAGTTTAAAAGCTTACAATTCTTAGGCCATGAAAGTGCGCAAATCAAGGCATCATCAAGAAAGCCTTTCTTCCCAAGCTGCAGCTGTGGGCAATCAGGTACAAAGTAGCATCTCCTTTTGTCTTCCCCCTCCTCCAGGCCTCTTTACTTTCTTCTTCTGTTTAATGTGGCTTCCTCTCAGCTTCCGTTTTCCATTGACTTCATCTTTTGTCTCCTGGGCCTTCTCTCTGGGTTCCTTTCTGTCTGCAGCTTTTTTCTGTATCTGAGGCTTTTTATTTCTCTATTTATAAAGGATTCCATTAAGACCCACCCTGGGTCACACAATCTAATCAAAGGCCCTTAATGAAGTGATTTAATCAAAAGGACCCACCTATAATAGGTTTACAAGCACAGTAATGGATTAACCCTAAGGACATGATTTTCTAGGGTCCACAAATGCTTCCAACTGCCACTCCAGTATCTATCAAAAGGATCTTTAGAAATATTAATGATAAAATAACACTTTTCAGCTTTAGAATAGCACAACTAAATTTCAACACATATGGAAGGAATTTATATTCCCCAACACATTTTTGGTTTCCATTAGTTATCATTTTGCCAAAATCACACACATTTATTTAGTAGGTATTTTAGAAACTCAGCTCCTGTATTCATGTTCTTATATGTTTCATTTTTCCATTTTAGAGGAGAAAAACATATGCAGCCTTTCTCTCTTGGTTTGTCTTTAGATATACTAATAAATGTCTTGCTTTGTAAGACTCAAGTATGTAAGTCCAAGATTTTGGAAAATAAGTGTATAATAGACAGAATTTTGTGTTTTCAAAAATAAAACGTGAATTTTAGTAATTTGATTGAAAAGGGAGTTAAGATATCCAAACAAAGCACTCAAAGTCTTCAGAAAGTGATCAGATAGTTTGGTTCAGGAATGCACTGCAAATTTGTAAGTCCATTTTATATCACCACTTTGTTTTTCTCTTCTGTACCATGTCTGGCTCATATAACATGGTTGTTGTTTTTTTTATTAAATTATTTGATTTCTTAGGTGTCCTATTTCTATTTTAATATATCAATATATGTCAATTGACTTTATAATCACCAACTTTTAAAAAATTGAACAATTAGTGCATGGTTTGAACAAGGAGTATATCATGATTTTAAAAATTTATCTAAATTCTATTTCCCAAAAAGTATCAGAAGCTTATTCTCATTTCCTTTTTACTATTTTCTCTGTTACCTACTGATTTAACCACAGACCTGGCAATGAAATGAGAGCTGGAAAAGGCACTGAAAGAGGAGGAAATATTGTTTGGATGACTAGTCATTTGTCAAACAGTGTGAAGCAAGACTGCATTGAGTCAGGGCCTGCCACTCTGTAGTGATGTATTAGCTTCTAATGTTTTAAAATAATTATAGTGAGTCCAAAGCCACTATATAAAACCACTACATAAATTCTAGTGCCATTATCAACCCCATTTTTCCAAGATTCAATCAATCAGTGGTTCTGAGGAAAATTGCACCCATTTTGCCAATCAGAGAAGCATGAAAGTTCAAAGGGTAAGCAGCAGTTGTTAACAAGAATCAAGAGTGAAACGGATCTCAAAGTGAAGTTTCTAATTACCTCTGGTATTTCTGAGATTGGTTCCTAAACTGGACCTCATGTATAAGTGTGTCATTAGTTCCACCAGGTCAGAGATGGCAATACATATTCCGTCAGTTTTAATGAGAATAAAAGGGCAAGAGTAACTCTAAAATATAATTTTAAAACTTGAAAATGCCATAACACAACCTGTTAACCACCATTGGAGATTAGTTTTAAATTAGAACAAATTTATTGAGCCTAGATTAAGATTTACAATTTGACAGAGACGAAGGGAGTCATTTAACATTATGAACTCATTCTTTGAAAAATAATATCAGCCTTCTCAATTTTGAACTTTCTTTTCTTCCATAATGCTCATTTTCTAGAGCTTTTATGCTTAAGTTCTTAGGAGGACATCTTAAAAAGCAGAATGGAAAAATAGTTTTTTCTCATTTCTTTTCAGTATACTTTTTTGAATAATAGGTAAATGGCTAATGGTATAAGATTTTGGTGTGTTACAGAAAATTTATTGGGACAAAATATAGACATTTTACTCAGTATGAGAGTCCTATATATTCAGAAAGATAGCAAAACATATGGGCAGATTTGTCATTGTAGGACATAATATAATTCATGTCATAAATAGTGATTTCGACAACATAGCCAGTTGAATAAGTAAACGTAAATGAACACAAAACCCATGCATCTCAGTGTATATGTGAATGCAAAAATGTAAAGTTGAATATCTTTTAGAATTCCTCATAAAGCTTAAATATTTTCCTTGATGACTATCTGTTTTTTGCTCCAATGTGGTTTCTAGATCCCTCTGGAGTCACACTGTCAAGGCCCTGGATTGAATTGATGAGCAGTGGTAGAATCAGGGAACAAGTCATCTTGCTGCCCTGAAATGGTAAATCAAGACCACGGATGTGACAAGTAGGGAGTGGGGTCAGGGAGGAATGGGATCAGGATAAAGTTGCCCTTCCTCCTCCCAGAAAAAAAAGAAAAGGAATAGCTATTAATCTCAAGCCAAAATCAGGGATTAAGAGATGGTAAAGCAAAAGTCAGGAAACAAAATAACAGAAGCCTCTTTTCAGTATTTGCTATGCACCAGGAATGTGTAAAGTGTTTTATAAGCATTTTCTTATTTAGTCTTCACAACAGCTTTATGGAAAAAAAAAAAAAAAAAAAAAAAAAAAGCAAGATTAGATTTCCTATGCCAAGACTAAGACTAGTAGGGAAATAGGGATTCATGCTCACAGACTCTCACAGGCAAGGGAAAAGAACAAGGAAAGAGTGACATGTCAGAGAATCCAGGAAGCCTTGTCGTATCTCTTCCAAGTACATGCATCTTCTCTTCCATGAAGGGTTCTTATTTATTATTGCCACCTCATTTTCTCCCTCTTTTCTCCTTAATTGCAGGAATGAATTGGTTTAATTCATGGGCTTCTAGTCCAAAAATTTAGGATGGTGTCACGTAAACAAAATTCAAACAACCAGTATGAAATTTAGCTATCTAAAAGACTCAGACAAGGTCCCCATTATTCTTACTTGGAAATCATGTACTCATAAGATAAGGTACTTAGAAGACACTAGGAAGCTGTCAACTTAAAGCATAACCAATAATTAATTGGATGTAACATGTCAAGAGGCTAAAAGGAATGTGATGCTGTTATACAAAAGATCCTAATGACAAATAAGTAATAGACTAAAAAGGTAGGTGAAGAGCTCTTTCCTCGGAATTGTTCTGGGAGGTGGGTAGTGATTCTAGATACTTTAACTTCATTCTTGGGGTAACTCAATAAGTGCCTAAGTCATTTCTCTTTTAAAGGCAATGCATAAACATTTCTTTTTGTTTTTTACTGAATCATTAGGCTATTCTAAGCCTTAAGTAAAGGAGTTGTAAAAAGTTATTATATTTTCTTTTTAAATTATTTTGACCAATAACTTAATTACCTTAGATAAAATACGTTATCTGAAGGTGAATAAAACTTTCAATACATGTTTTACATGCAAACAAAATAATGAGTTACTTTGGTGCTTTTCTCTAGAGACATTTATTCACCCTCATCCTCTGCATAGGTTTAATGAAAATAGAAAAAACAAAACAAAACAAAACATATTTTTTGTTTTTTTCCAAGTTTCGCAGACTTAGAAGTTTCTTCCCAAAGAGAAGTTCTGTGCACATATGGCAATATTAAAGAGATTCCTGCAATTGTTTGAGCATACAGGCTGTTATTTAAAAAAATACATTCTGGGCAGTTTTTATGTGAAGATATTATCTGGGGAATTGTCATTAAAATTAATTATAGTCATACGGCTATATATGTAGTCATATGGTTTTGTTTTCTCTTTATGAAGAAGTTAGATTTTTTGCCTCAATTATAATTTAAAACAACACAACCCTTCTTTATTTTTAGGTATATAAAAGTTTTTCTATTGCATTTTGGATTATTGGAATAGTCTCACTGCATTACATGGTATCATAACATACCTTTATAAACACAATTAATGCATAGTTAAATAACTGAGCTAAATTTAAGTCTGCTTTCTATCTCTGTTCTTAGCATTGAAGTTTTCAATGACAAATTCCAAACCTTTTTGGCCAAATGATTTAGTTAACATTTTTTAAGTGTTACAGAGTTGTCATGCTTTACATAATTAACTCAGGCAAGCAATTTCCCCTATTTGAAAATGTTGGTGTTTTATAAAAATCCAGTGAAATACAGTTATATAAAAGCTGAATTCTACATAATATTATTAGATTAAATTTATATAATTTTAATTATTAAAAATGCAAATAATGCAACATGGTATGTTTGGCTGTAGGAATCAAGAGTCTAAGAAGGGTATATATACATCATTTAACTCAGAGACCCACATATATAGGAATATTTCTTAAGAAAATAATCATGGATATGCACAAAGGTTGAAACATTAAAATGATTATTACAATTTTATAAAAATATAAGAATAGAAAATTTGGCAAACAAATTATACACATACACATATCTATATATTCATATATAAATATAGATTCTTAAGTAGTTAGCAAAAAAATTCTAAAGAAGAATATCTAAAGGAAAAATAGTTATTCAGAATATATTGTTAATTTCATTTAAAAACTTTATATAAAATATGAAACCATTGTTAAGTATCTACATATTTATGCATTTTCTATATACTGACTTTCATTCAGGTACGAAGCTCTGTTACCTATATTTCTAATTCATTCTGGCCTTTCCATTCTTACTTCTTATTTCATTGTGGTGGTGGTGACAGGGGTGATTACTGATGCTCTTTAGGCTAGCTCCACTTCAGCTGGTCTCTTTCATCACCTCATAACCTCCAAGCCATCCTTCAAACTGTCTTCAAATGGCACACTTTCAAAATACAATTAATAATTGTGCCCGTTTTATGATGAAACCTTTTTAATGACTCTATTTTCTATAGGATAGAGAAACTACTCTGAGGTTTGGAATTACCACTCACTTTTAAAACCCAGGATTAAATAATTTGAAAGTGTCCACCATGTCGATGATTTAGCTATCTGGATTAAATGCTGTGGATGTTGTCATTTTAAATAATATAGTCAGTAGTATATCAAAATTTTAAAAAATGTATAAGCAAAAAGTCTAATATAATACAACTCTTTTGTTGTGGTTAAAAGTTTATTCTGTTAGATCATTTGCTAATAAAACTAAGTTTAATCAGTATGAATAAAATAGATTTTGGAGAAGAAATGACAAAAATGAATTCTTTAATAATAGGAAATCCTTCTTAAACTTGAAAAAAATCTAAACTTGAGAATTGTTTGCATTTTAAATTTCCACATTTTTCTGTTTCAGGGGAGTTTTCCATATAAAGCATCTTAATTTTTTTTTCCTTTTAATTAGAGAAGTAGGTTTACAGAAAAAAGCATGCGTAAAATGCAGTTTTCCCCTATACCACCTTATTATTAACACCTGGCATTAATGTGGTGCATTTTTATAATGATATTATTAACTATAGTCTTTGGTTTACATAAGGGTTCACTGTTGGTGTTGTACAGTTCTATGATTTTTTAAAAAATTTATTCTACTAATACATATACAACCTAATTTTTTTTTCCCTTTTTACCTTATTCAAATATATAATTCAGGACTGCCAATTATGTTCACATCCAGTTAAAGCATCTTCATAAGCAATAACACATGAGATTCAAGAACAAAAGGTATACCAGATCAAAGCACAGATCAGCCTAAGAGGATCCCTGTAAGCTGAGTCCTCAAACCTCGCAGACCCTCTGTAGGATTCCTACCATCCCCCGCTCTCTCTCATTTTTTAAATTATTTTTTTTTATAATTTAGTCAACAATAAATTAAGAAGAGGGAAACAAGCTAAAAGCTGGGTTACTGAAAGAAGCACTGTTGGAAATGCATATTTTATGAAGAGACAGTCTAAAAGTTGGAGGAACGGCATTTTTAAAAGTACAACCTATTTATAAGAAGCAGCACAAACTCAGTGCCCTTCAGAAAGCTTATCAAAATATCATCTGAACAGAAGCAAAAGAAAGGAAAAAAAGAGTTTTAATAACATTTAAAGTTTTATCTGTGAGGTTTGTTTCATTTTATTTCACTAATGCCAGATGTACCAATTTAAAAATCAAATCTACATTTTAAGAAAGGGAAATAATATCTATTCTACTAGGCTTTTCACATTCCTTCCCTTCCTTTGAACTCCCTGCTTGCAAATATTTTTAATTTTACTGCTAAAAGACTTGAAAAATAAATTAGATACAGAAATGCACTAATAAGCATTGTTTGCTGGTTTGTTTTAATATTACTTTTAAATTGATCTGCATTTTACAATGTTATAAATTAATAAAATATAAAAGTTACAATTTTAAATGAAAATGCTAATTTTGAAGCTCTATTTAGCTACCATCCAAGAGATAAAATAAAATAAATATTTTGTTTTAAAAAATCATTCATTTTTTTATTATTTTCTGGCACCTACATATTACACAATATTTATTTTCAACTTCGTCATTAAATTGCAATCATTGATCAGGATGAGGTATTCCCCTATAGGGGAACTTTTTTTTTTTTCTAGGAGGTACCGGGGATTAAACCCAGGGAAGTAGACGGGGAGCAGGTGCTCAACCACTTGAGCTACATCCACTCCCAAGAGAAATTTATATATATATTCACATATATATGTGATATATGTAGTATGTTAGTTTATAAGCCCCTAGTACTTCAAAATAGTAATTGTTTGGCATATGGGATTATTTACCCCTTGAATATGTGCTTATGCATTATTTTCAGTTGATAAATTACTTGATATCTGTGATAGTCTTAGGCAGCCACAGATTTGTGGTTTAAATTGCATAGCGGTCAATTCTTAGAGTGAAACAAGCAAACATAGCTAGCTTTAAATTTTGACCTCTGCAATTACTGTTCATTTTCTAAGCTTTCCTGGGTGTAAATGCATGTCAAATTGCCTTTTAGTGTCAGGAATGACTTTTCCTCTGCCAAATTACTTTCTTTTGGTTCATCAGTTAGATATGTATTTCATGTACTTTAGTAGCACAAAAGTTACTCATTCCAACTTAAAAGTGTCCGTCCTAGACATTGTATAAGGCCAGCTTCAATATCTTGCATTATTATAAGAATGTGCCACTAAAGCAGGATATAATATTTATCCTTGTTTATGAATTATTCAGGTTATCAAATATAATTTTCAACTTGCTTAACTTAGTTCAAGTCAGCATTTCTAGAGTGCCAGTTGGTTCAATGCTATCTTGGAAGGAAAAAAATTAAAATCTATGAGCATCAGAGTGTAGATTTTTATTTTCATTCTTTAGACTAAATCTTTTCCTATATTGAAAATTTTCAGTTTTTCAGAAATATTACTAATCTATATAACTTCTAGAGACAATCACACCGGAACCAGTTGGACTATTTCTTGGTGTCAACAGAATATCTGACCTTGTTTTTCTTATGGCTTAGAGATTAACTACTGCCCCCAATGGATATACTGCACATCATTTTAAAAAAGTAAGGTTTTCTGGGGTATAATGCTGAGTTTGCAGTTTTCCTAGAGTGGATGAAGTTAGCTTCTATTTAATCTTATACTCCAGATGGCCTTTGTGACACAATGACTGGATTTAAGAATCAAGATTTTTTTTTTAAATGGAAAGACCTGGCCTTGACAAGGAAAATTGGGGGTAGAAGGTTATTGATTTTTTTTTTTTTTCTTGAGAGAAGCAAAGCATGCAGTGCTAATATGAATGTTAACAGATATTAAAATCTTTTTTGGATGAAGGAGTACATATAGTTTTCAAATAAATTAAAAATAATAAGAGAGAACTTCAATTCAATCCTTTACAGCAAGACTTCTCTATCAATCAGCGTATCTGGTGATTTATGAGCCTTGTTTATTCCTACACTGAAGGAAAGGGAAGATTAGTAGATGAGTGGTTATAGAAACAATTTCCCACAAAATGTATATAGTTCAAGTAAAGAGCTAAAATCCTTTTTGTAAAATAGATTTCCAGTTCCCAGAAGAATTCAGAAAATTTACTGAGAAGGAAGAAATAAACTGAGAAGAAATAAACTTTCCCTGTCCATCAAAAGCACTGGGAGAGATTACTGAGGAGAAGAGAATGGTCTTCTTCGGGAGCTGTCACCAAAAAATAGAGTTGGGCATAACATGTACCTCTTGATTTACTGTTAATACATTGTCTGAAGTAGATAATCATATTTGCTGATCTGCAGAGTCAAAAACGGTGTGACTGGATCTTGAGGTTAAAGTTTTTAAATTTTTAAAAGACATGGAACAGTGGATAGATATATTTCATAACCAATATATCTCTACCTAAATAGATGTACATTTATATACCTATAAAATATAATCATGGCTCATTTAGATGAAAATCAACAAAAAGTTTTTGAGAAAAATATAAAATTCCCAAATATGCTGGAGATTTGAAAATAGAACAGACATAGCAGGGAATAGCAATGCCCTCTGTAAAGAATTATTTATATGCATTTCAATTCTTTTTCTGTCACTCCTCTGCTTAAAACACTTTAGTAGCTCTCCATTTCTCTCAAAGTAGTGGTCAAAGTCTACAAAGCCCAATCTCATCTGAACTCATGGACCTCTCTGACCTTACCTCCTTCTAAACTATTCTTCTGGCCTCTTTGAGAGGGTCTTTGCATTATGGTTCCCTTCTCCTGATCACCCCTCCTCCAGATATCACACGGGATACTCCTTCCTGTTCTTTCAGTCTTTGCCCTAATATCAAAAAGTTTAAGAAGGCTTCTTCAAAGAGCACACTAAAAATTGCAACTCTTCCACACATACTTTTAATTCCCTTCACTCTGTACTTTTTTCCCTACAGCATTTGAGTTCTAATATGCTACATTATTTATTTATTTATCATGCCTATTGTTTATTACCTGCTTTTCTCAATTAGAATGTGAACTCTGTGAAGGCATGAATCTGTTTTGCTCATAAAGGTATCTCTAGAAGCTTAAATAGTACTTACCACGGATTAGACACTCAATACTTGCTGAATGAATGAATGACTTTTAATTTGGATCCAAAACACTAGGTTTTAAGAGCCACAAAACAACTCATCTGAAAATAAATATTACTGCCACTTTATAAAAGTTACTCAATTGGCTGTAGGGATATATATCACAGAGGAATTTTGACATATACTAATGGGCTTTTGTATATTCACTAAAATGTTTGAAGAATCTAGGATTTTTGTATATATAAATTTTGTCTGATGTTTTCTTAGAGGAATAAACTGGTCTTTGGAAAAAGTAGAAAAACATTTCACGTATTTCAAAATCTGTTATAACAATAAATGAATAACAAACTTAGCACGTCATTCAAAAAAGCATTACACAAAGGAAGTTTATTCCCAATGTAGCCAATGGTGTAGTTAATTAAGAGAAAATGTCAATAGAACTTAACATTGTCACAGGATAATGGTTCCTGCTGCTAGATATATGTCAAGAGAAAGATAAATAAGATGGAGTGATTTATTAAGCAGTGCCACACTCCAGGCAACACATTTCTAGAGGATTATAGCACTCCTTGGGTGGTGATGTAAGACAGAAGACTGAAGACTAAGTGATCTTAACCCTCTGAATAGCACAACAAAAGCACAGAAATGTGGTGCTTGCAGACAGTCCCTGCTGATAGAGCAAAATTACTTTTATATTTAGAAAGAAAGAAGAGATCATCATGGTATTGAAATGGATCTAAGTTAGAATAGGATGCCATCAACAATTCTTCATGTCTTTGCAGATAGTTTAACTCTGTAGAGATGTCATATTATTTTAAAATATAAAATCCAACAAAATTAGATTACCTGTATTTAAAATATAGACTTCTGAAAATTTTTATTTCAGTGAACAAATGATTATTGATTGAGGACCTTGGAAATCGTTCTTGCAAAACTCTATTAAAATTTTTTTGGAAACACATCCAAAGGCCTTTTATTCATTTATCAATAATTTGATAATATAATTCAATTTATTTTGAGCTTGTTAATATTAATTAAATAATGTCAAAGATGGTTTTAATTCAGAATCAACCTTTTGAAAACTACCACACATTCTCTGCCTTGAAGTGAACTCAAAATACTGTCATGTACTTTGACTTTCTCAGATCAAAGTCACAAAGTTTACTTGTTAATGGGAAAATATTTTCATCTCAAAATTAACCTTATATCTGATGTGATATATTCCAGGGCTGCAATACAAAGTAATGGTAGCAGACTCATCTATATTAGTTATAACTTCCATATGCATTAGATCATGTTCCATAGGCATTTTCATTATAAATGCTACATTTATGTAACAATGAAATCAACAATGCTCTTCAGGATAAAGGCATTCTTTCAATGAAATAAAAATTTTAACATATTATTTAACATGGTTATATTTCTATATAATTGATATGGTTGCTTTTAGTTTTATTAATATCAAATCACAAAATAGTTATTAACATTGTTTAAATCATAAAATATTTTAGTATTTAATAATGGCATTATGAATATAATATAATTTAAAAATAAGCATTATTGTAATTATTATCATCATACTCTAGAAAACTTCATGTGGTTCTAGACTGCCATCCATGGCAGTTTTTGAACATTACTTAGCTTAAGAAAATCAGCCTTCCATATGGTGTTTATCCTCAGTATTGTGGTATTTTACTCACAGATCCCAAGATAGAATTCTAAAAACAAAGCACATACATATACAGTTTTTATGTGTATCAGTCCCCAAAAGGCTGACTTAGTCTTTTTGAGTTAAAAAGGATTTAATATAAAAATTGAAGCATCCTGAAGCAAAACTTGTAACTCCATTGCATTTGTATTCATTAATTTATATAATCTTTGGCCATGTTAGCTATATTCTATTGCAAATATATGGGTTAATGTTGTGCTGACATGGGCTATTTTAGTAGCTTTTCATACCTAGTTGAATGGCACAAATTTATCTGAGTTGATTAGCATATAGTTTTGACTATAAGGATTTTCATTAGCTAGACCAGTTTTCCAAATACATTTACTTATGCCTTATTACAACATATTCCATTAAAATAATGCTTATTTTCTGTGAGGTAATGATAAGTATATAAAGCATTAAACAATTTGATTGGTTTGATCTCTTGGCATGGATGGTAAAATCAATGACAAAATACTAACTATGTTTAGGGCTATATTGGTCAAGGTTATCCAGATATTATTAAACGATTTATTACATCGGCTCACAAGGCTGTGAAGATTGGCAAGTCCAAATTTCATAGGGCAGGTCAGGTTGCAAGCTGGAAACTCCAACAAAAGTGAAGTTGAACTACCCAGGAGATACTGGCTGGCTGAATCAGAGGTGGGAATTCTTTCGTCTAACTTCTGAAATTCTCAGTTCTGGCTTTATGCCCTCCAGTTTATTAGGTTAGGAGACTACAGTGCTGGGGGAGACCTCCTTTGTTGATAATAAATGTTATTAACTGACCACAGAAGCAAATCCATCTACGAAATATCCTCACAGTAACAAGAGGGCCAGAACTTGCTCTACTAAACAACTAGACACCATAACCTAGCAAATTGACACATGAAGAATTTAATCATCACAATCCACCCCTTGTTAACTTGACATCCACACAAATCTCCTTAAACCAAACCTAATCTCCCAAAAAATATAATAACAGTCCTACTTTCACCTAACATAAAGCAACTGTTCTGCATACTTCTGAAAATGCACTAATCCTTTCTCTAGAAGAGGATACAAGTCCTTGGGTGATATTTACTCTTAAACTTGATACAAATTATGTTGTGTAATAAGGGGATAAGTGAGGGAAGAAAACATATGAATATGTATTCATATGTATAACAAAACATGGAAGAAAGACTCAGCCATTACAGTCCTCACTTCTGCAACCGGTCGCTTGGTCATAGCTGGTATTCACAATGACCTTCTTCCACCACCTAGTCCATGTCCTCTTTACCTCAGAAATCACCCGAGCTGGTCATGGTTCTTTGCCTGGTGGGGTGACTCAAATTTTGTCATGTGCACAGTTCCAAGTATTTTATTTCCGTGAACTCTTTTACTCTTCTCTAACACCTGGTAAAGTAGGTACAATTATTACCCAGGAAATGGAGACATACAGAGGTTAAAGGCCTTGTCCAAGGTCACATAGCTAGTAAAAGGTGAGAAAGGATTTAAAACTGAGTTGCCTCTCAAGGAAATATGAAAGTAGTGATTCAACTAATTAATTATAGAATTATTCAATTTTATAGCTGAAAGAAAACTTAAAAAAATCATCTGACACTTTATTTTATAGATCAGGAAACAAAGATCAGGTGAGTTAACTGAACAATTCATTTCCTCTGTTCTCACTAGGTAAAATATTGGCTCATATTTTATGTGCCTCTCATTGATAGGTCATGACTTGGGATATTTTTAACCCAATTGTAATGTGCCAAATAGCAGCGATCTGTAAATTCCATGGCCATAGGGCCTTATGCTTTCCTCAGCCTGATATTAATGATTCTATTATCTAGCTACAAGTTTTAGTTTGTTTCACTTGTATATTGTAAGCTTCATGAAGAAAGACATCATGCTGTCCTCTTCACCCTTGTCACTAGTTAAATAATTCTTGTTT
The DNA here is from genome assembly GCA_026826555.1 of Tolypeutes matacus. Taxonomy (NCBI): domain Eukaryota; kingdom Metazoa; phylum Chordata; class Mammalia; order Cingulata; family Chlamyphoridae; genus Tolypeutes; species Tolypeutes matacus. Next base: position 10,028,534 of record JAKSZT010053779.1, on the reverse strand, counting down.
AAAACCCAAACAGATGTTTCTGAGGAAATGAAGAATTTAAAAGAGCAAGGACAGAAGAAATACTTTTAGGACATGCTAAAGTAGAGCTTAAACAATGGATATAAACATTAACTGCTAGAAAACAACTGAAGCAGATAGAACAAACTGTATAGCAGTCCCAAATGGACTGTTAATTTAGAGTTTAAGAGACAGTTGTAAATATAAAAAAGACTTTATAAATTTTGGCCACAGCCACAAATCAGAGAACAATTTTATGTGTCCACAGCGTGGATATATGGGTCTTTTGTTAAATCTCAACACAAAAAAGAAAAATTGTCATCAAAATATGTAGTTTTCAAATATGGGACACTGATATATATGATGAGATCAATAATTTGTGAATGTATGCTTTCTATTACACATTGGAATCTCTCTATTTTATAATTTTGAAAAAACGCAAGTAAATATTGTGCCATAGTCAAGGATATTTAGCATAAGTATTACAAAGGCTTTATTTCCCATCAGTTGTAGATTAAAGGTGGGAATACTAAATCCAACATTGTATGCCTTACAAGTGGTTTATAATGCCTTGCCTGTCAGAGCTGGGTTACATGCCAAGAGTCTTAATTTTCAAAGCATGTTTGATTTTGTTGTCAAAGGTTGTGGTCAGTTTCCCACACTTTTAGAAACAAAGCAATCACTTATTAAACTTCTAATTACATATTCATAGGTAGAGGGAAAATAGATTCAGGTTTGGGCATGTCAAACAGCAATTGAATTTTCAAATTTATATTCTAAACTGATGTTCGCTATCACCACCTGTAGTCCCTTGAGCCCAATACTTTAGCTTAAATCAACCCTAAATCACCTTTAGAATAAATTCATCTTTGGTGCTGTCTGTTTCTATTCTTATTATTTAAACTGAATAGAATTTTAATAAGGCACTGTAAAAACACTGAGTACTATTCAGATGACAGACATTGTTATTTAAAGGAACTGTGAGTCCTGTTTTTTCTATCATTTAAATTTTGATTAAAAAAAAATGTTTTCTTAAAGCACATTGGAAAGAATAAAAACTGACTAAGAATATCTTAAATTTGCCCTTCAATATTTTTCATGTCTTTTTGTGTTTTGTTAAATACTAAACTAATACATGTAATTATGGAATTTATTTTTAAGTAGTGTAAGAGGTATCAAGAAAATTGTTGATACCAATGGTTGATTTATGGGCAGAAATCTGACTTGTGCCATATGTTCTTTGATTGCTTTTAAACTTCTCAAAAACCCAGCAAGAGAATGGATTTTCCTGGCTCAAATAATATAAAGTTGGCTTAAAAAAAAATGAATTTGTGGGCATAGTGCATACAATAATTGCTTGAACAGTCTCTTAAAAAATGGAATTTCAACTTATTTTTTCTTTAGTGGTGGAGAATTCTGGAGTTAAAAAGAAGAGAAAGAAAATGATCACCTTGTCATGTTTTAAATCAACATGGGCAAATTCACAAGTGGATGTGACAGGATTCAGAGTGCTTGGCGCTCCCTTCGTTAAGGAATGCCAATCATAATTAATGACAACAGAGATGTTGTTCTAGTCTAAATAAATATTAGAGAACCTCTTTGATTTAATACATATAAGAACAGAATGTAGAAAGAACCTTGTCTCTATAGCCCAGTTAACCTGTCACTGGGAATTACTTTCATTTTCCCTGTGTTCATTAGGGTCAGTAAACAACAGAGCTAGCCAATATCATTTTTGTTATATTCAAATTGAATGTGAAATATCAGATAACTTTACAAAGTAATAGCTTTGGCTTCTACATGCCAAAGCTTGAATCCTTTGGGACTTTGTGAATAGATCATTGGTAAAATCCACATATTTGATATCTGTAATATTAAAATAGATGTCTTTTTGAGTTAGTCTCCTATGTGAGGTTTTAAAGAGCTGCTCTCTTACCAACAATCTCCTCTGTTGCCTAATTCAGTAGAGCAGAATGTCTGATTCTTCTTTTTGTGGAAATGAGAAATTCGTGATCTTCATAACAGTGAAATCCATTTGCAGTGGAAAGAATGTTTTATTGTCTTCCAAGTATTGTCCTGGGATCTCAAAGCCAGTGGGTGGCCTCTCATGTTAACTCCTGGGCAGCAGCCATCATGTCATCTTCAGAATTTCTATCACTCCTAAAGGCGCTTTCTATTCATTGGTAGCATCTGTGGAGCTATTTGATCTTTATGAAAGCTACCAAAGGAATTTTCCTTTTTTTCCTCTTTCTAGTAATTCTATTTGCTCCTCCCATCAGAAGTAGTTCATTTTGGTCCCAATTTGGCTATGGTCCATTGGGAGGGTGTTGCCCACTCATACAAAGACTTCCTTATTATTCAAAAACATTTTTGGCTAGGCATGGCACATAGCATACCCAAGAAATATTTATTAAATCAGTTCAAGTAGTTATTTCTTGATTTCCTTTCACTCTTCTTGTTCCTAGAACACAGTTGATATTTAATGGATGCTTGCTGATAAACATATAGGTGGTTGTTTCAAATGCTTTATATGAATATTAATATGTATGCTTCAAAGAAGCAGAGGAAACTGAGAGTAACTCTGAGATTGCTCTTTGCCTGTGAAGGGCAAACAAATTTCATGCAACATGTGTGACATGAAAAAGTCATAGGGGTTTTCCATGCCTCAGATGATATCAAAAGAGTCACTGCCAATAAACTGAAGATAAGGGATCTTAGAATATCAAACTCCAGGGTTTTGTTTTTGAGTATGTTGATTGTTGTACACAGACACAGAGATGAGGGAAAATATAAAATGACAACAAAACACATATAAAATTGATTTCTCATTTGTGCATTTAACAACCTAATTCACAAGCTCTAATGTTCCAGCCAAACAGATGTACTGAGTTTAGCTCTATAAAGGACCATACCGCTTTTGCACAGTTGGATTCCCTGAGCTGTTTTTTCTGGAATGCTTTGAAGTAACAGATTTTAAAAGTAACAGGATTAGTAAACAATGCACATATATTTAACATTTTTTAGCTTTTAGCTGTCCCTGAGCTATTTTTCAGAAATCTATCTGATAACACATGAAATGCCTCTTTACTCATATTCAATCTGCTATAGTGGCTCAATAAAAAATGTACCTCTTCTTAAAAGATTGTATTTTTCTTGGAAATTATCATCACTAATTCCAGTTCCACTGCCTTTGCATGGACATTGTCATTGATTGACTTTTTTTTCCCATAGGGATTATGAGCCTTTTCTTATTTTTAATCAGAGCATAAAGATGCTCTCATTATCCTTTAATTAATTCACTGTTTTGTTGTTAGCAAGTATAAGAATACTAGTGCTTTGAAAGTGAAGCATTTAATCATATGCAATACAGCATTATCTATCTTTATGAATTTGTATACATGTACAATCAGCCTACAAGCTGTGCAACTCACTTAAGGATTCAGTTGGGATAGAAATGTGCTTAGCATATTTATAACTTTTGATATCTGCTGCATGTTTACAGAACTAGAGAAGCATGCTGACCATATAGGTAATTTTATTTATCTTTTTCTCTTGAGTATGCTCCAAAATTTATTGAGATTTGGCCACCTGGAGGCAGAAATCAGAAAGGCACTCCATAAACATATCAACATCCTCAAAGGCTTTAATCAATAGGAGATCTTATTTATGAGTTTCTTATTTTAACTATTTACCAAATATACTCAGTAGGGACATTCCAAATAACTTCCTGTTTGATTTAGTGAGCTTCAGGGTATTGGGGACAGTGTTGGTGATGTTTTCATGTTAGATTGTAATCTAACAAACACAATACTGCAGTTAACTCCATGCGTGTTTCAATTAAGTATTTAGCATCCCTTCATTCATTCACTTGATCAATATACATTTCATAAAAATCTACTATGTTCAAGACACGTCTTGTGTTCGAGGGGGCAAAAACAGTTTGGAATAGCTGGCAATTATGCATGCGTTAGGGATTGGTAAGAGATGAAACTGAATATTGGACAGAAGCCAGATGGTGGATGTTCATACCCTAAAGAATACAGATTTTGCAGGCATAGGGAAGCCAAGGAAATATTTGAATAATGGGAATTATGTGGGCAGCTCTCCATGATATAGACAACTTGGGTATATATGTTATATATTCCAATGTACAAAGAACAACTTTTGAAAAAGGATGACATAAATTATAAACTTCCTATAATTTAGTAAGAAATCATATAGGCCTAACCTCGGTAAGAAGAGAGTTCCACTTCTAGAAATATTTAAGAGGTAAAACTAGCATGATGTAATTATGATTGGATACAGAGGATGAGGAAAATAATGAAATCAGAAATATTTTCAGGGTTTCTAACATGTGTGACTTTGAGGTTAGTGATGCACCAGCTGAGGTAGAGAATAAAAGAACTAAGGAGGTTTAAAGTGTAAAATTAATTTAAATTGTTGGCATATTGTAATTTGTGATGCCTCTGGTATATCTAGAGAGTGGTACAGTAAGCAGTTGAATATCCAAATCTGAAGTTCACAGAAGGATGATGTAGATTTGGAAGTCATCAGTGTACTGGCAGTTGTTGAAACTATGCACTCAAAAAGTGAATGGAATGGGAAGAAAGTGAGATGAAACTGAAGTTAATCATCTATTGATATCACCTCCTATTTTTTGTCAATGTTCATATCTATCAACATCCTAGCTATTACTCCTCCTCCTTATTGATAATTTTGGCACATGGCTCATTTTTTCCTTCTCCAATCCAAGCCTCCAAACATTACAAATGACACATCTATACCTGGGCCTCTCAGTTCTTTGATCAGCTTTAAAGTCCTTCACCATCCCTCAACTTCAGGGATCTTCATCCACACACCTGTAATCTTCTTCCCCTGTTCTACTTCCAAATTTTTTTAAGTTCAGGTGTTGCATTTTATGAATACAAGCTTCATACTCTCTCACTCTGATGTTTCCACTCTTACTGTTCTTTAGCTTCATCAAGACCTCAATTTTCTCCTACTACTATTCTACTGCTCTCCACTGCTACTCTCTCTTAATTCTCATTATTAGTACTTTTTGTCAGTGTTCCATGTAACCCACAGATCTATCATTTAATCATTATCTTGCCAATAATCTATAATGACTTGCCCTGTTATCCTTTTGTTGCATGCCCCTAACCATTCACAGCTGAGTTAATTTGTTTTTATCTTTTATTTATTTAATAAACACACATGTGACACTTATATAGCACTATATCTAAGAACTTCACAATTTTTAGCCCTTTGAATTCTCATTATATACCCATGTGGTGGGTAGGGGCACATATAGGATGTTCCCTGCAAGAGCAACTCAAACCATCATACCAGATTTGTGATCCTCAACATGGACCACAAAATTCTTCTGTTTCATTGACTCTTCTCTCTCTTCTTGGGAAGCTCTCTATGGAGAAAGAAACTACCATGCTTTGATAAATCTCAAAGTATCCCATGTCAAGAGGCTACCTGAAGTGGCCCACATGGAGAAAAATGGATGCTCCAAGTTTACATCCAGCATCAAATACTAGATATGTGAGCCAAGTGGACAAGTCTTCAGATTATTCCAATCTCTAGCCTTTGACTCTCCTAGCTGAAGACCCAGGCATCGTGGGACAAAGACAGGCCATACTCACTGTGACTTATCTGGACTCCTGACTCACAAAATTGAACATAATAAATGTTTGATTTTTGCCACTAGGATTTGGATTCATTTGTTGTGCAACTGTATTCACTGGAACACTATCAATGAGTATTAATTTCTAAATTCAATGAACACCTAAATTTTACTTGATCCTTTGAAATATGGAACCCTTCATCTTTATATTTTGTCTTTATTTAATATTGTCTTTATATACCACTACATGCTCTGATTTCACTTGCATATTTCTTGTCACTCCTCAATTACCACTGAGAACTCTCCACCCCACTACTTTCCTCAGAGCTTTGTCTTCGTCCCTATCTAGGCAAGAGAATAACTATACTGCATAATCTTATTCATGTCCATAGCTTCTTTCAATGATCTCCAACATGCCAATGTATCCTAAATATATATTTAATCCAGATGTTTCTTCTGTGCTTCCAACAAATATTATACCATGAACAAGCATTAGAAGTCTTCCCTTGGATGTTTCATGGATACCACAAACTCAACATGCACAAAAATTAACATCTTCTCCATGCTACCTGTTCTTTCTGTTTTATTTATTTTAGTAAATGACAGCAATAATCAATTCAATATTCTAGGTTTCTGAATTCAGCTACTGTAATAGCTGAATTCAGAAACCTAGAAGAGATACTTCCCCTCCTTTTCCTCCCTCAGAACCAACCCCCACACCACAATATAATTAATCAAGTTTTAATGATTCCATTTCATCAATACCCTGTCTTAATTCCCACTACCACCTTACCTTAGCATATCAACTCTTTACTGTTATTTTGATAGTCTTTTAAATTGTATCACTTTCCACACTGCCCTTATTTCAATCTATTTGCCACATTATAATCAGAATATTTCTACAGCACAAATCTAAATATGCCTTTTCCTATTTAATACCTTTAAATAGTTGATAATTTCCCTGGTGATCAAACTCAAATTCCTCATAATAACAAATGTATTTTCAGTCTCATCTTTACTGCTCCCTTCCTCTTTATGGTTTATATTCTTCTCCTTGCCTCATTTCTTGGTCTGAAATTCTACCCTGCCCATTTATGTCTCCTTCTCCCCACTATTCTCCTTCTTCACCAAGTTAGTTTCATGCTCAATTCTGTCTCTGTTTATATAGTACTAATTCTTGAGGCCTTCTTTGCTATGCTAAGATATATTGAGCTTCCCTACCTCTAAGATCTCATAGAGGCCTGTGCTAATCTATATCACACCACTTTCAAACATTAGCGTAATTGTTTGGAATTACAAACAATTGTGTCCTACTAGACCACAAGACTTGTAGCTCGATGATCACAAAGACTCTGGCTTACCAATGCTTACTCAGTGCCTAGCAGAGTTTTGCTTAAATAATTATGTATTAAATATTAATTGAATTAATGATAAATGAATTGACTAAAAATGTTTGTGTCAATTATATAGTAACAGTTAATTTTTTGTCAGAGGCCTTAATACAGAAAGATGGAGGAAGAAGCATGCTTACTGGGGGTAAAGGATAGATTAAAAGTGAGGAATTGGAGATGGAGCTAGACAAAACTTTTGATAAATGGGAAGAGAAAGAATGAAATTTAATGGAAGTTCCAATAGGAAGTGCAAATAAATAGTAAGGCCCTATTGAAAATTATAAGTATTATGGTAAAAGTGTCACATGCCTCCACTGAGGCACATATTTCTTCTATTCAATACATGTGCCAAGTTTGCAAAATACTATCAATCCCCTGAGCATTTTATTATTTCATTTTCTATGATGCCAGTAGTCTCAAGTAAGGAGTTCAATAATTTTTATTCTTTCCTGAAACAGTAAATAAGTCTAGAGAGATCAGGAATTAATTAGGCAACTTTAGATTAAAGTGGGGCAGATTGGATATTGAATAACAGAGCAAAGATATTCATTAAAATATAATATAATACTAAGCTAAATTATTAGTATAGATTATATATTAAAGTAAAAGATTAAAAGATATGATTTCTTTTTCAGATCTTCTATTAACCAAGGAATATTTTAATACATGAAATAATGTCTCAAAGCAAAGAAAATTTTTTACTATCTTTTATATATGCAAATAATTAAACAGAATTTTCTCTTGTAGTAAGTTGTTTCATTCCACAAGTCTATTTCTCAGAATGTCAGAACTTGGGGAGAAAAATCTGATCTTGAGCTTTTTTGTGAACCTTACCTCTGACATTTATTTTTTACTCTATTGACAAAACTGAACTTACATCAAAAGATAACGAACCATTATTGCTGGAAAGCTGCTGTGTTTGAGACCCACTAAGAAAGAGTAGGAAATGTCCTTTTCTGAACATTGCTGGGAGGACCCTTTAAAACCCTTACTGATCTCAGATACAAAATCTTTTAAAAATGAATTCATGTCATTTGAAATATCACATCCTTTTGTTATACTCAAATGTACTTTTTGTCCTTACCTTGCTGTACAAAGGATCCATACACAAACCACATGGAATTATAGAGAGTAGTAGAAGTCATTGATCCCATTTGTAATCGTGGGGGATTAAGCCAGTTCAAGAGGTAGACCAGTAGACCCACCAGAAGGACTGTGCCAGCAATGCAAGCCCATAGAGAGAGATCAAATGGTGCAAGGCAGGCAAACATATCCACAGTCTTTTCAGCCCTTCGTAGTAGTACACCCACGGAGTAGTCCATGTAACGTGTTGTAAAGTCCACCACATTCTCGCGATCTGGGGTGATGGTTAAAGCAGAAATCCCTATGTCGGCTCTCTGAGAAATTGAAAGAGAAGGAATACATTAACAGTGTGAAAACAATTTGATTTGAGGCACTTCAGCTTGCCTTGAGGAAAAAAGAAAGATGCCTCAGGCAACATCTTAAGTCGTTTTTATAAACTGAGAACACTGCAAAGACTTCTAACAGAAGAGGCTATGTGTAAAATTTGCACTTCTTACTGCAAATCTTGCCTCGCTGGAGTCAGACAAATCACCTTGTTTGTATTATCAGTGAATGTGAAATCAATGAAGAATATTTCAAACTTAAATAAAACCTTGGGTCATTTTATCAAAGCCATCAATAACACAGTGGCAAAGATAACACTTATGCTAAAGAATTCTTTCTGAGAAAATGTTCCTAAGATATTCAATATACTCTTACCATGTAAATTATTATATAGGTGATTTAAAAACCTCAACATGACATTTTCCCTTCGTTTAGATTTTTTCATCAAAATTCATATTGTTGGGCTTTAAACAGATTAGAATTTGTTAGAGATTTCACAGCACTAAGATATAATGTCACATGCCAGAATTCTCTACCATGATTTTATTGTGTAAACATCAGGAACATTTTAGTTAACAACTAAAGATTAAGGAGACAGATAATTCTTCTTGAAGTAAAAATACTTTTTCTCAGTGTATATCCTTAGAGTCTCAGTTATAGCAGTCACAACTATAGCACACGCTATTTTACTTATTTAAAAACCATAAGACAGAACTGCAGTAAAACACAGAATAAATGATTTCATATTTGAATTCTATGATAGAAGAATATGTTTTTAAATAGCTAAAAGATGCAGCTTGTTCAAAATAATGATCAGCGGCAGTGATTAAAGCTGTGGGAAGCCCCTTCCAGATAAATACTGTACAGACACTAGTAAATGTATTTGTTTGCTGAACATTTTCAGATTTTCCTTTCTTCTTTTTCTATCTCTCTTTCTCCCTCCCTCCCTCCCTTCCTTCCTTCCTTGGTTCCTTCCTTCCTTCCAGAGGATAGACACTTGTTCCATTGCTTTTGGAGACAGAAAAAAAAAGTAACATGCCTAGTAGAAGGATAAACTAATCGAGATGAATCTAGTATCCAAATTAATAATTCTTTCTAAAATGTTAGCTAAAGTTGGCATCTTGTATTGTTTGTGTATGTGTGTGTTTGTGTGTATTTATTTATGCCAGGCCCATGTAGATTTGCCAGGCCCAGAGCTAAATATTTAAATAGATATTCTCATTTAATCCTTACAATTTGCTAAAATTGCATGTTTTTCCTTCCATTTTATAGATTGGAATCTAAAACAAATAGTTTAAGGGAATTTTTCTGTTTTCCAGTTAATAAGTATAGAAACCAAATATTAAAGCTATGTTTATCACACTCTGAAGCCTGTGCTCATAACCATCTTTTCATATTGCAAGAAATCATTCATTTTCCAAATAACCCACATTGTAGGTAGTCAGGGTAACTGGCTTTAGGACAATTTTTAACTTAAAAAAGTCTGAAATTATGCTCTTATTTTTATTGTACTATTTAAATTGCAACAAGGCTATATTAATATAGGTACCATGGGGTTAGATTATTAACTGAGAAGTATTAAACCTTAATAACATTATATGAGAAGGAATTGCAGAGAAATAATTATTGTTTCAAGCTCATATATTTATTTTTTTGTATGTAGATATTACAAATTGGGTCTTTTCAGATTGCAAAACTAACTTGGATACTTAGCTCTCTAATCCTACTTTTTCTGAGCTATTCTATCTCTAATCCTATTTTATCTATTTGTGAAATGAATGTAACTGTGTTTAGTATCACTCTTGTAAGTAGATTCATTAATTTTGATCTTAATGGTGAATAAATAACTCTCCAAGATACAATTAGGCTCTCAGAATGTACATTTACTTTTTCAGGTCATTAAAGTACTATGGATCAGTAATTTACTAATTGGTGCACTAGTGACGCAAAAGATTTAATGACTCAACCAAAGACAGAAAAATTCTACCTAAGGAAGAATTTTCTGACATGTTGCTTGAATACTTGTAAAATGTTCATAAATATTTTGCTTAGAAGTAATTAAGTGTTTTACATTTAAATGGCTATAAATTGGAATGGTCACTCACTGCTGATTATAATAACGGGTGCTTCTAACTATCACCAAGTGAATTTCTACGATGGAATAAAGAAAGATAGTCTAGCGACCAAGATAGTTTTTTTTTGGAAAAGGGAACTGATTATTTCGTATATGCTAAAATAGTTTATTAAATATAACAATTATTTCCATATATCTATGGAGATCTTTCTAAATTCTGGCCCACTTTCGGCACTCAGCCCCCCCTATAGAGAATCACATAATGGGTTGTTTCAAACTGCACAACACACACACACAATATACTTGCATACACATACACACTTTCCTGTCTTTGAGATTTGTATATACCTTCTTGAGGAGGTGGCTCACATCATCCTTCAGAATCAATGATATAGTGGACCGTTGTTATTGATATGAGTATGTGTTAGCCTTTACTTATATTGGAGATGTTGTACTGGATCAGAAAAAGCCAAGGACCACTGATTCACAGAGATGCCCTAAAACTTCCTGAATATTTATAAACATAAACAACAATGATCAGGGACAAGCCATCATTTTATTATTATTTTTTTGTTCAATTCACTTGTTCATTCTCTATAATGACTTTTCAAACCATTACCTCCATGAAACCTTTACTCTTTCCAACCCTCTCCTAAGTTTCCAAAAATGACCTCCACTACTATTTTAACAGAGAACACAGAAGATATCAGATTGAAAGTCACCCTTAATAGAGGAGCTGTTCTCCTTCCTATCTAAGGGAATCCTTGACCAATAGATTTATAAGCCAATTCCCTTCTTTTCAGGATAAACTGCCTTTTATGAATTCAGCATCATCCTATCAACTGCAGATTTTCCTTTAAGAGATTCTTCAACTCTTCTTTAAAATAAAAACAAAAGCAGAAAGTCTTTTCCTCTATTCTTTATGAACTCCCTCACTCCCAAAGTTTCCTTTTTCTCTCCCCTTTTCATAGTCAATTTTCTCTCAAGAACTGTCTTTATTTCTACACATTCCAGTCACAGTGGGAAGACTCTTGCAACTATATTGTCAAGTACTTTATTACTCAATGGCACAGCAATTCTTAATCTTTACACTGGGAATCAAATGGATATAATTCAGCTCTCATATGATTAGGTTTCTTGACAACATTTTACAGTGATGACTATTTATTCCATCTTGACACTCTTTCCCTTGGATTTCATGACATAGCTTTGGTCTCTTTCTCAGTGACCCCCCGCCCTTATTTTCTTTTTTAAAAAGCAGTTTTATTGAGATATATTCACATACCATTCAATCTATTCAACATGTACAATCAATGGTTTTTATTTTTTAAATATATTTTTTTATTTTTTCTAAAAGATAACTTAGAATACATAAAATGTTACATAAAAAAAAAATGTAAGGGGTTCCCATATGCCCTACTCCCACACCTTCCACTTTTCCCCACATTAACAACTTCTTTCATTAGTGTGGTACATTCATTGCAATTGATGAACACATTTTGGAGCATTGCTACTAAGCATAGACTATAGTTTACATTGTAGTTTACACTCTCTCCCACTCAATTCTGTTGGTTATGGCAGGATATATAATGGTCTGTATCTATCATTGCAATGTCATTCACAACAATTCCAAGTCCCCAAAATGTCCCATATTACACTTCTTTTTCCCTCTCCCTGCCTTCAGCACTTCCACTGGCCACTGTCTCCACATCAATGATATAATTTCTTGCATTGCTAGCATCACAATAAGTCTATAGTAGAATACCAGTAAGTCCACTCTAATCCATATTTTATTCCCCAATCCGGAGGATTCAGGGGTGTTGATGCCCAGTCCACCTCTAATTGAGAGGGGGCTTCAATCCCATAAAGCTGAAGAATAGGACTCTCTTGCTTGCAGTTGTAGAGTCTCTCAGTTCCTTGGTGTGGTGGTTGTCCATCCTCACTTCCTTGTTAGTTGTCCTGGGTGAGTCCAATGAACTGGAGAGTAGGTGTTGCAACTCCGCTGAGGCTCAGGGCCCAGCTGGCACATGGACAGTCCAAAGATTCAAGTCTCTTGGATGTATACCTACCAAGTCCAGCACCAACTATAGGTTCAAATAGAAGGACAGAAGAGGCACATGTAGGGAAGTCACAACTGAGTCTAATTCTGTCATTTTAAAGCTCATGTTGGCAATCCCCTGGGCTTGGTTCTACAATCTCTTCTAACTTTATATTCTCTCCCTAGGCAGTTTCATCCACATCTATCACTTCCATTGTCCCCATCTACATACATGATTCAAGGATTTATATTTCTAAATCTAGATCTTAGCTTCAACTACATACTTGGTATTTTTATTGGGTGTCTCAGAAATACTTCAAAGTTAATATGGCTAAGCCAAAACTTCTGATATTCAACCCTAATCCAGTCCTGATCCAATGTCTTCAATGGATCTAATGTCTTCAATGGATGACATCTTCTATATAAGGCATTAAACCTGGTGTCTTTGTCACCAAGAACTGTTGACTTGAACTATGGGAAACTCTCCATTCAATTCTCAACTTCTCTACTATTACCAGTTCTCATCATTGCTTCTCTGGGTCCCAGCAACAGCACACTTTGGAGTTTACCTGATCTATTTTCCTTCTCTCTAATCTCTCTACTACAGGTGAAGTAATATTTCTGAAAAGCAAATTTGACTCTGTCCCCTGCCACAGTTGAACCATTTTCAATGCATATGCATTGCTTTTAGGAACAAGATTAAGATCTCACCATGGTATATAGACCTTTAGAGGGACTGTCCCCAGCCTGCTTCAACATATTAATCCTGGAACACTTTTCCGTCCAACAATTCTTCCTGAAGCATGGTCTTTGCATATGTTCCCACAGCCTGACGGACCCCTCCCAAAACTTGAAGTAAACTCTTAACCATATTTATGTCAGCTCAATAATCACTTCCTCAGAGAAGCAATCCATGACCTCCTTTGACTAGAACACTAAATCCTATTATCTACATTATCAGAACCCTATATTCCTCACTTTTATAGCAGTTATGACAGTTGTAATTTTACACATAGTGGTAGGAGTCATTCAATAATGTCAGACTCTTCTACTAGAACATAAGCTCCATGAAAGCAAGGATTGTGACACTTTTTAAAACCATATTCCTGGTACCTACTACATTGCCTGATATAAAGTTCATAGTGAATAAATACTTATTTCATATATGACTGAATGAAGATGGAACATCCACTAGATGTTCATTACCTAATTCTTGTAAATCTCTTTTCTCTATTTCTCAGTATTCCTAACAGAATAAAAAGAAAAAAGCAATATAAACATTTGCAGTGATAAGAGATTTGTATATTGATGAATAATTATATCAATAATGAAAATAAAGTTCTTGGTTTATTGGTGTATTTATGTTTACATTATTTGCTATTAACTAATTTAAAGTATCTATATATATAGTGTATATATATATAGTAGGTCCAATATATTTCAAAATATTGTCTGTCAAATGTTTTATGTTCCATGATTATTTAAAGTTTGATAAGAAGTAGACTTAAAAGGGGAATATAAATATTTTTTTCAAAGTGACATTAATTACGGAGTCATAATATTTTCCTTGGGAGGAAATATAAGATTTATACTGAATTACGTCATGAAAAGGAGATATATGGACAATACAAAGGGGCATGATTAATAAGCATAAAATCATTGACATATAAACTTAAATGTAGAAAAGTTAAAAAGCATTTACTTTAAACTTAATCTGATAAATTATATCTAACAAATGAAACACTATCGAATTATTATCTGCATAAGCCCTGTGCAATTGATTTTGAAGTAAAATGTTGAACTTATATTTGTTAGCCTTAAATTTCTTTTTTTGGTTCTTTTGCATTTTTCACATCTGTTTGGAATATTTTGAATCTTTATCTGTCACCCATGATATTAACTTTTTCTTTCAGCTTTGAGCCATTTGGAAATTTGAGAAGCAGGCCTTTAATTTTTTATCTACATTACTGATAAAATTTTGATGAAAAGTACATGTGAAAGTTCAAAGAACTGCAACATGCCTCTAAAGTTCTACCGAATTTGATGATCAATCATTGGTTAGCACTTTTTGGATATAGTTTTTCAACCGCCTATGAGAATTCTATACTGTACTGTCATCCAGTCAGGAGTCTCCCTATAATTTGTAAGTGCTTCGTAAAAGGCGTGATTGAATTTAAAATACATGTGTAATCAGATCTTCATCTTAAAATGAATAGCTCATGCAATCAAAAAAGAAAATGAACTGTTATTTTTTTTTATTACCACCTACATGTTAACACATATGATTACAAGTCCATTCTGCAATTTTACCTGAGATTTTAATAAAACCCACTTCCCTATCAGAATGAACACGTTTTTTATTTTCTCTTCTGGTTTTGAATATGCCAACTGCCTACTTTATTGCACCTCTCTCATTATTCATGTTTTGCACTTATTATCTATAGTAACTTATATATCAATTCAGGAAATGCATTCATTTCCCTAGGATATCATTCATCTGGACCTGGAAATTCAAACTTAGTAAAAGTGCCTATCATGAGTTTCAATTCATTTCCACCTTGAAGATTTTTTATTTTTTGCACAAAGGGGAAGGAAAATTGTTATTGGAAGTATTTTAACACACTCTTTACAAGCATAAACCTATCCCTACCTTATTTGACTTCCTCAACCATGTATTTCTCCTCTTGCCCTTCACAAGAATAAACTGTTTATACATTTTTAATTTCTTGACAATTTTGTTAACTATTACTCGATAGTTGGTCTTCAAATAAAGTTATAAAGATTCCAATTTGCTTGAGGGAAAGTAGGCATTCAAGAAATGCTAAAAGAAGAATGAAAGGAAGGGTAAGACAGAGGGATGGAGGCACAAAGGGAGGATGGCAGAAGAATGTATTCAAATCATATGCCTATTAGTTAATGCTATATGACTTTGGAGAAGTAGCTGAATTCTCATCATTGCAGTTAAGTCATCTGTGAATGAATAAATGTCTTTCTAACTCCGGAATTTTAATGCTAAAAATATTCATTGAGGCTTTATATACTCATTTTATGCTTGGTAATATAAAAACACAAGCATCTTTGTTCTAAATTATGAAAGGCTTTATAGTCTGACAGAACTTTCCAACTAAATATAGTATGTAATTAATTAATATTTATAGGAGAAACTAAAACATAAACACTGGGGAAAAGAAAAATGACCAAACTGTCAAATTAATCATAAAATATTAATTTTCTCAAAGTCAAGATTTTATGTGTCTCTTTCAAAGAAACAGACATTTTAATATGTCGTTGTGATAGATTAATTTTTCAGTTTCAATTAGAAGCATATAACATACTTCCATTAACTTTAAAATATGCCACTGAAAATGAATAAATCTGTAGGTAGAGCCAATGAAAATTGTTGTGAAATTAGCTTTTATCTTGATTATTAAAGTCAAACTTAATAATACTAGAAATTTTTGAAAAAAATTTATAAAGAAGAAATTAAAACCCCAATAATGCTACCACTAGTGTAACTCCCTTATTTTTATATATTTATCTTTATACTTCTATGCAAGATATTTGCAAGCTCATTGAAAGAATGTTATTAATTTAGTTACAGTTTAGTACATGATAGGACAATTACAAATCAAATGAAGGCAAGTACTAAGGATACATGTTATCTATTTTGTTACTGGTACAACTATCTAAACCTTACAATACTTAAATGTGTCAAGCACTTTTCAATTATCAACTCATTTGATCTTCACAACTACCCTGTGAGGTAATCATTATTATCTCTATGTTACAGATAAGATAACTGAGGTATAGAAAGATTAAGTAACTTGCCTAAGGTGATACAGGTAAGAAGTAGTAGATCTAGGCTTCCAACCCAGGCAGGTTGCCTGAAGAACCTATGAGTTTGACTACTACTCCACTATTAAAAATTATGTTTATTGTTATGACATAATGTATATGTGTTATCAAAGAAACTTAAGAAAGAACATAAAAATCACTTGCACGTAGACAAAACATTTTATGTGTATGTTTTACCTTCTTTTTTTTTCTATGTACATTTAACTAGTCATTTATTTTTGGATTTTTAAGCAACTTACTTAATTTTTAATATTGTAAATAGTACAATGATGGGTAACTCTGAGTAAGAGCTTGATTATTTCTTTGGAAATATTTTCAGAATTTATTCATCCAAATTCCCAGTCATGGAAAAATATTATGGTCATCTTTAAGTCTCTTTATGACTAATATATATTGCCCAAATGCCTTCCAAAAAATTTATGCCATTTTACCTTCTCAGCAGCAGAATTGGCTTATGAGTATGCCAATTCACGGCATCTAGACCAGTCCTAGATATAGTCATTTACAAAAAAAGGTCACAAGCTAATAGATCAAATATGATATTACATTGGTATTTTAAGCAGTGTATTTTTGCTATCTAATGAGGTGGAATCAATCCTTAAAAGTACTAATCATTTGGAAGTAAATTGTCATATAGCTCTCTCTATACATGTTTAAGGTATTGGCCCTTTTCTTTGTATCACAAATATTGAAATTTTAAAAAGAATTTTGTTATTTTAGTTTTGTTTTTGGAGAGAGAAAGAAAGAGAGAGAAAGAAGAAAGAAATAGCACAGAAGTTTAAAGGTTTATATTATCATATATATCAATATTTTCCTTGTCTGTCCTTCATGGTTACTTATTTTGTTTCTCTGCTGAGAGTATTTATTTGTCTTCTAGTTCTTCTGAGGTTTTAAAGTTTTTATATGAAATTCTTTAGTCCATCTGGTCTATATTTATTTAGTGGGAATGAGCGACAACTACTTTTTTCCCCAAAAAAATACATAGCCCACTGCCTCAATATTGTTTTCCTGATTCCAAATGACTCCTTAAACATATGCCTAATTCACTCACACACACACACACACACACACACGACATACTTAATCATGTTCTGAGCTTTCTATTCTGTTCTCTTGGTCTAATTTCATAAAATTTAATTATGTTTGCTTTACAACATTTTAATATTTATAATTCAAGACATTCTTGCTTTTCCTTTTGTAATCTTCAGAATTTTCTAAGCTACAACCACATAAATATATCCTAAGATGTATTTAAAATCATTTTCAGAAATTCATAAAAAATCCCTTTGGGATTTTGAGTGAACTCAAGGATAACCTATAATTTACTTTAGTAAGAAACAACATTTTCATAGATTCTTTGATTCCAGAAGCATTGTATCTTTCCATTTATTCAAGTTCATTTTTCTCCTCTTTAGAAAAATTTCATAGGGCTGTCCCTGATTCTGTATATTTCTAAACTGTCCAAACTATTGAACTTACTTATTAAAAATGTTAAAATGAGAAGTAAAATGAAAATTTCCTATGTCAAACAACCAATACCTTTCTTAATGGTGAATCATTAAAGACATTCTCATTAAAATTATCAAGATAAGGATATTAATTACTAGAACAATTATTTTATATTATTCTAAAATATAAAAGATGAAATTTTATATTTCAATTGTAATAAAAGAAGAGAAAGGATTAAGAAGAGTAACAACTATTCTAACAGAAGGAGGGTGAACCAACATTATTTTCAGAAAATATGAAATTTAGATAATCTAAATAAAGCAAGAGAATGAATTGAAAAATTATTTTTAATAAGAAATCTTTTCCATTCTGATCTTTTTTACTACTTTTTAATTTTATTTTTATTCTATCCTTTATCTTTTCTTCCTGTAACTTCATTTAATCTATTCTCCTTTGTAGTTTATGTGATAAATTTTGTCATTTATTTTGTTTTTCAATTTATATCCTGACACTGTTGCATTTTTTTTCCATTTTAGATCATTTCAATGCTTAGTTTTTGAATTTCCAATTCTGTTTTTTAATTTTTTTGTAATTCCAAATGCTTGCTTGAGATATTTAATTCATTTTGGAATGTTGTGTTATAATTTTAGTTTACTTTGTGTTTTTTTATGTGAGAACTTTGATCAACTAAAATATTTTGACTCCCATTATCTGTTTTCTTCTTAGAGTAGTATTGTATGGAGTTGGTTCAATTTTTTTTTCTGTTCCTGGGTATTTTGTTACAGGGTTCCTAATTCAAGAGCTCTGTCTTCTGTCAGTATACTAACATGTGGTTTTTTTAATGGAGGATATTTGTGTGGAGGTGGGGGAGGGTTGGTAAGGGCTGTTTCTGTTTCTGCAGGATTCTTAGTATTCCTTTTTTTTTTTTTTTTTTTTTTAATTTCTTTATCTTGATTACCACTTATCTAAGAAACACATATCTTCTCCATTTATCACCTCCTCCAGAAGCAATGCTTCCCTGAGGCCACTATCTTGGCACTCTTCCCTGTAGCCGGTGTGGTGAACTACCAAGTCCCGCCTGGATCTGTGTTCAGTATATTAACATTTGGTATTAAATTATCGCTTTCTGAGGGTTATTTTGATCTGCTTCTTGCATGTTCTCTGCTTCACTTCTACTCTTTCTCTTGAACTCATTTAAGTCTCCCCTTCTAATTCCCTTCACCTATAGCCTTACAACCTCACCTAGGACTTCAGTAGTATCTCTTTTGGGATTTGATATATATGATTTTAATATACTTTTTAACTTTTTAAAAGATACTTTGATTACATAAATGTTACATTAAAAATATAGAGGATTCCCATATGCCCCACTCCTTACCCCTTGCACATTTTCCCACATTAACAACATCCTTCATTAGTGTGGTATATTTGTTACAGTTGATGAACACATTTTGGAGCATTGCCACTAAGCATGGATTATAGTTTACATTGTGGTTTACACTCTTTCCCACACAATTTTGTAGGTTATGGCAAGAAATATAATGGCCCATACCTGTCATTGCAATGTCATTCAGGACGATTCCCAAGTCCTGAATATGTCTCCATACTACACCTCTTTTTTCCTCTTCCTTCCCTCAGAACTTCCATTGGCCAGTGCCACCACATTTATGATAAAAGTTCTTCCATTGCTAGAATCACAATAAGTCTATAGTAGAATACCAGTAAGCCCACTCTAGTCCATAGTTCATCCCCCAATCCTGAGGATTCTGGGTTGGTGATGCCCACTCCACCTCTAATTGAGATGGGGCTTAGATCCCATGGGGCAGATGGATGGAACTGTCTTGCTTACAGTTGTAGACTCTCTCTGTTCCTTGGGATGATCATTGTCCATCATCATCTCCTTGTTAGTTGTCCTGGGTGTGTCCAATAAACTGGAGAGTAGGTGTCACAACTCTGCTGAGGCTCAGATCCCAGCTGGCACATAGACAGCCCAAAGATTCAAGTCTCTGGATGTACACCTACCAATGCTAGCACCAAGTATAGGTTCAAATAGAAGGTGCAGAAGAACTATGTGTAGGGAAACCACAAACTCTGTCACACTGGGGAGCATAAATTCCAAAGTAGGGCCCACTAGCAGGGCTCCAAACTCCTGAGATGTCTGCCCTGTCTCTAGTGACTGGATGTCTCCAGAGCCCTCAGGAGCCCCACTATTTGAAGTACTATTTTATTCTGGCAGTCAATGAGATCCTGCTGAGACATGTACAAGTGTAACCTCTGGAATGACCTCAGGACTACTTTGAAGTCTCTTAGCTATATAAGCTCATTTGTTTTTACCTTTTCCCCCTTTTGGTCAAGGTCTTTTTCCAGCTGCATTGCTAGCTGGTGCTTGGTAGTAATCCCTAGATGTCAGGGAGGCTCATCCCCTGATTTGATATTTATTCCTATACTTACAGATAATTTGAAAATTTTAGTGATCTCTCCGTGTGGTGCTTTCTGTGGAATTGGTGACTTTATGGGTATTTTAAATTATCTTGTAGTTTGGGAGAAAATGCATGTAAAGATAAATGCCTATGACCACTGTGGCATTTTGAGATTATTTATTAATCCCCAAAAGAGAAAGATTATGTTTGTAAACTAATCTATTCCTCTGGGTGTCATACTCTTTGTGTGGATTAAATTCAGCTGAGATGTCTTTGATTAGATTACCTGTTAAAATTTGATTTGACCAGGTTAGAGGGTATGACTCAGATTGAGTCCCTGCCCCCTTGCTGGGTTTGATATAAATGGACCCTCACTCAAGAAGACAAATGGGAAGAAAGTGCTCAGTCATTTTACAGCCTTGTAACTGTAAGCTTTTACCCCAAATAAATACCCTTTATAAAAGCCAGCATATTTCTGGTACTTTGCATTAGCAGCTCTTTGGCTGACTAACACAGCCACCATTAATGTCTCCCAAGTTAATCTTCCAAAATGACTATCATTTTTGGTCATCTCTTGTGATAATTACATACTTTTTTCCCCTTCTCTTAATAACCTGAAAAGTTAGAATAATATATTTTCCTAAAATTAAGTAATCATTCTATTTCTGAAATAAACAGTACTGTTAATACATTTCCCCACAGGTAACAGGTAACCACTGTTGGAGATTAATGCATGTTCTCTTTTCAATTTTTACATAGACATGTGTGTATATATCTATATATTCCCACAAATATGATCATACTTTACATATTTATAATATCTTAGAGAACTTATATAGATACATGCAGACATATAAAGCTACGCATCATTATCTAAAGCCTGCAAAGAATTCTACGCAGGAACTATTTTTGTCATCTTTAGCGTGTAGAAAAGCAGCACAGGGTAAATACTTAATAAATGTTTATTGGTCATGGAAGCATTCTGGTTAATTTAATCATTTCCCACCTTGAAGGACTATTAGAATGTTTCCATTTCTACCTACTATAATCAATAAATTTTTGCTCTTGCAATTTAGAATATATCAAATTGAAAAGTGTTTCTTGGGCCTTGCCACAGTGATAGTTCTAGAAATAAATATTTTCAGTATTTCAATACATGTTTTGTCTTTGACACTACCATTGTGACAAAACCATTCTTATTAGATTAGTTTCTGTGTAGTCATTCTTAAAGTTATCTCTAAGCCCTTGCCCTAGAACCACCTTCCATCCATTCCTGTAGCTCTTCCTCTTCACCAATCACCCCTCAAACCTAGTCTAAACATTAGACCTAATTTTAAATTCTTTCTAAGAACATTTTACTTTTCACAGGTCTCAAACCAGCTTTTCTCTTCCAGCCTACACACGCGCGTGCGCGCGCGCACACACACACACACACACACACTCGCACACCCATATGTCTTTTACCTGAGTTCATAACCTTTCCTCTCTGGGGCCTACAATTATTTCTCCTCCCTGTGATTTTCTGTATCTCCCATATAGTACTTACCTCATAAATATCTATGCTATATTCTCAATCATAATAAAAGCTTTTTGAGCCAGGAGCTTTATTTTGATAGTCTTCAATTCCCCTTAAATATATTTTGCACTGCTTTGTACATAGATTTCCAATAAATATCTGTCGACTTTGCTTGCTTTACTTGTCCCTTGCTATATGGTAGAAGAAATGGAAATGGATGTTTTTATAGAACTCCAAATAATGCAGAAAGGAAATAAATTCCAGGTTGCAAATGGCTGAAAAAGTTTCTGCAAATGGTGATGAATTTATTGACTTTATGTTTTTTTGCTTTTTTTTTTTCCTATGTCAGGATATTAGCTAGGCCCTATGACTTTAGTAGCTTTTTTTTCTTTTTAAATGTTTTTATACTTCCACATATGCTAGCTATATAACAACCCTACATGGCAGGTAGCAGTAGCACTAACCTCCTTGTACTGAGGACAAATCAGAAACTTAGAGAAGGTAAAAAGCTTCTCTGAGGTTTTAGGTGAACAAATTGTGGAGTTGGCCATGTCCACTACACATTGGGGGTAAATGTGATAAACTTTTTTGCTTTTATGCTTCTGTATAACTTCAGTATCTTTAGTACTTCTCCAGCATTTATTCATTATTTTCTTTTTTCTTGTGCCATGTATGTGCTTTTTTATCTTTACCTTTATTTTTCTGACTTCTTATTTGCCCCTAAGCAATATTGTAATCTTTGCCCTGGCCCTGGGTTTATACCTGTCTCCAAAATCTGTATACGATGTCTGCTCAGTATAATACTCTAGCGCCACAGTGCCGATACTTAAGCCTTCTCTATAGTCTCAGATATATTCAATACTTCCACCTGTACACTGTGGTCTATCTTGCATCTATTCTTAAAACAATATCATTTACCTTCTCCTTATCAAGTCTAAGTATTTTCCTCAGTTCCATTATTATGACCCTACAAGCCATATTTACAACTGGTGCCTAATTTTAAAAATTAAAAAAGTATATTTTTGATTATAAAAGTAATAAAATATGTATTGGGAAATTTTTGGAAAATATAAGAAATATGTAGAAAGGAAAAAAACAAAATCTATAACCTCAATACTCAGAAAAATATTGATTTACTTATTTCTTGCATTATTTCTGAATTTAGAGGGAGATGATGACTAGCATGCTTGTTTAGACTAGAAGATGTGTGGAGCTTATGCCTTTCATTAATCATCTTCTTCACAGGACATCAGTTCCTTTCACCCACTGACAAAGTAACCAGGACTTGGCTGTTAGAGAAGATATTTTCAGTCATGTCTTCGCTCCCAGGATCTCTACTGCATATAATCCCTAAAATTCAGTACTCTTCCATTTTAATACCTAAAGAAGCTTGTCTCCTCTTGTGGACTTAGTAATCATGTGAATGCAGATACTTTAGCTTTAAAAAAATTATAGTTTAGCTTTAAAAAAATTTTATTTGCTTTCCATAGGCCATTTGGCTCTTCAAATATCCTTGGAGTCTTAAAATCTTAGAGACTTACCAAGTTAAACCAAAATTGAAGGGATAAATAAATGGATGGCCTTTATGGAATCTGTCTTTTTTTCAGCACTAGGGCCATTTACCTCTATCTGAAGGTTATGGTCTTTGAACTTTGTACTGATGTTCACACGTTTTCCTTCTTTTTAGCATATTTTAGTATTATTATTTTACTGTAATTCATTTCTTTAATTGATATCTTTTATTAAACAGCTCTACTCATATTACCAATTTATCTTATCTTTTATGTTCTAAGTTTTACTACCATTTCCTTAATTTTATTTTGTTTAAGCTAATTTTTAACCTAATTTATTATTTTAATTAATTATTTATTTTATTGTAGAAACTATCAGTCCATATATATTTTTAAAATAACTTGTATTTTTTTTAGGAGGTCCTGGGAATTGAACCCAGGACCTCGTAGGTGAGAAGCAGGCCTCAACCCCTGAGCTACATCTGTTCCCCTATCATTGTATTTTTAAACATGCAGTTTTTACTCCTTGTCTCTCATTACATCTTATTTCTAACTTTTTAAAACGTTTTCTCCAGAGTTTTTAACTCAATCTATATTTATTTACTGTTTACCGCAGTCCAGTCAGCATTTGAGACACTGGGGATACACTTGTGAGCCAAACTGATGAAGTCCCATCCATTATTGAACTTGTATTTTAGTGGGTTCAGATGAAAAACATGCAATATGTCTGTCAGATGGTGATAAGTGCTATGTAGCTGCCTTCCCTCCTCCAATCTAGCCAGATTTTAAGCTCTTGGAGAACAAGAACTCTGTTGTACATTTTATGTTTTCCCCACATGCCAGTTACCCATTAGGCCCCAATACATGCTTATGGAATTCTTACTGAATGGGTTAAATGGGGAGCAAGCTACATGTCATTTATAAATTACAGTAGAACAGGCATTATCCTGAAACATTAAAATGAACTTAAAAGTAACACTATTTTTGCATTTCCCGAGAGGGAATGGAATGCTACCACCTTCAAAGAAAAGGACCATTTAAAAGAGTTAGTCATGTTAAGACTTTTTCAACTTTTTTCACAATTGCCCACACTGCAAATCCACATTTCAATAAAATATAAACAAATAATAATGATTAGAATTGAGTGGATTTTCATTTTCAATACAGTAAAATTTTCTATCATTCTAGAGTTCATTTAAGAGTGTTATTACTGATGATTTTGGAGCTCTGAAGGGGGCAGGGGGCCTATAAGTTCCCTGTAAATGAAAAGAAAACTAGCTCCCAGAAATAGTTTGTTTCAGTGAGAAGTGAATCTATACTTGCTTTTTACCTTAAGAGTCTGTGCCGAATTAGGTGAAATACAAAATGAGTTAAGAGTTGTACACTGAAGTCCTCATATAGGTTGAGGGATCGTCTGTTGCCAAACGGGAGTCACCTTCTACCTTGATACAGTTTAGCTCAGGTTGTTTTTGTTTTTTAATCAAGGAAATCTTTGCTTATTCTAAAGGCTGCCATTAAAAAATCATCAAACTACAAAGAGAAACCTAAGAATCATTAAGCCTTAATCAAAATCAGAGGCATTCAAATTGGCAAATAAGAGTAAAAACAATTATTTAAAAAATATATATATCTCAAACTCCAAATATTCATTTTAAATAAAAATATTCATTTTGAATACCAACATTTTGATTAACAATAACCCCTCAAATGGGGTTGGTGCTTTATGACTGCTAGATGTGAATAAATATTTAAAGGTTTCACAGGTGATTTTGATGTTGTAATAAAGGGTGTGTTCCTTTCTCTTCATTATTAAAGTTAACTTTTAATTTAATAAAATAGCCAACAATGCAAAGACATAGGGAAAGAGGGTACCATTCTCTATTGTATTAACTAAATTCCTAAGCTAGTATAAATTTTTATTGTCCTCTTTCACTTGAGGCATATTTCTCTACGGTTATAATTTACAGAATAAAATACTATTTTTTTGTGGAGCTTTTCATAAATAAAATAAAATCCTCAATAAAAATGCCCAATGATTCTAAGCACAATACCCTACAATTTTGCACAAAGAATTATATAGAATTTTAGGGTTGAAATGCTCTTTAAAAACGTTAACTAGAATATCCTCACCCATATCTGTACTCTCTGAATGTGCCTGGAATTTATTTTGCTCATTCATTTTACCCCAAAACCATGACTAGAGATAGATGAAATCTAGGAAATAGATGGCATTTCAATACCCATCTGTGGATTTCAGGATTTATATATCCCCGAGTTATGAGATTTTCTCATCATAGCTCCAATCTTTTTTATCACCTTGGCTTTGACTGATGTAGTAGGCTGTTAATTTATAACCTATAACTCACAAAATCTTTTTAATTCTGCACATATTTTACTGATGTTTTGTTTGTCCTTGCCTATAAGTTTTCTTTAAACCTAAGAGCCATTCCTGGACAGCATCTTTCCCTTTGGCAAATATTCACTCTTCATTCTTTAGCTTTGATTCAAGACTTATTATTCACCACTTATCTGGGCTTGCCATCTATTAGACCAAGTACATAATGATTCAAGTCCTTTATCTGATTGAATTGCTCCTTACTGTTTGCAATGTCTGCCAATTAAACATCACCTGCAAATTTAGAAAATTGCTCCTACTGCCATCCACTAAGTCATTAGAATCTACATAATTTATTTTCTTTCACACATCTCTCTTTATCTTTCTCTTTCATCAGATTAAAATCTTTCCTTATCAGCAACAAATATCTTGGCCATTTCTTTTTTCTCTTTTACTTGCATACATATTGCCTGTGTGATCTCTCACATCTGTTCTTCAGTCTCTACAAGGGCTTCCTTTCTCTTTACAAATTTTTACTGTTCTTTGCAGACTAACTGCTCATTTCAAAAGAATTATAAGCTTTTATCCCAGGGCAGTCACTGGCAAGAATGCGTGTAAGTGAAAGATGGGGGGTTCTTTGGTGGGTGAAGTCATATTGATGGATACATATATTTTCAAGGCTGGTTTGCAGTAATGGAAACATGTAAGGCTCTTTTGCGATTATGGAGCATATCTAGAGGTCTTCAGGCACCCAGCTAAGGACTCCCCCATTTTGATCCATAAGCATCCCTCTTCCCACACTGCCTTCTCCTTATCCAAGAGGGTGGCTTGCTCACTCTGGACAAGGCAGCCTCTCACCTTAGTCCTAGTTACCTTCCTGTGCCTTCTTTAAACTACCTAGGTATTCTTGCCACCCTAAACTTCACTTCCTAGGAAATGGAGATGAGAGTGGGAGTAATTAATGTGCCTCCCTGCATCTTGATCTGGTGTTACAGTTTGGCTTGACTTTTAAAGGAGGTAAGTATGGTGTCTTCCCAACTAACCCCAAGCAATTCCTTCTCTGTCATGGACAGGAAAGGGACAACTCAAGTTCAGGTTATCCGATCTCTCCTCCTCAAATTATATCTTTCTTCCTTCTAACATTTTTATTTTCTTTCCTTTTAACCAAAGTAACCAAGCCAGTCCTCCTTACCCAGTCCTCTTCACCCAGGCTCAGAGGGAATAATTTAGGACCTTAAATAATCATTTTGTGCACAACCTTTCTGTTAATTCAACTCTCAATTTAGATTTTAGAGTGGAGGTGAAGGTAATATGTATATTTCCTAAATGTTTTTTTTTAGCCCTAGACATTCACCTGGGTTCCAGATGTACATTTGCAAATTGCTCTTAGGCAATTCCATTAGGATGTTCCTCAGGTATGGCAAAATTACAGTGTCTACAACCAAGCTCATTATATTTGTTGCCCTTTTCCAATCTGCTCTTCCTTCTGTACTTCCTATTTCCGTCATTGAGTGTCCATCTGCTCATTTTCCTATGCTAAATTCCTTACTAAGTCTCAACACTTCCTTCATCCACTCCCCCAAGTTATCAAGTTCTGTTAATTATATCTTGAAATATTGATTTTTCCCCTTAAAATCATTCTTATCATTTATCTTCTGTTGCTGTTGTTTTAAGTTCAGCTTTTCTTTTTTCTTGTCTAGATTGTTGCAAAAGCCATTTGTCTCTTCCCTTCCACACTCCATTTCATCCTCTGTCCCACCTTTCTTATCTTTCTCAAACAAATTAATTCACATTTTTCTCTTATGTAAAAAGTTTTTATTGGCTAACTGATAAAGTTCAAACACCTCAGCGTGGCATGCATGCTTTTATAATTATCCCTATTGTTGCCTCTCACACTCCTACTCATCTTGAGGCCGAGCTCAGGTTTCTCTTCTGTGAAATCTTTGTAACTCCCAAGGGAGGGCCTGCCACTCCTCCCCTGTGTTGCTATGGCACCCTGTACTATTACCCCATGGCATTTATCGCATTGTGTTTTAATTATTTATTTACACATTTGTCTTCCCCTGTGCACTATGAGGTTTTTGAAAGCAGGAACAAAGTCTTCCCTTTCTTTATATCTGTGATGCTAGGCACAGTGCCCAGAATATAACATGCATTCAAAAATGTGTGGGGATGGATGGATGAATATAGGGCATTCTGCTGTGTACTTGGCATATAAAGTAAAAAGTAAACACAACCTCAGCCTTCTGGTTTCCAAAAGTGGAACTATGTAAAGAAAAGGCCTCTCTCTAAATATGCATCATTCCAAAAGGGTAGTTTGAAAATAAGTGGAATAAGTGTTCTCTGAAGACAGGATTACTAAGGGATGGGAGTGGTTTGGAAAGTCATATGAGACAAAAGTGAGTTTAGCTGGGGTTGAAAATTTAGGAAGATACGAGTAAGGACTGCCCAGGCAGGATGAAGCTGCATGTGATCTACATAGAGGGTGATAAATGTAAGACTGTAGATAATAATTTATGCTTTCTCTGGAGTTTTATTTTTTTTTTAAAAGGGAGAGAAGAGACAGATTTTTTTTAAAAAGAAGTGAGGTTTTTGAGAAGTTTAGAGTTTCAAGTCTTTTGATTCACACTCAAATCCTTGCATATATAAACTTATTTTTTTATTTTCCACTCATACCCCACCCAAACTCCATCTGAAACATCTTCAAATGTACAGGTCTTATAAAAGCTGTAATGAACTGTTTTTTGGGTATTTTATGTGGTTTAATTTATTATACTGCATTGGCATGGTAGAAGGGTTACAATCAGGACAAAAGGGAATGATGCTTGTGTAGCACACACTTACATTAGAACTCTTTTCCCTACTGTAAGTTGGTCAAGAAAGTAAGCACTTGGACCCTGGAGCCAAACTGCCTGGGTTTGAATCATGATTTCTCTGTAACACTGCTGCATGACCATGTACAACTTTCCCTCTCTGTGACTGTTTCATCATCTACAACATTGAGATAATAGTAGTACTGAACTCATAGGATTGATGAAAGGACCACAAGAATTAATATATGCAAACTGTATAGAAATGTGTTAGCAGTAGTGTTTTAGTCTGCTTGGCTCCAAAATGCAATATACTAGAAATGGGTTGTTGGGTTTTACAATGGGGATTCATTAGGTTGTAAGCTTACAGTTTCAAGACTGAGAAAAATGTACAAATCAAGACATTGTTAGGCAATGCTTTCCCCCCAAATACAGGTTGCTGGAGATCCTAGACTCCTCTCTCACATGGCAAGACTTATGGCAGCATCTTCTGAGCTCTCCCTTCTCTTCTGGGTTTCATTGTTTTCAGCTCCTGACTTCCTCTGCTTTCTCTCTGCTCCTGTGGCTTCTTCTCTGTATGCCTCTGTGGGTTTCTCTCTGTCTCTCTCTCCTTATTCATCCCATTTATAAAGGACTCCAGGAGGTGGTTTAAAAACCCACATGGGTTATGCCCTACTGAAGTGATCTAATCAAAAGGACCCACCTACAATAGCTTCACACCCTCAGGAATGGTTTTAGCTTTAAGGACATGATTTTCTGGGGTCCAAAAAATGCCTCACACTACCAAAAATAGCAAGCACTATATAAGTGCTAGTAATTATTATGTGGCTAGTTTCAAACTATGTTTTTTAATTCCCTATGTTGCCTGGGTTAATTCCCACTGAAATATGTACATCTAATTCAATGCTACTATATTTTTATTATGAAACATAGGATATAAAATAATTTCAAACATATAACACAGAGTTGTAGATTTTCTTAATAAAAGTGATAACCAATCATATTTCATATACTTACTTTATTTTTATTATTTCATTTCTATTTCTACTTCTTTTTCTTTTGCCCTACTCCTTTTAGATCTATATTATAGTTTCCTCTTTTGAAACTCTACATTCATAAATTTCATATTTTCCTTTGGGTTTTATGAGCTTTTCATGTAGAAGTGAAGTAGATGCTAACAAGTCATCATATTTTTGCAAATATTTTCCAACTTTTTTTGTAATTTAAATTAGTTTAGTATAATGTTTGATTTATTGCTGATTTAATTTTTGTGTACATGTTACTGTTGATAGTTTCCTTGTAACTTATGCCATTCTTTTTAAGCCTATATAATATATATTTATATTGTGTGTGTGTCTGTCTGTCTGTCTCGTATCCCATTACCCCTTCTGATAAGAGCATCCTGACTTCCCTTAGGGAATCAACATTCACCCATTCTTGCTCCAAATGTTTTGTACTGAGCTACTCCTACCCTCAGTGCTAGAGATGGGCCTTTGACCCAGGCCTCCTCCTGGCTAGAGTACTTCACATTCAGACCCAGTACATCTTAAAACTGAGCCTCTGTTAGATATGTTGGTCAAACAGAATCTATGTTTATATTGGGATAGATAAAATGATGAAATCGAGGACTGGAGTTGCTAAAAGTCACTTTGTGGGAAAAAAGGAGAGCCTGCCTGAGAATTAGGGCAACTCAAAAGAAAGTGAAGCTGAGAGATAAAGAGAATGATACCAAGGCCTGGTGAAATGCACTTGGATCTTATCCCTGGATAGTTCTGTTTTATGAACTATTAAATTATCATTCAACTTGAATTGGACTGCCATTTGCAACTGAAAAGACCTCATTAATTTAGCTTAGAAATATGGAAGGTTGTTTTAAGATAGAGAACACCTGAGGCTGTTTTCAAGCAGTGGGGAAGGAGCAAGGAATGTGAAAGTGATTGAAGATATAAGAGAAATGGGGAAAAGAAAGATAAAGGAGCAATTTAAATTTCATCTATATGCTGATTAGCCTCAAATGTATATATATACCCCAGACTCCTTTCATGAACTCCAGACTCATATATCAAATTACTTATTTCATTTTTCATTTGCATAGCTCCAAGGTGGTATATTCACAGTTGTGAAGAGAACAGGTTTTGGAATCAAACAACTTGCGTTCTTATCCTAGTACTTCCACTTATTAGCTGTGGTGGTTTGAAGCTGTATGTACCCAGGAAAACATGTTCTTAAATTTAATCCATTCCTGGATTAAATTAACCCATTGTAAGTAGGACCTTTTGATGAGACTACTTCAGTTAAGATCTGAGCCACCTAAATCAGGAAGGATCTTAATCCTATTACTGGAGTCCTTTATAAAAGAATTAAATTCAGAAAGAGAGAGAGAAAGCCACAGTAAGCAAGAAGTTAAAACAGAACCCGGAAGAGAAGGAAGAGACCAGGAGATGCTGCCCTGTGCCTGGCCATGTGGTAGAGGAACCAAGGATCACTGGCAGTCAGCCCCAGAATGCCACAGTTTTCAGGGAGAAAGCATCACCTTGATGATGCCTTGATTTGGACATTTTCCTGGCCTGAAAACTATGAGCAAATAAATTCCCATTGCTTAAGCAAATCATTTCATGGTGTTTTCTTGAGAAGCCAAGATAACTAAAACATTAGCTAAGTGATCTTGAGCAAGTCACTTAACCTCTCTGTGCCTCAGTTTTCTCACCTATATAATACCTATTTCACAGAGTTGCCATGAGGATTTAAAAAGCCAGTACCAATAAAGCTTTAGAATAGTGCCTGACTATTCTAAAATGTACTTACCACTATTACTCATTTCCAAAATATTAATTTTGATTCCACACTCACAAATATTTTATTCCTTAGTTTCACCTATTCCAGTAAATGGTACCATCCTCAGTCCAATTGTAGTGGAGAGGGAGCTACTAGTTATCATTATATATATTTTAGTTCCTATATAATTAAGGGACTAAGAGCTTAACATAGGAACTTATGTGATCAAGTGCCCCAAATTTGGCCTTAAAATAAAGATAGAAGCTTCTTTTGATAAGATCAAGCTTTGCAAGCTTTGGTGGGTTGGTTGATATTATTAGAAGAACAATGGAAAACCACTGAGAAATTTTAATTACTGGATTGTTATTACCTAATGTATATTTTAAAAGATCAGTATCATGTGACTGCTATTCATTCTTTCATTGTACATATATGTTCTAGATACCAAGGATTCAATGGTAAACAAATTCTACAAAATCCCTAACCAAATTAAGCTAATATTTTATCAGGGGAAGACAAATGAGCAAGCAAGTATGTAATAAGATGGTTATATATACTATGAAGAAAAATAAAACGTAGTAAGGGGTAATATGCAGGGGGTGGGAGCAGTTTAAAATAGAGTGATCATGGAAGGTCTCTCTGATGAATTAATTCTTAGACTTGAAAAAAGGAGATGGAGAGACAGATAACTGGGGGAAGAGTGTTCTGGGCAGGTGGAACAGGAAATACAGAATGTCAAGTTCAGCCAGTGTATGGAAGAGCAAGGATGGGGGCCTGCAGCATGGTAAGTGAGGGAGGGATAGTAGAAGTGTCAGAAAGGTCACTGGCAAGGCAGATTACGTAGAAAATTTTAAGGATGGCATTTACTCAGAGTAAGATGGGAAGCTAACCATTAGCTTTCAGCAGAGGAGTGACTGGATTACTCTAGCTGCTCTGTTAAAGATATATTGAAAAGTGCAAAGAAGGATAATAATTGAAACTCTATAGCTGCAATCCAGGGAAGAAATGATTATGATTAGAAACAAGATAGCTAGTGGAAAAGGAAGTATTTTTCCACTGCTGTGGCAGAAAAGCTAAGATATAAAGCCAAAATCTTTGATTTTGCAATCTCTGTCAGTTCTACATTCAAAATATATTGAACCTGTTTAGTTTACACCCATACTTGCTGGCTCGAAACAGGAATTAATTTTCTCACAGGTTTGGAAGCTAGAAGTTCAAAATCAAGGTATTGGTAGGCCATGCTTTCCCTGAAGTCTGTAGCATTCTGGTGGTGGCTCACTCTCTGCCTCTGTCAAGCTGTATTTTGTCTCCTGTCTTCTCTTCTGCCTTCTACTTCTGTGTCCAAATGTCCATTGGTTATAAGGACTCCGGTTACATTGTTTTAAGCCTACTCTGATACAATTTGGCCTCATGTTAATAGGATCTTCTAAGATACTATTTAAAAAATGATTCCATATCCACAGGACCAGGGATTAGGGCTTGAACATCTTTTCTGAGGGACATGATTCATTCCCCAAAAGAACCCATTATATTTTTAATACAGAACTTAAGGTAATTTTCACAAATCCACTTGTGTCAGCAGGTAAGATGAGACCTATTTGCCATCAGCACATATTCCTGAATTCATTTTTTTCAGTTAATCTTCACATCTCCATTCCACAGATGAGATGTGGACACTGTAACTCAAAGAGGTTAAAAACTCTCAGGCTCATATAGCTAGTAGGTGTATAGCCGATATCTACTACAAATGTCTATTTTACCCAAAGCCTTTATACTGACAAAAAGGATGAGAGAATAAGTGGAAGGATTTTGAGGTTGAAGAGTGAGAAAACAAGGGGCTCATACTAGATCTTCACAGTCTTTGCAGGAAACCATGATCTTTAGAACTGAGAAGAATGTCAAGGATGGAGAATGGGACTAGGAATAGAGACTTGAAATGCATGGGAAATGTTTGGGATGATGATTGTGGGAATTTCAATTTAAAAAAAGTATCTAACCAATTAAATGACATTAGAGAAATCAGTGAAGGTTCTATTAGCTATTAGCTACTCTGGTATGAAGTGCACTCAGTCCCACAAGTGTCATAACCTTCTACAGCAATAATCCATAAACCGTGTGCAGGATCATAAAAAGTAGGAGTGGGGATGAACACAGGAGGCAGAGAAAAAGATCAGGAGCTTGCAGATGCCCTGTGAAATAATTTATCCTTATTTTGAGTTTCTCTGGAGAGAGAATTCACTTTCATCATTTTTGTTATTTATTTCAGGTCATGAAGTTTTGTCTGTTTTACCAGAAAGCCAAGGAATCTGATTTCTGTTTTTAATTGGTAAGACTTTATGCAGGCTATATCTCCATTTTTGCTTTATTTTGCTTTGTCAAACAAATGGGTGCTTTCTAAGGGGGATTTGGCTTATTGTCTCTACTAGACAGACTTTACAATATATATTTTTTAATTTACTGCAAACTTTGAGATCTGGGCCAACATTCCTCTTTTCCTCCAAACCTGCTAACTGCCTAATAGACTTCAGTGTCAATGCAATTGTCCCTTTCAAAAATTTTGGGTCATTTTTCACTCTAATTACTTTGTCTCCTCTAATATTCTGCCATGACCCTCAGGGTCAAACCATAGACCTTTAATATTTTAGTCTCTGGTTACCACTTTCCAACCTACTAGCTCTCTCATATCTTCACTTTTACTTTTCCTGTTTTTCATTCTCATATGAACATTCAAATAAATGCTTCCAAAATTTTATACAGGTCTATCTCCTTGATCATGGTCATGCTTCCTTGTTCATTTGAGTTTTTCTTTCATTTCACTTAATGTCCTTGCTAAGTTAGTCACTGTAGTTCAACCTTAATATAGATGTTTTAATCTTCTCTGCTTCTACACTTGGGAATTGAATCTCAGCTGAAGAAAGTCACTCCATTGTGCAGACTAGTAGCAATGAAAAATATCAGTCTTATAAAAAAATCTCAGCTTAACCCACAGCACCACTGACTCATCATTTTATCTATTCTGGTTTAGTAATAATTCTCACTTTCCTCAATATCTATTTCAAACACTCACCAATCTCCTGTATACTGCTACATAATATCTGTCCTCATCACTGTCAGCATACATCATCTCTTATTTTTGTCCAGAAATTTGAAGTAATAAGATGGGATCTTGGGGGCGGATGTGGCTCAAATGGTTGGGCATCCGTCTCCCATATGGTGGGACCTGGGTTCGATCCCTGGGACCTCCCAGTAAAATTAAAAAAAAAAAAAAAAAAAAGATAGGATCTTCTTCAATATCCCAAACTTTTGTCTATGGATTTAACTAAAACAAACATATTGTCATCATGTTTTTCAGTATCAGAAAATTATCTTTTTCCCATCAAAATAAATACTCAATCTAATATTTTATCCCATCTCCTCTGGGATCTTTATAATTTATGTAATAACTTCTTTTTCTTATATTCAATTTTTCTTCTTTATTTTTCTTCATTAGCTTGTAATTATGCTCATGTCTCTCAACTTAAAAAAAAGAAAACAAAAACAACAACAACAAAAATATCTGAACCAATGATTTTCCTTAACATTATCTCTTTCTATCTTCCCTTCCCATCCAAACTTTCTGAATGAGTAATATATAAGCATGTTACTTTCACCTTTTCATCTCTAATTTCCCATAATCTTTTGCAATCTGGCTTCTTCTGCCACATCCTGCCCACTCTGCTAAACAGTATTCACTTTGGTTACCAACAACTTCCAGCCAACCTGGACATTTGACAGTGTTAACCATAGAAGTCTCAATTTTTTGACATCATTAATCATATTTTATTCCTTGAAACTCTTATAGCCTTCTCCCATCATTCTCTAAGGCCTCTCTGCTCACTGGCTACTTATTCTTTTTTTTTCTGGTTTTTTTTTTTTTCATCTTCATAAACACATCTTCCTCTGTCAGTTCTTAAATGTAGTGGATTTCTTCAGCATTTCATCATGAGACCAACTCAGCGAGCTTCTTGCTCTATATATTCTTTCACAATCTCATGAACTTTCATGCTTTCAACTATCACCCATTGGCTGATGACTGACTTCCAAATGCATGCCTTTTGGTAAACCTCAGAGTCCTATATATCCACGAATATCCCATACCTCTATCTAACTCACCCTATACTAAATTGGCCATATGCCTTTCCTCTCTAAGTCCTTTACAACCGTCTCTTTCCCAAATAGCTACCATAAACCAATTATCCTTGACTCCTCCCTGCCCATCACCTTAGTCATTAAATTCTGTGGATACTACCTCCTTTATATCTCTAATTTCATTTCTTTAACTCCATTCACGTGATTAGCACCCTAGAACAGATTGTCACCACTTCTTGCTTGGAGTGCTCCTAAATCTTGGCCTACACTCTTTTTAAAAGATTCAATCGCTTCATGTGTTATCCATAGTGAAACGTCAATATTCATTTATCTAGTTTACAAAACCCTCATGATCTACCTCCTGTTCTCCCTGTAGTCTTTGCTTGCTAGGCACCCTCTAGAAACTCGGAACTGCATTAAAATCCCTGATTACCTTGTTACTTCTCACATTTCTGTTTTTGCTTATGCTCTTGTCTCCAACAGTGGACATCCCTGCTTTCTGCAAACCCCAGTTTTCTTAGATGATTGCTACTTATTATTTTGCCATCAGGATACATATTTTCTCCTTTCAGATGTTTATGCTTACTCTAAACGCTTCATAGCCTCAAATTAGTTTGACACCTTTTCTGAGCTTTCTTAATGTCTGATTTATATCTTTATCATTGTATTTACAGCACTGCTTTGTTATTATTATTTTTTAACATCTATCTTTCACATTAAGTTAAGAGCTACTCAAGGGCAAGACACATGTTTTATTTATCTTTGCATCTCCAATGCTTACCACAGTGCATGGCACATAGAGATTACCAAAGAAATTTACTAGTTATGGATGGCCATGTCTTTTTCACCCTCGCATCCCTCCATAATGTCTTGAGCATGGCATGTGATCAATAAATACTTGTTAATTGGTATATGTTTAAAAATATTTATAAAAACCCTAGCTAAATATCTGTTTTCTAGGCTGAATGCAAAAATAAATTAAAAAATCTATACGACAAAACTACGTTTACTATCAAAACTAAAGAATTGCCAAACTTCATGTTAATCATTAAAAATGAGAACACCTATGTGGTCCAAAGCAGGTGATTTCTTCTGATTAGTCTTGGGAACCCTTTGTTCCTCAGGAAAATGACAATGTTGGGTAAAATCTCACAGTTCTGTTGCTGTGAAAATGTCCAAATCAAGGCATCACCAGAGATGCTGTCTCAGCAAAGGTCGGCTAGTGGTGGTCCTGGACCCTGCCATGTGGCAAGACAAAATGGCAGCTGATCTCTGCCTTC
This sequence comes from Tolypeutes matacus, assembly GCA_026826555.1. Taxonomy (NCBI): domain Eukaryota; kingdom Metazoa; phylum Chordata; class Mammalia; order Cingulata; family Chlamyphoridae; genus Tolypeutes; species Tolypeutes matacus. The sequence continues at coordinate 9,991,916 of JAKSZT010053779.1, read as the reverse complement.
TCTACCTGGCTCACTTTTTCCCTGAGCTCAGCTGAGACCTCAGGCATATGGATCATTCCTCCCCTCTCCTCCCAGTTTCGTCTCCTTGAGCCTCTTGTGGGCCTCTTTCCATGCCTCTGTGCTCCACTGATTCCAGCCTCCAGCCTCTCTCTCAGCCTCTTGGGGTTTCTCTGTGTTTTCGCAGCTGCAGGCGATCCTGGAGTCCTCTCTCACAGGGCAGGGTAAAATGGCAGCTCTCTTTCTCTGGGTGCTCTCTTCAGTTTACATAAGACTCCAGTAAAAGGATTGAGACCCACCCTGGGTCACAGCTCACTGAAGTACTCCAATTAAAGGTCCCCAACTGAATTCAATCCAGTGAAAGGATCCCACACCCACAGGAATGGACCAATTTAGGAACATAATTTTCTGGGGTCCACATAAAAGACTCAAACCAACACAATGCTGAATTCTCCCACACATAGTCCATATAATATGTGCCACATAATACATGTTGAGTTAACTTTTGTCACTTTAGTGAATTTTTAGAAAACCCTGTCAGGTATTATTACCAGTATTCATCAGTATAATTGTAATCCGTGGTGTCTCTTTGGAAACTCACAAATTCTCTTTGTGGTACCTAAGACACTGGTGACCAATAATGCCACTAGGTTACTCTGTACTGTGACCTTGAAAAAGACTGCTCCCCCACCCTGGATCACTACCAGATATTGGACTGCTGCTTTGGGATCCCAGATACCAAACAGAATGAGAATGGAGAGGGCACATGACTTTATCCAGGGACAAGACAGGGCAGGGAAGAAGAGGGTACAGAAGGAATGTGTATTTGAATTCAGAATGCAAGGCCCTGCTCCGGCCCTCCTGAATCAGCCTTCTCCACATTTCCAAGTCTGCTTCTTAGTCAGTGATGCTCTATGACTGGTTGGCAGATGGCCTGGACCACCCTGCATAAAGGAGATGGGCTGACAGCTAGCACATGAAGCGGTCAGTGGTCGCAGGATTCAAAGTGCTAATCCAGGTGCCTATAAATGCTGGTCATCCAATGCTTTGTTGGGTTTAGAGCAATTTTCTCCTGAGAGTTTGTTTTCCCTTAGCAATGGCATCCTCTGTGTTGTCCTGAAGTTGCTGATGCTTTGTGCTGGGGCCAGGTGCCTCATGGAAACTGCGGCGTGCACGCACAAGAGGGAGAAGGGGCTGCTCTCCTCAGAAACGTGTTTAGAGGGTGAGCGAAGAGAAAGAGGCTTTCTCTCCCTAGTTATCCACCTGCCCCTCTGCTTTGAAGACTTTGGGAATCTCCTGCACCTTCTGTTCCTCTGCTGCTTCCTTTTTCTGCATAGGACCTCATTGGGGGTTGCATCCTCTTTCTCGAATGTCCACCATAGTGATACCAAGCAAAAGCTCGTTCCCCCCCCCCCCCCAATACATCTTTAAAGCCAATTCCTGAGACACCGGGGTTTCAAAGAGAAAGAGTTGTATTGGTTGTGCAAGCAATGGAGCACAGAGGCCTCATGGCCTGTATCTCAATTTTAAAGGATGCCATTTCTGGACAGGACTGGTATTTTATCTGCTGACTTTCATAGCCACACCTATGATTTTCTACTCTGCTCTGTATTATAAGGTTTACAGGGACAGGTGATTGAAAGTACACTCCTCAAAGTACATGCAAATCTGGCTTCCTGTTAGTTCCTGCCAGAGAGAAGCACTTTAGGACAGCATATGGCAGAAGAAAGAAAAGAGTTTTCTGCTTTAAGTATTTATTTCAGTGGCTGTAGCCCCAATAGTGGTAGCTGATTCCCAACTCCAGGAGCTAGGGCAGCTGCTGCACCCTCTTGGCATTTCCAGCCCTAGTTGATGAGCACCTCTTCTGTAGATACAAAATTCAACTGCAACACCAGGGTGTCTTAGTTTCCTGTACGCTAAGACAAATTCCATACAAGATTGTCTTACACAATAGGAATTTATTGGTTCACAGTTTTGAGGCTAGAGAACTCTAAAATCGAGGCATCAGCAGGGTGATTCTTTCTCCTTGAGGACATGCCATTCTGGGGTTGACTGCCTGTCATTCTTTGGGTGCTTGGCTTTGCCAGCACATGGCACTGCACATGGTGTCTTCTCTTCTCTCTCCCTGGTTGCATTGAGTTCTAGCTTCTTTTTCTCTATGTGGCTTTTTCTTTAAGGCCTCCAATAATAAGATTAAGCCCCCCTGATTCAGCTGGCTATACCTTAACCAAAAATAACATTTTCAAAGAGTTCTATTTACAATGGATTTATACCCATGAGAACGGATGAAGATTAAGAATAGGTTTTTCTGAGGTACATAATTTGACCTACCAGATGTGGGATTGGTAGTTCCTAAAATCTGCATGTTACTCTCTTTTTTGCTTGTCCAATGTCCCACTTTGATTCTCATTTGCTCTTTACTTCTTTTCAACACTTTTGTGATTAATCCCCTGTATTAGATTCTCTCATCTGAAATTCCAGTAGTGGTTTTGGTTTACCTGAATGGACACTGTGTAAATATTAACAATTTAAAATAAAATTGTCAAGTCATTCTTTTAAATGTATCCATTATAGTCTTAATATTGTAGTGATTTGTGCTCCCACATTTCTGTAATATTTAGGTCATTAATATCATTATGTTTTTCCTTAACCTATGTTTATATTTCACAACCCTCCCCATATTTTTATCCAAATATGATATAAATGTGTGCTTGAAAGCCTTTTCTTGATCACCAATCTATATTTTTTGCATCAAAACTATGTATGCAATTAAAATTAAAAGCTTTATTGAAAAACCTGTGACCATGAAGATGTAAATATAAAACACTTCTTTTAGGTTGAGTCTTCATTATGTTGATATCTATCCTATTTATTCATTATCTATAAAAGTGATTTTTATTAGAAACATAGGTCTAATGATATGGATGGGGCTTTTATTTTTCAATTAATTCAGATATACATGGGTCAATATTAATTATGTTTGAATGAGGTAGAGCTTATCATCAAGATTATATTTCTATTTGCTTTTCACTTTCATAGAAACCTTAGTTTCTATGAAACTAAGGTTTCTTAGTACAAATGAATAGGTGGAAATTGAAGGATTATTTTGTTTTTTAATAGCAACGTCACTCAATTCTTCAATAATGACTGGTTACTTTGATTATAATGTCAAGTATACAATAAAACATAACCAGAAATGTGCAGAGATAGGAAAATGTGATTTGTGGTTAATAGAAAAATTAGTCACTATAAATTGATCTTGAGATGACCCAGTTATTAAACCCTTAATAGTCAAGGACTTTAAGGCAACTTTTATATGTATGACCAGGGAATTATAAGAAAAGATGATCATAATGAGTAAATATATGAAGACTCTCAGGAGGGAAATGGAAATGATAAAAATGTGAAATTCTACAACTGAAAAGTAGCTCTCTAGAATGAAAATTTCACTAAGTGCACTTAACAAAAAGGTGGAGATGACAGAAGAAAGGTCAGTAAAACCTTGACTGAGAGCAATGTAAATTATTCAATCTGAAAATCAGAGAGTAAAAAATATTCTGAAAAAATGAACAAAGCTTCAGTGACTTGGAAACAACATTAAGTGGTCTAACTTAATTGTCCTGCAGACTCAAATGAAGAAGAAAAAGAGAAAGAGTGTAGAAAAATATCTGAATAAATAATTATCAGCATTTCTTAAATTTTGTGAGACATATCCTAGAAATTCAGTAAACCCAAGTAAGATAAATACAAAGAAAACCACATCTAGACATATTATATTGAGTTGCAAAACATCAAAAATAGAGACTTATGAAATAGCCACTCCCTCCCCTCCACATACATAAAAAGCCATTTTGCATACAAGGATACAAATGATGGCTAATTTCTCATCAGAGACAATACATGGAAGCAGACAATAGAATGACATCTTTAAAGCACAAGAGAAAAAAGAGAAAATCATTGTCAAGTTAGAATTTGATATATAGCAAAAATATCATTCAAAAATTAGGGTAAATAAATACATTTTAAGGTAAATGAAAGTTGAGAATATATGTATCTTGTAGGCCTGTACTTCAAAACATTTTAAAGGAAGTTTATCCAGTAGATAGTAAATTCTACCAGAAAGGAGCTCAGACACATAGAAAGGAATGAAGAGCCCCAGTAATGGTAGATAGGTGGTTAAATATCAGTGATTATTTTATCTCTTTACACCTTTAAAAGACAATGAATTGTTTAAATAAAAAAACTATAATATATATATATATAAAGGAATAAGTAAAAAAATAACATAAAAAAACGGTAACATCTTACCGTAGAGCTTATAAGATGTAAATACATGACCATGTTAGCATAAAGGATGGTATGGGTATAAATAGAATTATATTGCTGCAAGTTTATTACTTTTTTATGTGAAGTAGTATGTTATTATTTAAAAACAGAGTGTGATGAGTTAAGAATCTTTAGTATGATCACTAGGCTAATAAAAAAAGCAAACAAAAATACAAAGAGATTTAGCTTAAAAATCAACAGAAGGAATAAAATGAACTACTAAAAATGTTTCAGTTAACACAAAGAAAGCAGGTAAAGAAGGAATAGAGAAGGAGAAAAAAGAGGAACACATACACATCAAATAGCAAATTATTAACCTAAACTGGCTATAGAACAATTCATCAGGAAGACATGGTATTTATAAATGAGTACACACCTATTAAAGGATCCTCAAAAAAGATAATGCAAAAACTGAAAACTAAAGAAAGAAATAGAGAATTTTAAACATGATTTTGAGAATTGAAAGAATTAGTAGAAAAATAGAAGTATATAGATCTCCATTACTTAGACCTTGAAACTAAATGGTTAGTTCCTAAGTGATGAGGATTTTAAATACTTTGAAAATGACATTCCATTTTTAAAAGAACTATAGTAATTCTGTTTGTAAATTATGCTGTGACTTCATCATACACCATATACTGGCAAAATATTTTGGGGTCTAAGTCTGACAAAGGGAAGCCTTTGTTTTAGATGCTTTTCTATTACAACAAATATTTAAAAATTTAGCTTTATTTTGTCAATCATTCTTTCCATTCTTTCATAAAACAGTATTGGCTGAGACTTTTGCATTCAACACTACCACCTAATGCTTTGCATTGCTTTTCTTTTATATGAAATTTTCTTTTAGGGGTTACAGTTCAACCTTTAGATATGAGATAAATAAATGAATAAATCCTTACCTTAAAGACTAGCTCCCCTACCAGGCCATTCCATGTTCCATCTTCTTGTGGGCTTCCATATTTGTGATCCGGTGCAACATAAATTTCATAGTTAAAACCCAGGTAGTTGGATAAGGCATCCAAGACGTCAATGGAGAAGCCCTGGTACTTCTTTGGCTTCCCCAAGACATTTTCAGAGACCATTACAAAAGGTTCTTCCTAGATGGAAAAAAGAGAAATCCTTGATGTCAATCTATATTGCTGCCTAAAAACAAAGCTTAATTCTTCAAAGAGCTTTGCTCAAAAACCGCCTAAAGGGAAGCGGCTGTGGCTCAATCAGTAGGGCTCCCGTTTATCATATGGGAGGCCCCGGGTTCGGTTCCCGGGGCCTCCTGGTGAAGGCAAAGCCCGCCCGCGTGGCGTGGTTAGCTGACCCAGCGAGCACAAGCAGCAAGGGGGTGATAAATGAATAAATAAAATCTTTAAAAAAAAAAAAAAAAAAAAAAAAAAAAAACGCCTAAAAATTACTTTTATGTTTTGAGAGAATTAATTTAGAAGGACAACCTGTGCATTGTTAATGTATTATATTACTGAACAAAGTTTGTTTAATCAAGCAACTTCTTGCCATCTTTTATTTAATGACAGTCATATCAAAAACTCGATGCAAGTGACCACAAAACTTCAGGGACCATGAATTCATTTTTCTTGGCATCTCAGGACATATTTAAAATCCGGCAATAATAAAATCATATTTAAGAAACAACATTTACTGTATCACTTATCAGGAATTTAATTATATGTATATATATATATATAATTTTATCAGATGTAATCTATATATAACTCTCTCAAAAGATAAAAGAAATCTAAGAACATGTAATTTAACTAAAATTTATAACACAACATTTACTGGGATTTATTTGCTAAGTAATTTTGTAACTTGGTATAAACACATCTCATTACAAAAAATAGCTTCTGTACTATGCTATGAAAAATTCACTTACCTTTTGGTAAATTGTCTATTTTAGTAAATTCAACAAATTGATTTCTGCTTCTAAATCTTTTATCTCTTTGCATTTTTGCCCTCTTAAACCTACCTAATAGGCTCCTTTCACTTTTCAGAAGACCTGGTGTTAAGAGGGCTCAATTGGCTTGAAACATGGTGACAGATTTTGAGAATATCTTCCTTAATTTCCTAAACTTGTTCAGAAATCTTTCAGCAAATGGAATATTTACAGATAACAATTTATAGTGTAAATAGTCCATGCAGCCCTCTGGACAGGCTAAATCTATCCTTGGGTAGAAGCCAGTATACCCAAAGATTTTATACTTGGATCACTCTTTCTTAGGGACTCACAAAATGGCCTTCATTCAGACGTAAAATAATCCTTTGCTTTTGGCTTTTACTCAAAGACATTAAGTAATAGCCTTATAAAATCCCTGCACCTGTTATAGAAATATTTTCCACTATAATTACTCAGTTTTTCCATAAAAATTACCGTGAGATAAATTTCTTTAATTGTTCAACACTAAGAACTTCATTTTGCCTCAATAATGCCTTTTTAAAATTTTTGGATGATAAAAATATGGTAATCAGATTACGAAGGTATCCCTTTTCACTTTGGATACTCAGAAGATAGGTACTAAATTTGATGCTCAGCTATAACATTCTGAAACATGTCAATTTACCTATGTGATTTAAAGATTAATACGGAGGTGGAGACACTATAAAGGAAATCACAGAAGTGATCACCTGTGATTGGTAAGCTCTGGGCTGCAGGGAGAAGGTATGATCAGAAAGCACACACAAGATGTTTCTTCTGTGGTAATGACAATGTTCTTTTTTTTTTTTTTTAATCTGGGCAGTGGTTACCTCAATGTTACTTTATTATTCATTAATTAATGGTTCATGCTTTTTCCTGTTGCAATATAAAACAAAACTAAAAATAAGTATATTAACTGGGACCAGAAAATGGAGGGTATTGAAGCCATATTAAGGTGTCTACCTTTTATTAAGCAGGGAACTGAAGCTTTTGTGCAAGGGGAATAGAATAATCAGAAAGTAATTTTGAGAGCATAGTATAGAATGGATTGTGGCAGGAGAGAAGATTAAGAATCCTTTGCAATAGTCCTGATGACAGACACAGGCTTTCTGGCCTGTGCCTATTTAACATATTTTTCAAAGCATCATAGGTAGTCGACTTTGAATCTTCTATCATAGGGGCAGGGGCAGAGGTGGATTATAAAATCCTGCTGTTAAAATTCATTTTCCAGCAATTAGTTTCAGTGTATTAATAGGACCAAGTCTAAGTTGGTAAAAACCTGTCTGCTTTTAAATAAAACAAGTTGTAGATCTCGATTTGCAGATTATTTGGATGACAGATTCTCTGAGCTCAAGCCTCAGCAACTGGGGCAAACGAAGCTTTCACAGAACCTCTGCAGTTTATCAACCTCAGTGCATTAGCATGAGGATCCATAGACCTGCTTGCAGAAAAGTGTATTTCAGTGGTTGATAATTTTCATATTAGCAAGGATTTATTCACTTCTCTTGTTGGCTTATTAGATAATAACTTCATAATTCTAAATTTGTATTCAGTCACTTAAAAAACTCATGCTAATTGCCTAGTTGATTTACAACACTGTTTGCAACTTGCAGATTTTGCAGTTAATTCCCATATTTTAATAACTATGTAATATTGTTTCCTAGAGATAGAGTTTGAAAAAAGCATCTTACATTTTTGGTAAGTACAAGCTACAAGCTCTACTGCCAGGGCTTTACTGAGAGCTATTTAGAGATTTTAATATGCACATCTTTACAGAGTGCCAGGATGGCCAAACTCAGAATGACTTACAATTCTGTTCACACACGCAGCTAAAAGAAATTAAAGAGAGAACGAAAATATTTCCTAATGACCTGTTTAAAAATTGTTTTTCCAATAAAACATGGTCTTGGCTAAAGCAACAAGAATTGTCTTTATGCACAGTGTGAGCTTCAATTTTGCTTAGGGATATACATTCCACTGTAGATATCTACAGAATTAATGACCATTGTCCTACTTGAGAAAACCTCATTATTTTTATAGACCGTATATGAGTATTAGAAAGTTTTATAAGTTAAAAAAGGATAAATGTATAGGAGCTGATATTAGAGAGCTATCAAGACGCCAGGATAAGAAAATAAATACAAATAACAGCTGGAAATAGAAACAATCTGGGAACTGGAAAGGGAAGAACAGTTGAGTTGCATGGAGAGAAGAAATGCAGGTCACAAAGAAATACTATGAAAATGCATTTAAAAGGAGTTTTCACAGAGAAGATTTTACAGAAGAGCAAATGTTTAGAAAACATTGCATGAAACTTTTATTTTAAAATCCTTACTGAAATAGTTTTTATCCAACAATAAGATTCAATTATAAGTGATAGAAGTAAATTAAAAATATTAAGTCATTTTAACTTCCTAAAAGCATATCTTATATTCTATTTGATTGCTATTTTGTAAGCAATTATTTAAATTTAAAAATACTATAAATTGAACATTAAGTTCAAGCCATTAATATGCAAGATAACTATTCATTTTAAAAAGAAAATGTTTGACATTATACATTGCTTTCAAATTATAAAACAGTCACATCATGATGACTTAGAGACTAAATGCAGAGTGTGAAAAACACCAAATATTTCATTTTTTCACATATACAAAGAAATATTGAATGCTATAACTAGGAACACAGAGTTCCTAGTGACAACAGATGAACACAATAATTCTAATTCCTTTAGTTCTCATTCATTGGTTTGCCCTAGTAGGCAAACCAATTTTAGAAGAGTAAGATTTTATAGACCTCATGATTACTACATATAAACTGAGAAATTCCAAATTCTCAGATTGCCTTCTGAATATGTGTGCTGGATGAAATTCATTATATTTTTTGTCCAAGTTTTCACCATATTGTTAAATTTTGGTGAATCTTGCAAGTGTATATTTACATGTACATGCAAAAATAAGTTCTATTCCATAAATATGTTAAGAGTTTACATACAGAGGACTTTACAATACAGTTATGTTAGGGAGAACTTACAAGGATACAGTTTGAGATATAGCATATTGCAACTGTAAAGAGTAATTTACTTTACCAAAATTCAGAAGCCTACAAGATAGTTAACTAAAGAACTTGGCAATATTTGGCTTCTGAAAGATGATGGTATTTACAAAATCTCTGGTTTGTTAAGTCAGATTCCTGTTAAAATAGTGTCAAGGACAATAATGTTAATAAATGTCAATGGAGATTATGAAAATAACTATTTTCTATCAGGATATAGAAATATTTAATAAATATAAACTGGAGCTAATTCAATTTCTGAATATAGTGAAAAGCCATAAAAAATTTAAATTTGGGATGTTTTAGGACTAGTAGCTTTTGCATCCAAAATAATATTACTTAGAGTGAAATAGCAGACATTCAGATATGTATTCAGTCATTCACAACAGTGTTAAATGCCAGGCATTTAGTATATAGGATTAAACAAAACAAAAAAAAACAATAAACAAAAATCTATCCTTCTAGACCTACATTCCACAGGCAGTGAAAGACAATAAACAAAATAAGTAATAAGTATGTTATATCATATGGTGATAAGTGCTGTGAAGGAAAAATTAAAGAATGATGTCTTCAAAAGGACAAATACTGTACGATTGCCCTATCATGAACTAAATATATTATGTGAACTATAAATATATTATGTGAAATATGAATATGGGTAAAATTGCATATATAAGACTATTTTTATTTGAAGCTGAACAAACGTAGGTTTATACTACAAAATGTTAGTATCAGACCAAAAAAACAAACAAAAAAAAACCTCCAAAAACACAAAAATCATCATTATACTAAGTGAAGGAGACCAGACACAGAGTACTACATATTGGATGATTCCATTTATATAAAATGTAAATATAAACTATAAAGATGAAATTAGATTAGTGGTTATGCAGGGCTGAGGAAGGAATGCTAAGGGGTGTGGAGTCTTTCTTTTTGGAGTAATGAAGTTGTATTAAAATTTTTGAGAGGATGAATGTACAACATTGTGATTATACTAAAAGCCATTGACTATACACTTTGGATAGATATATGGTATGTGAATATATCTCAATAAAACTGCTTAATAAGCAAATGAATAATTGTGCAAGAATAGCCAGAAATAGCAGCTATGTACATCAAGCGAAACAGAGAGATTGAGAGGTGAGGAATTTTCTTGTTTGTCTGGTTTTTATTATTATTATTATTATTATTATTGAAATAATGAAAATCTAATAATAATTGAAGTGATAAACACACAACTATGTGATTATACCAAATACCACTGATTGTATATCTTGGATGAACTGTATGCTTTATCAATATATATCAATAAAATTGATTTTTTTAAAAAAGAATGATGTCTTAGTTTCCTAGGGCTACTGTAAAAAAGTACCACATATTTGGTGGTTTAAAACTATGGAAATCTATCGTCTCACAGTTCTGGAGTGTCAGCAGGACTACGCTCCCTCAGAAACATCTAGGGAGGAGTCCTTCCTTGCCTCTTCTAGCTTCTGGTGTTGGCTGGTAATCCTTGGTGTTCTTTGGCTTGGGGATACATTACTCCAATAACTGCCTCCTTCATCAAATGGCCATCTTCTCCCCTCCTACCTGTCTGTGTGTACAAATCTCCCTCTTATTTTCAGTACACAAGCCATTTTGTATCAGGGTCAACCCTAATCTAGTTTGGCCTCTAATCATATCTTCAAAGACCCTATTTCCAAATAAGGTCACATTCACCAGACCAGGGTTTAGAGTGTTAACATATTTTTTGGAGGGCGTATTTCAACAATAACATATAAAAATGTGAGAAGGCGCTTTACCTTTGATTAAGAAGAGCCCTGTAGAGAGAGCACTCTAGACCCATGGAACAGTGAGTGCAGATGCCTCAAGCAGGAGCTTCTCTGGTGTGTTCCAGTCAGAGGGGATGCTAGTGTGGCTGGAATTGAGGGAGCTAGGGTCTGATGGTAGGTTTGAGAGGTAATAGATTTGGGGTGGAGTTGAGCTCAGATAGGGTCTGTAGACCATTACAATTTACTTTTGCTGTTATCCTGACTGAAATGGGATGCCTTAGAGAGGTCTGAAAAGAGAAAAACATGATCTGACATATTTTAAGAGTTGACTTGGGATATTTTATTAGCAATAGACTGGAGGGGGCAAGAGTAAAAGCTGGGAGATGTTTAGGATTCTTTTGTAATAAACAAGGAGTGAGTGATTATAACTTGGCATAAGCTGGTAGTAAAAAGAATTTGAAAAGAAGGAATCAGACTCTAGATATTTGTTGAAGGTAGAGTTAATGGAATAGTTAATGTGGGTGATAAGTACTTAGGGAGAAGTGATGTAATGCTATGCCATACTTCCCGTATATCTTTCAGAGGAGGCATCAGTCTTCGGAAGAGTATGGACTTCTGGGACTCTTCTGAATGCTTTTTATTTGGAGTATGAATAATGATAATTTTATTAGAGTAACTAAAGCTTTCAATCAATAGACTAGCATCCTCAAGGTGAATGTTCAATATAGAATTAAAAATAGTGTTGAAAAACTTGTGGCACTGAATACAAAATTAATATAAATAAAATTTAATAGATTTTTTTTTTTTTTTTTTTTTTATTCATTTATCCCCCCCTTGCTGCTTGTGCTCGCTGGGTCAGCTAACCACGCCGTGCCAGCGGGCTTGCCTTCACCAGGAGGCCCCGGGAACCGAACCCGGGGCCTCCCATATGGTAAACGGGAGCCCTACTGATTGAGCCACAGCCACTTCCCTCAGTTATTATTGTACTCAGTTATTATTGTACTCAGTTATTATTAGTATGCTTTGGATTTTGTAAAAAAAAAAAAAAAAAAAAAAAAAAAAAATTTAATAGTAGGAAGCATGAAAATGTATACTTTGTACTTTCTTTTCTCCTAAATACTTGTGACTGTTATAATTATTTAAAAGAGAAATAATATATATTAGAAGGAATAACAATCATTAAAATTATTGAAATCTTTAAAGTTTAAATTTTAAGAGGACAAAGTTCATTAACAAATTTTGCAGGTGAATTACTTATGTTTTGTCCATTTTGAAAAAGATTTATTTATTTATTTCCCCCCTCCCCCATTGGTTTGTGCTCTCTGTCTGCACTCTGTGTGTTCTTCTGTGTCTGCTTGTCTTCTATTTAAGAGGCACTGGGAACTGATCCTGGGACCTTCCGGAGTGGGAGAGAGGCGCTCAATCTCTTGTGCCACCTCAGCTCCCTGGTCTGCTGTGTCTCTTACTGTCTCTTTTCTGTGTCTCTTTTTGTTGTGTCATTTTGCTGCACCAGCTCTCCACGCAGGCCAGGACTCCGTGTGGGCCAGCACTCCTGCGCGGGCCAGCACTCCACGTGGGCCAGCTATCTGCTCGGGTCAGCTTGCTGCGCAGGCCAGCTTGCTTTTCACCAGGAGGTCCTGGGAATTGAACCCTGGACCTCCTATATTGTACATGGAAGCCCAATTGCTTGAGCAACATCTGTTTCCCATGTTTTGTCCTTTTAATGTATTGGGACAAACAAAAATTGATATAATAACAGTGGTTTTATTTATTCCTTTTCAGATTGGCAAGTATGAAAAAGAATGTTAATGTTTATCAGTAATCTACCAGGAAACAGGCTTTCCTATATGCTATTTATGTGAGTTAAAACTGGTACTTTTCTAGAAAATACACTTTCAATAGGAAATCAAATGGCTTCAAACTTTCTCAACTAAGAAAGAGATGATGATGGAGAACATCCAACCCAAGAAACAGAGAGACTCTGAAACTGCAAACAACATAATTCCATCCATCTGCCCCATGGGATCTAAGCCCCCTCTCAATTAGAGGTGCAGTAGACATCACCATCCCAGAATCCTCGGGACTGGGGAATGAACGATGGACTAGAGTAGACTTACAGTTATTCTACTATAAACTTATTGTGATTCTAGCAATGGAAGAACGTTTATCATGATGGGAGGCAGTGGCCACTGGAAGTTCTGGGGGGAGTGAGAGGGAAGAATAGGTGTAATATGGAGGCATTTTCAGGACATTGGAATTGTCCTGCATGACACTGAAATAATGGACATAGGCTACTATATATTTTGTCATAACTCACAAAATTGTGCAGGACAGAGTGTGAACTCTAATGTAAACTATAATCTATGGTTAGTGACAATGCTTCAATATGTGTTCATCAATTGTAACAAACCTACCACTCTAATGAAGGATGTTGTTATGTGGGAATGTGTGGGAGGGAGAGGGAGTGGGGCATATGGGACTCCCTCATATGTTTTGTGTAACATTTATATAATCTAAAGTTTCTTTTAAAAAGTATTTTTTAAAAATGTATTAACATTTTTTTCATATTCTTTGTTCCTGTAATTTTACTTTTAAGAAATCATAAATAAATGCAAGTATGTACCTTAAAAAATACTCATTGCAAACTTATTTAGATAGTGAGAAGTTGAAAACATACTGGATATAAAACAATTAAAGTATATCTGTATGATCGACCACTATAAAGCAATTAAAAATCAGGTTTTAGACATTTAATCTACAACCTCAGTGTCTCAATGAAATGGTACATAGCCATCTGCTTGGGAAGAATATGTACAAAACTATCCACATGCATGTGTGTTTACAAATATTCATATAGGACTTACAATGTACTGGTAACTTTTTAAATGTTTTTGCATGTTTTTTGCCAACTGCCCTATGAGTCTGGCACTATAATTATGTCCATTTTTATGGATAAGGAAACGTAGTTTGGTTCAACTAGTGACAGATGCTAAAATATTACCTAGTAACTTTTCAATGGAAGAATATGGATATTGTTGCCATTGTTTCAAATATTTTTTTCTACATTTTCTTCATGTTTCATTGAATATATAACACTTTCTTCAACAAAACGTGATGGATAAAAGACTTTGAAGCATGAGGGAGAGACCAGAGTTACAAACAGAAATTTTTCAAGAAAGTAAATGAAGGCTTTTAGGAGAAAAGTATAGGAAGAACCAGGTATGGACATCTGGAAGAAGGGAAAACAAGAAGGAGCCAGAAGGAATAGAGGGGTCAGAAGAAGATCAGGAAAATATGTTCTTGGAGGATACAAGAGAAGATGGATTGCAAGAAGGACTAAGTTGCCAGTGGAATCCAACGCAGATAGATAAGGCCTTTCAGCATCCATTTCATTTGTCAAGTAGGAGAGCATGAGGTACATTTGAAATGCAGTTTCTTTGGAGTAGTGAAAGTAGAAACAAATTTCAGTGGTTTTAGAATAAAAGTAAATGCTGAAGTAGAGAGAGATAGAATAGAAAAGTCTTGAATCATTTACATGAGAGAAGAATTAGTAGAAAAATGAGGATTCAAGGTAAGAAGAATTAGTAGAAAAAAAGAGGATTTCAGGCTAAGGAGAAGAAGCAAATGAAACAAACAAACAAAAAACAGCAGCAAAACCTTACTCTATCCTGTCATGATACTTAGCACTTTACATTCAGCCCCTCATTCAGCTCTCACAATACTCTTATATTATTGCCATTTTACAAATGAGAGAACTGAGATTTAAGGATAGAATACATCAGTAATTTGACTGAGATTACAAAGCTACTAAGAAAGATTGAAATTTGAATCCAGTGTTGTCTGATGTGAAAGGTAATGCATTCTTAACCATTAATTTGACTGTCTTTACCAGAATATTATACATGTGTATGGGGAGGTGGAGCAGGTGCAGAAAACATCTGACTGATAAGAGAGAAAGAATTGGGCTACAGTCTTTTGCCACAGAGTGGTCTTCCTCTCCCCTCTCTGTCTCTCTTTGAGCTTCCCTCTATCCTTCCCCCATTACGTGTCCATCTCTCTTTCTTTCTCTGACTCTCAATTCATTTTCATATCTAAAGTACAGCTATTTATCTTTTTTCTTCTTCCAAGCCACACTTCAACTCTAGTCAGCATATCAAGCCATTTTCCTGAATAAAGATAGTCTCTTCCCCCAAAAAAGATTTGGCAGGAACAAGGTATATAATTTCACTAACCTCACTCTATACCCTTTGTAGTAACTACTCACTATTTCTGCCACTGGTCCGGCTGATCTAAGGTTTTAAGAATAAGGTGACAGATTTTCTATTTCTAGTGAGCTGATTGCTTTCTGATGGATGTACCTTTTTCTTTTGATTTTATTATAAAACACAGTGGGAAACTTAAAAGATCTCCTGCATAGAGGACAGACCATAAGAGAAGAAAGCAGAAAGGTGCTGATATTGAAAGCAAGAAACAAATCTGTGGGGATTTACAAACTGTAAGGAAGCCAAAACCTAAGCAACAAAGGCAATATTCTCTTTCACAAATTCATAAGCATATAATAGAAGATTAATAGAGATGTTATGGAAATCAAAAATAAAGCACACAAAATGACCTATATATCAACTTTTCAAATTTATCAGGACTGTGAATGTGGACTACAGAACTGAATAAATTATAGGTCACATATCAGCAAATTATAGGGAGATTCCCAAAATTCTTTGGAAAATGTAAAGTTATACCAAACATTTTTTTCATTGTTATATTTTATGGCATATTTGTAATGCTTAGCCAAAACTAGCTCTAACAGTTACCTAGTCTATGAAATCTTCAGTGGATAGAACAAATGTCACTTAGAAGTGACAAAAAATAAGCATTGGTCCTATTAATTATTCTTCAGAAGATACTCTTTGAATGTCCCAAATGTAACATTAAAATGCATCTTAGTTCTTTATGTTTTTTTTTTACTTATACAAGTTGTGGTTTTACAGAAATCATGCATAAAACACAGGGTTCTCACATACCACTCTATTATTAATCACTTGCATCAGTGTGAAACATTTGTTACAATTGATAAAAGCACATTTCATAGTTGCACTATTAACTATAGTCCAGGGTTTAAGTAAGGGTTCACTGTTTTCTTTGTGTTGTCCATTTCCATGGAATTTATTTTTATTCTAGTAACTATATAACCTAAAATTTCCCCCTTTAACCACATTCAAATATATAATTCAGTGCTGTTATTACACTCACAATGTTGTGTTACCGTCACCAAGATCCACTACCAAAATGTTTCTATCATCCCAAATAGAAACTGCAGTTAAAGTCTTGACTCCCTATTCCTTATTCCTATCTGGGCTCCTTCTAACCTAAATTATAGATCCAAACTCTACTATTTCATTTCAGTGAGATCACACAATATTTGTACTTTTGGGTTTGGCTTATTTCAATCAACATGGTATCTTCAAAGTGTATTCACGTTGTTGCATGCATCAGAACTTCATTCCTTTATAGGGCTGATTAATATTCCATTGTGTCTCTATACCATATTTCATTTTTGTAGTCATTGCTTGATGGACATTCAGGTTGCTTCCATCATTTGACAATTGTGAAGAATACAGCTATGAATATTGGTGTGTAAAGATCTGTTACAGTCCTTGCAGTCAATTCTTTTAGTTATATACCTATAAGTGGGTTGCCAGGTTATATGGTGATTCTATAATTAGAATCATCTGAGGAACGGTCAAACTGTCCTCCCCAGAGGCTGTACCATTTTATATTTCCTCCAGCAATGAACGAGTGTTTCTATTCCTCTCCATCCTCTCCAACACTTGTAATTTTCCATTTCTTTAATAGTAGGCATTCTAGTGTTGTGATCTCACTGTGGTTTTGATTTTTGTTTCTCTAATGGCTAATGGTGTTGAGCATTTTATCATGTGTGCTTTTTGATGATTATCTTCTTCAGAGAAATGTCTATTCAAGTCTTTTGTACATTTTTTCAATTGGGCTGTTGGTTTTTTTGTTGTTGTGGAATTGAAGTATTTATTTATATATTCTGGATTTTAAACCCTTATTGGATATGTGGATACAAAACACTCCCATTCTGTGGGTTGTATTTGTACTTTCCTGATAAAGTCCTTTGATACACAAAAGTTTCTCATTTTTATGTGATCCCATTTATCTAAGTTTTCTTTTGTTGCTTTGCTTTGGTTATAAATCTAAGAAACCACTGCCTAATACAAAGTCTTAAAGCTCCTTCGCTACATTTACTTCTAGGTGTTTATAGCTCTGTCTCTTATATTTAGATCTTTCATCTATTTTGATTTGATTTTTGTATATGGTATGAGGTAGGGGTCCACCTTCATTCTTTTGCAAAAGGAGACCCAGTTTTTCCAGCACCATTTATCGAAAAGACTATTCTTTCTCAATTGAGGGATCTTTGTCCCCTTGTCAAAATTCAGTTGGTCATAAATGTGAGGGTTGATCTCTGATCTCTCACTTTGATTCCATTGGTCTATATGTCTGTCCTTGTGCCAGTACCATGTTGTTATGATGACTATGGTTTTGTAATAAATTTTAAGATGGGGAAGTGCAAGTTCTCTAACTTCATTCCTTCTTTTTCAATATGGAATTGGCTATTCAGGGGCCTTACCTTTACATATAAATTTGATGACTGGCTTTCCATGTCTTCAAAGGATGTTGTTGGAATTTTTATTGTGATTACATTGAATCTGTAAATTGCATGGGTAGAATTGACATCTTAACAATGTTTAGCTTTCCAATCCACAATTATGGAATGTCCTTCCATTTATTTAGACCTTCTTTGATTTCTTTTAGCAATGTTATACAGCTTTCTGTGTACAAGTCCTTTACATCATTGATTAGATTTATTCCTAGATCTTTAGTTCTTTTAGTTGCTATAGTAAGTGGAATTTTCCTCTTGACTACTTCTTCCAATTGTTCATAACTAGTGTATACAAACACTACTGATTTTGGAGTGTTGATCTTGTACCCCACCACTTTGCTGAATTCATTTATCAGCTCTAGGAGATTTGTTGTGGGCTTTTCAAGATTTTCTGTATATAGGGTCATGTCATATGCAAAGAGAATAAAGAGGGAAAAATTTGCTACCTTCTTTAAAATTTTGATGCCTTTTTTTTTTTCTTACCTAATTGCTCTGGCAAGAACTTCCAGTACAATGTTGAATAACAGTGGTGGCAGTGGGCATCCTTGTCTGGTTCCTGATCTTAGAGGAAAAGCTTTCAGTCTTTCACCATTAAGTATGATGTCAGCTCTGGGTTTTTCATATATGAATATTTGGGTTTTGTTTACTCTTCATTTTCTAGTTCTTCCAGTTTTGAGGTTAGGTCAATTATTTGAAGTCTTTCTTCTTATTTAATGTAAGCATTTAGAGCTATAAAGTTCCCTCTCTGCACTGCCTTTGCTGCATCCTATAAGTTGTGGTATGTTGTATTTTCATTTTCATTCACCTCAAGATATTTCCTAATGTCTCTTGTGATTTCTATTTTAATCTATTGGTTGTTTAAGAGTACACTGTTTACTTTCCACATATTTGTGAATTTTCCATTTCTCCCTCTGTTACTAATTTCTAGCAACATTCCACTGTGGTCAGAGAATATACATTGTATGAATTCAATATTTTTTAATTTATTGAGGCTTGTTTTGTGATCCATGGTCTGGTATATCCAGAATGATCCATATGCACTTGAGAAGAATGTCTATTCTGTTGCTGGGTGAAGTGTTTTGTTAGGTGAAGTTGGTTAAGAGTATTTTTCAAGTCTTATATTTCCTTATTGATCTTCTATATAGCAGAAGCCCCAAACACCAAACAGAATAAACCTGAGGACTAATACGATCTATCCATTATTGAAAGCCATCTACTATTAATGTAGAATCATCTGTTTCTCACTTGAAATCTGTAAATATTTGCTTCAGATATTTTGGGCTTCTGCTGTTAGGTACATATATATTTATACTTGTTGTATCTTCCTGTTAAATTGACCCCTGTATCAGTATATGATGACCATCTTTGTCCCTCCTAACTGTTTTTGTCTTAAAATCTATTTTATTTGATATAAGTATAGCTACCCCAGCTCTCTTTTGGTTACTACATGCATGGTATATTTTTTCCCATCGTATAACTTTCAGCCTACTAATATCTTTGAATTTAAGGTGAGTATCTTGTAAACAATATAGTAAGGTCATGTTTTTATCCATCTACCAATCTCTGCCTTTTGACTTGAGAGTTCAATCCATTTACACTTAATGTAACTACTGATAGTGGACTTTCTTCTGCCATTTTGCTATTCTTTAAAAGTGTTGTAAGTCTTTTAGTCTCAGTTCCTCTGTTAATACATACTTTCATTTTTATTTGAGTTTTTGTATTGTATCATATTGAATCCCTTCTCATTTCTACCTGGATATATTTTTCTTGTGGTTATCATGGGGTTAAATTTAACTTCCTAAATACATAACAATCATATTTTGCTTGATACCAACTAAACTTCAATAGCAGGCACATACACTTTTCCTATATCCCTTTGCCCCCCTCACTTTTTTTGTACTTGTTACCACTTATATCTTTGTACATTGTCCAAAACCACAGATTTTTCATTACTTTTTATTCACTTGCATTTCAGCATCTGTAGGAAATAATAAGTAGAGTTATATACCAAAGAATATACTACAGTAATACTGGCATTTATAATTACCTGTACCACAGGGGTTTATTTCTTTATGCTGCTTTGAACTATTTTCTGGTATCCTGTCCTTTAAGTCTGAATAACTCCCTTTAACATGTTTGTAGAGCACATCTAGGGGTGATGCACTCTTTCAGCATTTGTTTATCTAGGAATGCCTTAATCTTTCCCTCATTTTTGAAAGAAAGTCTCACCATATATAAACTTGGTTGGCAATTGTTTTCTTTAAGCACTGTAAGTATTTTAACCCACTGCCTTCTTGCTTCCATTGTTTCTGATGAGAAATTGACACTTTATCTAATTGGAACTCCCTTGTACATAACATGTTCCTTTTCTCTTACAGATTTCAGAACTCTGTGTCCTTTGCACTCAGCAGTTTGATCAGTATGTGACAGGCATATTAGTCCTCAGGTTTATTTGTTTGGTGTTTGGTGCTTCTTGAATGAACATATTCACATCTTTTGCTAAATTGGGGCTTTTTCTGTCATTATTTCTTTGGATATTCGCTCTGACCTTTTATCTCTTTTTTCTCTTTCTGGGACTCCTGTAATGTGTATATTGGTATGCTTGATGTTGTCCCAGAGATGTCTTAGGCTATTTTCACTTTTTATAATTGTTTGTTCTTTCTTTTTCTCATATTGAATCATTTTGATTGTCTTGTCTTTGAGTTCCCTGATTCATTTTTCTGCCAAGTCCAACCTGGTGGTGAAACCTTCCTGGAAATTTTCATTTCCATCATTGTGGTCTTCAACTTTAGTAGTTCTGTTAGGTTTCTTTTAAAAATTTCTAACCCTTTATTGATATTTTCTTATTGTTCATTAATTGTTTTCCCGATATCCTTTAATTCTTTTATCTGTACTTTCCTTCATCTCCTTGAGCATATTAGAGATCTTTTAAAAAAATCTTTGTCTAGTACATCCATAATCTGGTCTTCTTTGGTGTTTTCTGGATTTTTATCCTCTTCCTTTGGATGGGCCATGATTTCCTGTTTCTTTGACTTGTAATCTTTTGTTGCACACTGTACATTTGAATATTTTAAAATGTTAACTCTGGGATTTATTCCTTGAGTTGTCTGTTTCTTGAATGTGTAATCAGCTGGTGATATGACAGTGTCAGGAGCTTACAAAACGAATCAAATCTAAGCAAAACACACCTTTCACCATCTTTTCAAATTGGCTTTGCATTAGTTGGCGCACTCCTTCAGAGTTAAGCCCTCAGGCAGGTCAGCCCATGGTAAATGAAAAGTGTAGGGTCCTCCTTGTCTTTTCTGGGTCTGTGTCTTGGGTGGGTTTGCGCTTGTTAGTGGCTTTAGAAGTTCCTTTGTTTACAGGCATTTGAATGCCTCCTCTATTTCCCTGGAAGCAGATCTTTCACTGCCTGACTTAAAGCAGGTAAGCCTTTGCCCCAGGCTTTCTGACTCAATTGTTTCTTATACTGCTTCCGTTGTCTCAAGTTGCTCTTTCTTAGAGGGCAAATTCAGGGAAAGGGGTGTGCCACTGAGGATTTTTCCAAGTCAATCTTCCCCAGAATGAACAAGGGCAGAAACTCAAAAAGGAGCACTGGTTGGCTCCTAGCTACCCAGGGTAAGGCTGAGGGAGAGGCCAGATAGTATACCTTGAGCTTCCTTCACAGCTCCCCAAAGCTGTGTTTCCTTGACTCATCCCCTGCCAGCCAATGCAGCCTTTCAACTGTCTTCCTTATCTCTGAGGAAGAGTATCATCTTTAAGTGTCTTCTGCTGCCTTTATCTGGAGCTGATTGTAACAATGGCCACGCTCAGAGTAGGGCCCCCAGTGATACAAAGTGGCTAATGAAAAGCAGTGAAAAGGGATCAGCCTGTTCCTCCCTCAGATCTTGGGGAAGTGGATTTTTATGTCCGTCTCTGGCACCGCACCGGCATGCCCTGCCAGGAGTTGGACTGCACTGTTGCCTGCTGCGAGAGTGGGGAATGGGTACTTGCAACTGCCATGCAGAGAGAGCAATTTACAGGTATTTTTCATAATTTAGCAGCCTCTTTCTCCTGCTCTGTCTGGATGCTGGCCTCAGAGTTTCAAAATAGCTGATTCAGACAGTTCCTGCATGTTTAATAGTTGTTCTGGTGAAGGGACTATTTCCTAGAGATTGCTACTCTGCCACATTCCTTCTTATGCATCTTAATTCTTGGGACTGATGACCAAAGTCCATTCTTAAAATGCTGAAAGAAGTCATAACAAAGATGAGGTATTTTTCAAACTCTTTGTTCTTGATGGGTGATCACTTTTTGAATGCCTCCGTCTTTTAAAAAAGTTAAAGACCTTGCTTTCAAATGTTAATTGGTTGCTTCTTTATTCCACAATAGATTTTAGACCACTCAGCCTAAATTCTTCATTTTCTTGAGTGCTTTATTGAGCAGTCTTGGAGATCACATTCAGCTCATGACATAGTAGCTTCTTATTTTTAAATGAACTGTAGAATACAATGTTAGACTCAATGGAAAAATTAATCTAAACATTTAATTTCCCCTTTCCAAAGTCATGCCACTACAATATTTAAACATAAAAAAGAGGGGGAAAAAAATGACTCCAAACCTATAGAAGAAAAAAATTCTCAAAAATGTAAAGTTAATATGTTCATGCTACTTCCATCAGCTAGAGAATCCATAATGACTTGCTGATAGATTTCAAACTTGTAAAAATCACAAATTCAGTTTTAAGCATGATGGCCTTTTTGTTTCCAGGTTAAAATAATTAGTAGGTAGTTTGCATGGAGATGCTATGAAACAATACCTTAAAACCCAAACCTCTTTCTATTAAGACTGATCATTAAAAAATCCCAAGGGTGTATTCTGAAAGAGTAAGCATTTGCCTTACTTTCCTTGACCAACTTTTCCCTTTCTGGAACTTTCATGCAGTATGGTGGTTCTCTGCTTGATTGCTCGCTACCTTCCCAGAGGGAGTTGAATTTTAATAGTGCCTTTGTGTTCTAGAAGCTAACAAATGAGTTGAGTGCTTTTTGGAGGTATCTTTTCTCATTTTAGACTACCCTAGAGTACCATTTAGTGCAATGGAATAATGATTTGATAAATGGTGCCCTATTGGTCAAAACCTGTTACTGTTCCTTCAAAAGAGTCCAAGTCCCATGTGGGGAATAGGTATCTCATTGGCAAGGCTGTCATCTAAGATTCCACGGTACTTTGAGGAGGACCGGGAAGTCAAACAAGGTTTTTCAAAATTTTTCCCTTTGTAAACTAAAATCCATTTATTTTAAGTTTTTTTTTCCCCTGGCAGAAACAACAGAGGAAGGGCAGAAAGCTGTCTGAGGGAGCTGCTCTGGGTATCTGTGGACCAGGAGAGTGCTATGCATCATCAAGGAAAGAGAGGTACAAAGAGACAAAGAGGCCAAATGAAAACTGTAAATTACTTGCCCCTGTGGCTGGGAATGGCACATAGACCCTACCCTCACAGTAGGGCCTAGGCTCACTGCAGCCAACTAAGTGGGGGAGGAAGGTCCTTTTTCCTGGAAGGAAGAGGGGTTTGGCAGAGGGCAGAGAATGATTTCCCATTCTCTGCCCTCTGCTCACTCAGTGAAGTGGCCCCAGAGAGAGGGGAGGGGAGATCTGATTAGGCAGGTTGTCATATCTAAGTGCCCTGGGAGAGAGAGTGTTAAGTCAGTGAGGGGGTAGGCAGACAGGCACCTAACCAGCCTGGGAGAGGAGGAGGCCAGGAAAGATAGCTGGCAAACTGTTAGACACCCAACTTGCCTTAGGGAAAAGACAAGGGGAGAGCCAGATAATCTTTCAGAAGCCTACCTAACCTGTGGAGTGGGTATAGCTCAATATAAGAATGCCTACCTCACTCATACTAGGCCAGAGTTTCAAATCCCAGTATCTCCTATGAGAAGGGATCCAGGAGGTGATCCAATAGGTTGTCGGGCATCCAGTCATCACCTTGTGACAGAGAACTTATATATTGAGATTTTTTTGTTTTAGTTTTATTATCTGTTATTTTATATTTTTATTATTTTTATTTTATTTTTATTCTTTATTTTATTCTCTAAAACTGGTACCTTAACTGTGGAGGGAATACTGCAGGGTGATTGATTGATGAGTACCAGCAGCCTGAGATGTTCCTAGAGACCTAAGAGGGAAGCTTGTTTTTTTTCTGGGTTGTTTTTGTGTGTGTGTATGTGTGTGTGTGTGTGTGTGTGTTTCTTTCTTTCTTTGTTCCCTTTTTTTTTTCTTTTCCTTATTTTTTCTCCTTATTTTCTTCATTTCTTTCCTTTCTTTCATTCCCCCTCCCCCCTTCTATTACTTCTCTTTTATTCTACCTTCTCTTGTTTGGTCTTCATTGTTTTTCTTCTTCTCATATCATCTATATAGTCTTTTATTTTATTGTATTTGTCTTCTTGGTTCATTTTTTATTCTATCTTTTTATTTTTATTCCTTTGCATTTTTTATGATTTTTCACTCTTATTACTTTTTTCCCCCAGGCTTTTTTATGGTTCCTTTTCTATTTTATTATTACTAATATTTTTTTTCTCTTATTCTCTCTTTCTTTTTTCTATGGTCTTAATATTTTTTTCAAGGGAATACAGACAACTACAAGGTACAGAATAAATGGAACTAACTGTCAAAGAGGAACCTTAACACAAAACAAAACAAAACAAAATAAAACTCTAGAGTAGAAAGAGAAGCTAACTATCTGAATAAGCCCAGCAAGATAAACAGATGCCAAGACACCAGCAAAAAATTACAAGCTGGGAAGCGGATGTGGCTCAAATGATTGGGCTCCTGTCCATCATATGGGAGGCCCCGGGTTTGATTCCTAGGGCCTCTTGGTGAAGGAAAGCTGGCCCAGCCTATGCTGCAGAGAATTGATGGCCTGCACCACTGAAAGCTGGTGCAGCAAGATGACAAAAAAAAAAGGGAGATGAAGAGGTGAGACAATGGAGATGACCACAGCAGACCAGGGAGATGAGGTGGCTCAAGCACTTAAGTGTCTCTCTCCCACAAATAGAGGTCAAGGGATCAGTTTCCAGTGCCTCCTAAAAGAGAAAGATGAGAAGAAAAGAAAAGCAGACATGGAAAGAACACACAGCAAATGGACACAGAGCAGACAGTAAGCACAAACAACAATGGTGGTGGTGGTGGGGCAGGGATTATAAGCCATACTAAGAAACAGGAAGACATGGCCCAGTCTAATGAACAACTAAAAAACAGGAGGAGATGCAGAACATGGAACAACTAATCAAGGATTTTTTTGTTTTAGTTTTATTATCTGTTATAAACAAATATCATGAATCTACTTAATGAAGTGCAGGGAGAGATAAAGGATATTAAGAGAAACTGGAGGAACATACTAAAGAAATTGTAAGCATACATAAAATGATAAGGGCTCTGATGGTGATGAATGGCACAATGCAAGAAATCAAAAATACACTGGGAGCACATAACAGCAAATTTGAACAGGCACAGGAAAGAATTAGTGATATCAAAGATAGTACATCTTAAATTGAACAGATAGTAGAACAGACAGATTTAAAAAAAAATAGAAAACTTCAGCAAGGACTCAGGGAATTGAATGACAACACAAAACACATGAACAAAAGGCATTATAGACATCCAGAGGGAGAAGAGAAGGGAAAGGGTGCAGAAGTAGTGTTGGAGGAAATAATGTCTGAAAATTTCCCAACTCTTATGAGGCACATACATATCCAGAAAGCACAGTCGACTCCAAACCTTATAAATCCTAACAGGCCTACCCCAAGATATATACTTATCAAATTATCAAACACTCAAGACAAAGACAGAATACTGAAAGTAGCGAGAGAAAGAGATCCATTACATACAAGAGACGCTCAATAAGGCTAAGCATTGATTTCACATCTGAAACCCTAGAGGTGAGAAGGCAGTGGTATGGCATAGTTAAGGTGCTAAAAGAAAAACCTGCCAACCAAGAATTCTGTATCCGACAAAGTTGGATTCAAAAATGAGGGAAAGTTCAAAATATTCACAGATAAACAGAAATTAAGAGAGTTTGTCAACAACAAACCTGCCCTTCAAGAAATACTAAAGGGAAATTTGCAGGTTGAAAGGAAAAAAAGGAGAGAGATGGTTGGAAGAAAGTGTAGAAAGGGAGATTATTAGTAAGAATAAATAAAAAGATAGAAAAATAAAAACTAAAAATGACATATAGAAACCTAAAGAAAAAATGGCTAATGTAAGTATTGCCTTGATAGTAAAAACATTGTCTGTGAATGGATTAAACTCTCCAATCAAAAGGCACAGATTGGCAGAATGGATAAAGAAATATGACCCATCTATATGCTGTCTACAAGAAAGTCACCTTAGACCCTGGGATGCAAGGAGGTTGCAAACGAATGGTTAGAAAATGATTTTACATGCAAACAATAAGCAAAAAAAAAAAAAAAAAAAAAAAAAAAAAGGGAGGAGTGGCTATACTAATATTGGACAAAATAGACTTAAATGCAAAACTATTATAAGAGACAAAGAACACTATATATTAATAAAAGGGGTAATATATCAAGAAGAAAGAACAATCATAAACATTTATGCACCTAACCAGGTGTCTCAAAATACATGAGGCAAACATGGGAAAAACTAAGTGAAGAAATAGATGCCTCTACAGTTATACTGGGGGACTTTAATATACAAATATCACCATTAGACAGAACATTTCAACAGAAGAGTAATAAAGAAACAGAGACCTTGCATAATACATTAGAGGATCTAGACCTAGTAGACGTATACAGAACATTACACCCAAATACAGAAGGATATACATTCTTCTTGAGCATACATGGAACATTCTCTAGGATAGACCACATTATAGTTCACAGAACAACTCTCAATGAATTCAGAAAGATTGAAATTATACTAAGTAATTTCTCTGATCACAATGTAATGAAGCTGGAAATTAATAATGGGCAAAGAACTAGAATAGGCACAAAGATATGGAAGTTAAATAACACACTCTTAGGCAATTAGTGTGTCAAGGAGGAAATTGCAAAAGAAATCAGTAACTACCTTGAAATGAATGAAAATGAGAACATAACATATCAAAATCTATGGGTTGCAGCAAAAGCAGTGCTGAGAGGGAAATTTATAACCATAAATGCCTATAATAAAAAAAGGAAGAAAGAAGTGAAATCAAATACCTAATTTCACACCTGGAAGAACTAGATAAAAAACAACAAACTAATCCCAAAGCAAGTAGAAAGGAAATAACAAAGATTATAGCAGAACTAAATGAGATTGAAAATAAGAAAACACTAGAAGAATTTTAAAAAGTCAAAAGTTGGTTCTTTGAGAAGATTAATAAAATTGAAAAACCCTTAGACTAACAAACAAAAAAGAGAAAAGATGCAAATACATAAAATAAAAACAAATTTCTAGAAACACAAGCAGCCTACATTGGCAAAAGAAGATATTGATAAATTCAACAGACCAATCACAAGTAACGAGATTGAATTAGTCATCCAAAACCTCCCACTTAAGAAGAGCTCAGGACCACATGGCTTCACAGTTGAATTCTGCCAATCATTCTGGAAAGAACTGGCACCAATCCTTCTTAAACTCTTCCAAAAAAATAGAAGTGGAGGGAACATTGTCTAACTCATTCCATGATGCCAACATCACCCTAATACCAAAGCCACATAAAGATGCCACAAGAAAACTACAGACCAATCTCTCTAGTGAACCTGGATGCTAAAATCCTCAACAAAATAATTGCTAACTGTATTCAACAACATATTAAATGAATTATACACCATGATCAAGTGGTTTCATCCCTGGTATGCAAGGATGGTTTAACATAAGACAATCAATCAATGTAATACACCACATTCACAGATTGAAAGGACACATTCACAGGATCATTTCTATTAATTCAGAAAAAGCACTTGACAAGATACAGCACCCTTTCTTGATAAAAACATTTCAAAGAATAGGAATAGAAGAAACTTCCTCAACATGATAAAAGGTATATATATAAAACCCATAGCTAACATCATTTTCAAAGGGGAAATATTAAAGGCTTTCCCTCTAAAAGGTGGAAAAAGACAAGGATGACTACTGTCACCACTCTCACCTAACATTGTGTTAGAAGTACTTGCTTGAGCACTTGGGCAAGAAAAATATAAAAGGCATCCAAATTGGATAGGAAGAAGTAAAAATTTCACTATTTGCAGATAATACAATCCTATACATAGAAAGCCCTGAAAAATCTACAACAAAGCTTCCAGAGCTGATAAACAAGTTCATTAAGGTGCCTGGAAATAAGATCAACATGCAAAAATCTGTAGCATTTCTGCACACCAATAATTAGCAATCTGAGGAGGAAATCAAGGGAAAAAATTCCATTTACAATAGTAACTAAAAGAAACAAGTATCTAGGAATAAACTTAACTAAAGATGTAAAGGACTTGTGCACAGAAAACTACACAACATTGTTAAAGGAAATCAAAGAAGACTTAAATAAATGAAAGAATATTCCCTGTTCATGGACTGGAAGACTAAATTAACATCATTAAGATATCTGTCCTACTCAAATTGATTTACAGATTTAAGTCAATCCCAATAAAAAATATTTTTATAACTTTAAAGGTTAGGAATACAGTTCAAAATACAATGAAAGTTTCTAATCTCTAATTTGATACATATTTAATCCTCAGAATTAGTTGTTTGCGCAATATGAAAATAAAATGAAAGACAATGGAAGTTATTTTTTAAAATCCTGATTCAAATTAAGTATACTTCAAATACAGAGATTTCATAGCCATATAATATGACTGCTTGATTGTGGTGCAAACTGGGTTTAAGTTCATTAATTCTTACCATACTTCCATTAGTGGCACATATCTGACTCTTTTTAAAGTTGTAAAATGTTGGGGAGAAATTAGACTAAAACTTAAATAGAAACAGAATATATATAAGGCAAATTTAGAAGAATAGAGTGACTTTTCATATCATTCCTTTACATCCCTTTACTTTTCATGCATCTGAAATGAAGGGTGAATGGTGGTGAAGAACAGTACATATACATAGAATGAATTAAAACAACGAAGAAGTTTCCTCACCATGATAAATCCCTAAATCTGAAGGTTTCACTTGCTACCAATGCTCCAAACCTGGGTTTCCCTCAACCCTTTTCTTTGTCTTCACAAGAGAGTTTCTGCAGAGTCTATGGCCATTGCATTTGCATTGACTATTGTGGGGAGATAAAAAAATTCTAAATATGATTTCACTTGCAGAATTCATAAATTTGTAATAAAAATCAATGATAGATTTACCAACACATATCTTGCAAGTTAACTGTTCTTTGTTTTTTTGGGTAAAAATGTGCATAGGCTCTTTATATGGGTCTTATTTCTAAAAGCAAATTTTCAAATAATTCATAGACGCATGTTAGAATATTTGTGTGCAAATATTTCCTACATTTTTATACCTACTACCCAGAAAGCAATACATAATATTACACCTAGACTTTGTTCACAATAGGTGTTACTGTGAAGGAGCTATCCAGTCTAAATCAACTCAGCAGAATATAATGTGCATTTGATAACAGTTTTGCATTATCAACATATGCTTAAATTATCTAAAAAGCAAAATGAAAACACTATGTACATTAAACTTTTTAAAGTGATAATAGTAGAAGTTTGGAAATGTAAAGAGCTTATTAAAAGAAGAATCTTATTTAAGTTTAGGATCTCAAAATTGAATGATTCTAAGGAGGCATCTAGTATAATTTACCAACGTTTGGAAATTCTGACATTATCCCTGGTAGAGAATTATCTAAACTCTGGTCAAACCTTTGTTACACCAACAGTACTCCTTGATACCTTAAAATAAGTTATTATATTATTATTAGTTATTATAAAAAAATTTTGCCTCTCTCTTGAACCTAAATTGGCCTCATTTATGAAATCAGCATTACAGTAATTCCTTTTAAAATATTAGTTGTTCTTATTATGGTTATTTTGTTCTCATTCTGACAGAGACAACTATTACCTTGATTTAGAGAGGTTTAGGATCATTGTATAAAGAATATATAAAGTCAGTTGTTCAGTGCTTGGTGTATTAGTCAGGGTTCTCTCGGGAAACAGAATCAGCAGGAGATATCTGTGAATAATATGGAACTCTAAAAGAGTCTCTCACGCGACTGTGGGGACGCACAAGTCCAGGTTCCTCAGGCAAGCTGCAAACCAGGGGCTCCGATGAAAGCCCGATGAAAGGTCGTTGATGAGTCTCTGGGAGAAGTTGCCTGTACAACGACGAGCTGGGAAATTCTCTCTGAATGTTGAAATCACTTCCACTTTTAAGTCATTCAACCGATTGGATAAAAGCACCACCCATTGATTATGTAATCTCCCTGATTGATGCAGATGTAATCAGCCATCCACGCAGTAAACTCACTGGTGATTGAAGTCCATAAATGCTCTTGTATTACAATTAGCCCAGTGCTTGCTGGAACAAACACCTGGACACAACTACTTGGCCGAGTTGACACATTAGCCTAACCATCACACTTGGTAATAAGGATATTTTAATATCTAAGCAAGATAATAATCTTTAAATTCAATCTTATTTTTTCCTTAGAGAAAAAAGATCTTGTTGTCCAAAGTCCCAATTACACAGAAGGATCCATGCATAGAACTATAAGGAGTGGATTGAGATAACTTGTGATAGTACAAAAAGAAATCCTTGCCATAGGAGAAAAGGGGAAAGAACTTCTTAATCCTACAGATAGAGGGAGAAAGAAGTGAGAGGTAGGAAGCAGAAGAGGTCAGGTACACTTGTATTCTCACCATCTTTACTGGGGGAGAGTGTACACAGTAGAAAAATTCAGATAGACATGAAGGAACCTGGGGAAAAATCTAGGGGCCTCTTTCTCCAGATGTAGCCTGGAATAGACTGCAGACCTTTAGTAAAAACCTGGCATTTGGCTAGAAGCCAGAGTCAACACCGGTCCAGAACCGTTGAATTATTAGGGGGGTTGACTGCCTAAGTCAGTCCCTGGCACTCTCTGGCCTGTGTGCGTTTGCTAGGAATTCTAGAAATCCTTACTAAGAATGATATATATGGGTTGTGACGGCGAAGAAGGTGAAATGAGGAACAGTTGAAAAGAGGGCTGGGTTATGAAAAAGTTTTCACAGCTTTCAAAACAAGTCAAATAGGTGGGAAAACAAACTTGAGTGTCAGGTGCCTATACAATGGTTCCAAAGTCAAATGCAACTAGAAAGCCCATGCGAGAGACCAGTCCAAAGCACCCACTGTGCTACAGAGATAAGAAACAACCAAGGCATAATATAAGGATCCAAAAGTCCTCCTTCATAGACATGGGGTCACTTAATTGGAATGTGGGCATGAGGTGTACAAGTTTTCCATGCACTCAGAATTCATCTCAGAGAACAGGTTGAAGGATAGAAAATCCTGATTCTTTAGATGAATTTACACAGATAATTTAAGTAAAAGAGACTGTTATTTTGTTAATTGGCAAGGTAATTATTCCATCCCATTCACAAAACCTGGACTATCCCATGGGATGAATGCTCAAAATGAAAATGCAATATGCTATAGAAAAGGAAGAAGGTATATTTTCTCTTCATTTTTTGGATATTATTTGTATTAAAATCCGACATAGATATGTGCCGAATTTTGTATATGTATATGAAGTAGGGTCTATATTTGTAAGCAGTATCTGAATCTGATAAGTATATCTATACAAAATTGCCAATTTTTATATCCATGCCTATATTACAATAGCTCTCAGCATATCACCAGTTTATGCAGAAAATTACTAAGACCAACATCTACATAACCAGCTATTTCTAGGAGTATCCAAAGTGATACCGCATGGAATTAAAAAAAAAAGATTACCATGTTGTATCTACTATTTTCTTCTGTTGCTTGGATAGCCCCCTTTTTACATCTAGTGCCTGGGAACTTAAAGGAGCCTTGCTGCTGCAAATAATGAGAAAGTTGTGTGGCAGTGGCACCATCTTCCAATATTTTACATATTTCATTCTTCAGGGTTCTAAAGTGATGCTAGTTCATTTTAGAGGAGAAGGCCCTCTTACATTTTCTGTATCACACATTATGGTTTGAATAATAGCTAAGAATCTATTCTATACCAGGTATAATTATATTGGGGATACAGCAGTGAACAAAACAATCTTTGCTTGCATTGGACAATAAATAAAGTCAAATAATAATAAATGTTATGAAGAAAAGGAGAGAAAGGATGCTGATGGAGGTAGTTGCTGTATCTGATGGGGTAGTCAGGACAGTTCTCTCTGTTGAGATGACATATGAACAGATACTAGAACAAAGTGACAGAGTAAGCCATGTGGATATCTCTAAGAAAGAGTATTCCAAACAAAGAGACTATTTCACAGGGGAACATGAACTACTATGGGAAAGGAGAAGATTATTGAAGGCATTTCTGAAGATATGTCTTAGTTGGAGAAGAGGAAGGAAAGCATATTTCAGGTGACAAGAAGGAACATGTATGTTCAAAGACCTCCAAAAAAGTCAGTGTGCCATAATGCTGAAAATAAAAAGAGGGGTGGTATGAGATTAGGTTAGAATGTTATGCAGGGACTAAATCACATGGTTAAATCATTAATGGAGAGAAACATAATGGAAAGGATGGCGTGAAGGTTTGGGTGTTTTGAGTGGAGAAAGGGGCTTAACTAAAGATATGAATAACATAGGGAGAAGGACAAGACAGAAGCAAAGGACATATGCAAAAAGGCTCTAGGAAGATTCAATTGGAGCCTTAAGTTCATATGGTACTGTGAAGACCTTGAATGCCAGATAAGTCTCCAAATTCATGGAGAATTCAGAAGTTTTCTCAGCCAGGAACTGAACTGAATAAAGACAGGGATTGGGGGAAATAACATTGGTGACCTCTGATTCCAGAATTATAAATAAAGAGGTCTCAATTTTAGAGCTCACTCTGCCAATAATTATTTATGAAATATCTTATATTCTGTGCTTATTTCATATCCAGTAAAATATTGGTAGGTTCTGATATTCTATAATTTGGAATAAGTGAAACTCAAAGTATGAAGGACTATTATACAAATGGAAGCATGGATAGAACTTCTAAAATATAAGAAAAGAGAATGGATTATTAAAGGTCATTGGGACAAGTTAAGAAATAATGAAGGGAAAAGGAACAATGTATAGGTGTAGGGAGTCAGGGGCAACCCAAATAAGGCAACACAGGAAAAAAGTATTCCTCCTATTATGGACATTCATAGCTATTACTTGTGGCTCTAGGTACTCATCCCAATTGAGTCTCCTTTCTCTGGTTTCAGGTATAGAAATTAGTCTTGGAAAATATGGCTCATTTTGTTCATAGACAATATTATCTATGATCTAAAGAGAAATCTATTCATAATAATATTTCCATTTTTGCCCTGACTGCTTAGAAAAAATTTGAACTCAGTTTTAAAAATTTATGTTTTTACTTATTTCTTTTTTGTGTGAAGAAATTTAATCATTATGACAGTTTAAAATTGTTTATGCCACTTTAAAGTATCTCAAACCATTATTAATATAGGCAGAGGATAAACTAATAGGTAATTCAATAAATTTACATATTTGGTACTAGATAAATGTTGGATTACATGAAAGAAAATAACATACAATGTGTCATTTTTCTTTGGCTAATTTTAAGATTTTTTTCTCTATCACTGGTTTTTGGTAATTGAATTAAAATATGCCTAATGTTTTTGTAAAAGTGTGTTTATCCTGCTTGGGGCTGGTGGAATTGCTTGGTTACATGAGTTTACAGTGTTATTCAAATTTGGAAAAATATTGGCCATTCTAGATTAAAGTTTTTTTCCGCCTCACCCTTATTTCTGGGGAAAATTTCTAATTACATATATGTTATGCCACTTGATACTATTCCTACAGGTCTCTGAGACTTTGTTTAATTTTATTTGTCTTTTTCTCTCTGATTCATTTTTCCTAAATTCTATTGCTATATTTTTAATTTCAATGATATTTTCTTCTGAAACGTCTAATCTGTTGCTAATCCTATATTATAACATTTCAGATATTCTATTTTTCCTCTCCAGAATTTCAATTTGATGATTAAAAAAAAAACCTTTCATTTTCTTTTTGTGTTCATATTTCTTTTTAAACACTTGTCCATAGTTATAATAGCTGTTTCAACATAATTGCTAGCTTGTTCCATCATATTTGTCATATCTGTGTCTGTTTCTATTGACTGATGTTTCTTTTGGTTATGTGCACATTTTGTTGCTATTTGTCACATTTAGTAATTTTTTATTGGGTGCTGTGAATAGTAAATTGTATATTGTTGAGTATCAGAATTTTGTTGTCTTCCTTTAAGAAGAGTTAAAGAATTTTGGGTTTTGTTCTAGCATATATATACTTGTAGTTCAGTTTGATCCTTGTGAGGCTTGTTTTTAAGCTATTCTATGGTGAAACTAGAGTAAATTTACTCCTGGGATTATTTAGGTCTACTACTAAGGTGTGATCTCTCTACAATCTCCACTGACTGCTCTACTTGTTCACTGAAGACTCTATTCTCTGGCTAGTCAGAGTTCAACAGTGCCTCCATCATGTTTGAGTTCTAGAAATTGCTTTGCCTACAATTTTCTATCATTATTTGCCCAGCTTTGTGGAGTTTCTCTCAATTTATACATGACCTAGTAGGCAGCAAGGAATCGTGAGGTTCCTATGCAAATTTCTGATGGTATTTTCCTGCAGGTTCTCTCTTTTTCTGAATTTGCCACCAAAACTACTAAACATCTCAGACTTTTCAAATTTCAATCTCTATATCTTCAGCTAAGTGAGGCTGATATGCTCTATTTCTCTGTGCCTGTAATCTGGAAATTGCCTCCAGTTTTTTAACTGGGGTGATCGTTGGGATCATTTCCTTGTTTCCAACCTCTTAAGAATCAAATTCCTTGTTACTGGTCAAACAATGTCTGAAAAGTTTTTGCCACACATTACTTAGTTTTCTAGTTGTATATGGCAGGATCTTAGTCTAGTCCTTGTACTCATCGTGGCTGGTAGTGAACCAAACAAGGATTCACTGCTTATTTTGCCTCTTATAAACTTGAAGAAGTTACTTAACAGCTATACATATTATTATGAATAATAATGTTGAAGGGCTCCAGTGAAGATGAGAAATATTAAAGTAAGAAGAATAAGATTTATTAGTACACATGCCCCAAATGTTTGTTGGTAACATTATCTGTCAGCTTTAATGGTTAGTAATTCCTTAATATATTCCTTTGCAATCCTAAAAAGTAAAAACAAGCATCAATTCAGTTTTTATATCTGTACTCATATTTATTATTATTATTATTATTATTTTTTTTTGAGGTACCAGGGCCAGGGATTGAACCCTGGACTTGGTATATAGGAAGCCAGTGCTCAACTACTGAGCCACATCAGCTCCCCTGACTTGGTTTCGTTTGTTCACTTGTTTTTTTGTTTTTTTTTTTAGGAGGCACTGGGAACCACACCCAGGAGCTCCCATGTGGGAGGCAGGTGCTCAATTGCTTGAGCCACATCCACTCCCTGATATTTATTCTTGAGTAATTTTACAAAAAAAAAAAAAAAAAAAATTTATGTGTAATGTTTATTAAGTTAAAACTATTGCATCAGCAAACAATAATTTAAGCATCAAGATCACCTTAACATATGGGTTTCATTCAGAAGCAGTGATAAACTGAAATTCTGAGAGTAAAATATAATATTGTTCATATAATTTGGATTAGAATATTGCGTAAGTTATGGAAGTCAGCATAGAACAATTATTTTTACATCTTTACATTTGCAAATGACTCTGTGAATCCCTTTCTAAACTTCTAGGGAAAAATGGTAAACCCACTTTTCAGAAGTAAATTATATAAAACATATCTGAAATTCCTATTCATTGTTTAGTTCAAGAATTCAGGTTTTAGCTTCCAAGAGGAAAAAGTAGAGTCATGCATGGTTACCTCCTGTGCAATAGTGATACTTACCCATGTCTGTGTGACAGCTATCATCTCAAGAATTGGTGTGATGAAAAAGAGTTAGAAATTGCCAAGCTATTGTCATGAATCAATTCTCATGATGATTTAATTCAGTCATCATTGAAGTGAACACATAGTCCAGTGTTGCTATAAATTACATCATTTGCATAGGCCCTTTTTCTTCAAGTGTCTGTTTACAAAAATCACATTTCCTTCCTTTTTTTTCTCTCACATAAGAGTTATACGATAAGGAGAAAAGACAGAACAAAATATGTATACAATACAGAGCCCAACACAGTGTATATTGATTATACTGTTTTGATAATAAAAATAAGCCCCATTTTATCTCAATTTTAGGCTAGGTCAGGGTTGTAACAATAGCATTTTAACTTGTTGAAAGGTATTTGCCAAATTATGTAATGTAATGTTCACATTTACAGACACAGAAAACCTTAAGGATAAAATGGTTGAAGTGAGTACTGACTTTACAGTGATAGCATTAAATGTTAAAGATTAAACTCTCCAATCAAAAGGCAGAATTGGAAGAATGCATAAAAATATAATCCATCTATATGTTGTCTACAAGAGACTCACCTTAGCCCCAAAGACAGAATAGGATTAAAGTGAACAGTTGAAAAATGGTATTGCATGCAAACAGTAACCAGAAAAATAACTGAAGTAGCTATACTAATGTTGGATAAAATATACTTTAAATGAAAAACTGTTATAAGAAACAAAGAAGGACACCATATATTAATAAAAGCGCAATCTACCACGAAGAATGGACAATCATAAATATTTATGCATCTAACCAAGGTCCCCCAAAATACATAAGGAAAAAACTGGCAAAACTTAAGGGAGAAATAGATGTCTCTACAATAATAGTGGGGGGCTTCAATATACCACTCTCAGCAACAGACAAAACATCTAAACATCTAGCAATAGACAAAACATCAATAAGGAAATAGAGATGTTGAATAATATGATAAATGGAATAGACCTAACAGGCATATATAGAACATTGCACCCCAGCACAGCAGGATATACATTCTTCTCTAGTGTCCATGGATCATTCTCCAAGATAGACCATGTGTTAGGCTACATAACAACTCTCAATGGATTTAGAAAGATTAAAATTATACAAAGCACTTTCTCTGACCACAATGGAATGAAGCTAGAAATCAATAATGGATGCAGAACTGGAAAATTCACAAATATATGGAAGTTAACACATTCTTAAACAATCAATAGGTCAAAGAAGAGATTGCAAGAGAAATCAGCAAATATCTCAAGGTGAATGAAAATGAGAGCACAACATACCAAATCTTAAGGGATGCAGCAAAGGTAGTGCTGAGAGGGAAACTTACAGCCCTAAATGCCTACATTAAAAAAGAAGAAAAAAACTAAAACCGAAGACCTAACTGCATATCTGTAGGAAATAGAAAAAGAACAACAAACTAATCTTCAAGCAAACATAAGGAAAGAAATAGCACAGAATAGAGTAGAAATAAATTAAATTGAGAATAAAAAAGTCATAGAAAGAATTAACAAAACCAAAGCTGGTTCTTTGTGAAGATTAATAAAATTAAGAAACCCTTAGCTAGAATAATAAAGAAAGAGAGAAAATGCAAATAAATAAAATCAGAAACAAGAGAGGGGACATTACCACTGATACCACAGAAATAAAGAGGATCATAAGATGGTCCTATGAACAACTGCATGCCATCCAATTCGACCACTTAGAGGAAATGGACAAATTCTTAGAAACACATGAACAACCAACAGTGCCTCTAGAAGATACATAAGATACATAAGAAGATACATAACCAACAGTGCCTCTAGAAGAAACAGAAGACTTCAACAGACCAATCACAAGTAAAGATATTTAACCAGTCATCAAAAACCTCCCAAAAAAGAAAAGCCCAGGACCAGGTGGCTTGACAGATGAATTCTACCAATCATTACAAAAAGTCTAATAGCAATCCAGCTCAAAATCTTCCAAAAAATAAAAGTGGATGGAACATTATCTAACTCATTCTATGAAGCCAACATCAGCCTAATAACAATACCAGCTAAAGATGCTATAAGAAAAGAAAATTACCTACCAAACACTCTCATGAATTTAGATGCAAAAATTCTCAACAAAATAATTGCAAATTGGATCCAACAACAAATTACACAAATTATACACCATTATCAAGTGGGTTTTATCCCAGGTATGGAAGGGTGGTTCAACACAATAGAATAAATTAATGTAATACACCATATTAACAAATCAAAGGAGAACAATTACACAATCATCTCTATCAACATAGAAAAGGTATTTGACAAAATCTTGCTTTCTTTCTTGAGAAAAACTCTTGAAAAGCTAGAAATAGATATCCTCAACATGATAAGTGGTGTATATGAAAAAACTACAGCCAACATCATATCCAATTGTGGAAGACGAAAAGCTTTCTAAGATCCAGAACACAGCAAGGATTCCCACTGTCATTAATCTTGTTCAACATTGTGTTAGAAGTTCTTGCTAGAGCAGTTACACAAGAAAAAGAAATAAAATGTATCCAAACGGGAAAGGAAGAAGTAAAACTTTCACTATTTTCAGATGACATGATACACTATATCTAGAAAGTCCTTAAAAATCTACAACAAAGCTATTAGAGCCAATAAACTCAGCAAAGTGATGAAGTGCAAAATTGCCACACAAAAAGTCAGTAGTTTCTATACACTAGTATTGAGCAATTTGAGGAGGAAATTTTTAAAAAAAATCCATTTACAATAGCAACGAAAAAAATCAAATACCTAGGAATAAATCTAACTAAGGACGTAAATGACTTGTACACAGAGAATTGCACAACATTGCCAAAAGAAATCAAATAAGACACAAACAAATGGAAGGACATTCCATGTTCATAGATTGGAAGACTAAATATCATTAAGATGTTAATTCTACCCAAATTGATTTACAGATTCAATATAATGCCAATAACAAATCCAATAACCTTTTGTGCAGAAATGGAAAAGCTAATTAGCAAATTTCTTTGGAAGGGTAATGGGCAACAAATAGTCAAAAATGTCTTGAAATGAAGAAAGAAGTTGGAGGTCTCACACTACCTGACTTTAAAGCATATTACAAAACTACATTGGTCAAAACAGCATGGTTTTGGCACATGGATAGATATACTGACCAATGGAATCAAATTGAGAGTTCAGAAATAGACCCACACATCCATGGCCAACTGATATTTGACAAGGCTGCCAAGTCCACTCAACTGGGACAGAATAGACTTCAAAAAATGGTGCTGGGAGAACTGGATATTCATATCCAAAAGAATGAATGAAGATCCCTGTCTCATACCCTATACAAAAAATAACTCAAGATGGATCGAAGACCTAAATATGAGAGCCAAGACTATAAAATTCCTAGAAGAAAATGTCGGGAAGCATCTTCAAGATCTTCTGGTAGGTAATAATTCCATAAACTTTATACCCAAAGTACAAGTAATGAAATAAAAATGAAATAAATTGGACTTCCTCAAAAGTAAAAACTTTTGTGCTCCAAAGGAGTTTGTCAAGAAAGTGAAAATGCAGCCTATTCAATGGAAAAAAATATTTGAAAACCATATATCTGATAAAGGTTTAATATCCAGCATATAAAAAAAAATCCTACAACTCAAAAATAAAAAGACAAACAAGCCAATTAAAAATGAGCAAAAACTTGAACAAACACTTTTCTAAAGAGGAAATACAAATGGCTAAAAAACACGTGAAAATAGGCTCAACATCACTAACTATTAGGGAAATACAAATCTAAACCACAATGAGATATCATTTCACACCTACCATACTGGTACTATTAAAAAACAGAAAATTGCAAATACTGGAGAGGCTTTGGAGAAATAAGAATACTCATTCACTGCTAGTGGGAATGTAGAATAGAGCAGCCACTATGGAAGGCAGTTTGGTAGTTCCTCAGGAAGCTAAGTATAGAACTGCCATATGATCTGGAAATCCACCACTAGGTATCTATCCTAAAGAATTGAAAGCAGGGACATGAAGAGATATACGCACACCAATGCTCATAGTAGCATTGTTAACAGTTGCCAAAGGATGGAGGCAACCCAAATGTCCATCAACTGATGGATAGCTAAACAAAATGTGGTATGTGCATAAAATGGAATATTATTGTTGTAAGAAGGAATGATGTACTGATGCATGTGACAACATGGATGAACCTTGAGGACCTTGTGTTGAGTGAAATAAGTCAGACACAAAAGTACAAATATTGTATGATCTTCCTAGTATGAACTAATTATAATAAGCAAACTTTCAGAGGCAGAATCTAGAAGCTAGATTACCAGGAGATAGAATGGAGGTAGATAAGGGAAGCTGATGTTTAATATGCAGAGAATTCATAGTTAGGTTGATTGCATTGGTTTAGAAATGGACAGAGGTGACTGTAATGCAATATTGTGAGGGTAATTAATAGTACTAAAGTATGTGTGTGAATATGGTTGAAAGGGGGAAGTTTTGAGTGGTATATTTTACTAGAAGGAAAGCTAGAAGATAAAGCATGAGATTATATAGCACAGTGAACCCTGTGGTGGCCGAGGATTGTGGTTAATAATAGAAATATATTAATGTTCTTTCACAATCTATAGCAAGAGTATAACATTAGTACAAGATGTTAATATTATGGTGGTATATGGGGAAAAATGGACCTAAAGCAAAATATGGACTATAGTTAACAGTAATATTTTAACATTCTTGCATCAATTTTAACAAAGGTAACACATTGTGGAAGTTTTATATTATTGATGAATTCCAAAAAGAAATACTGATTATGTTTGTAAACTGGTCTGCTCCTCTGAGCTAGTGATACCCTTAGATTGTATTGGACTCAGAGGTTTCACTTTTACTTGATTAAGTTATGATTAAGGCTTGATTGGGCCATGTCAGTAGGACATTGATTCCCTTCACCGTTGGTGGGCAGGGACTCACAGAGAAAACTACACGACAGAGGAGTTAGTTGGAGTTTTAATGCTGGAGCCTCAGGAAGAAAATACAC
Organism: Tolypeutes matacus; assembly: GCA_026826555.1. Classification (NCBI taxonomy): domain Eukaryota; kingdom Metazoa; phylum Chordata; class Mammalia; order Cingulata; family Chlamyphoridae; genus Tolypeutes; species Tolypeutes matacus. The sequence goes on along the minus strand of JAKSZT010053779.1, from coordinate 9,951,067 downwards.
AGAGAAGAAGATACATGAGTAAAGAGAGAAGGCTCCATTAGACACAGCAGAGGCCCCAGGAAGAGAGACGAGCCATTCGCCTGACAGTTTGCAGCTGGCCTTGTGGAGAGAGCACACCAGCTGAGCCCAGAGAGAAACAAGCCCCAGGAGAGAGGCAAGAATTATCTCAGCCTACAGCTGGTATTGGAAGAAGCTGGGACCATAGAGCCTTAAGAGGAAGAGTAAGCCTGAACTCTTGCAGATGTTGGCAGCCATCTTGCTCCAACACATGGCAACAGACTTTGGTGAGGGAAGTCACTTAGGCTTTATGGCCTGGTAACTGTAAGCTTCTACCCCAAATAAATACCCTTTATAAAAGCCAACAGATTTCTGGTATTTTGCATCAGCACCCCTTTGGCTGACTAATACACACACCAATGTTAAGTGTCAACAATGGGGGGGGCAGTTATGGGAATGTTGCTGTATAAATTATGTTCTACCTGTCAATTAATATAACCTTGGTGTGGCATTTTGATATTATTGATGAATTCTGAAAAGAAATATTATGTCCATAAACTGGTCTGTTCCTCTGGGTGTGCTACCCTTTGATTGTATTAAATTCAGAGGTTTCATTTTTACTAGATGAGATTAGGGCTTTGATTCAGCCACATCAGTAGGACATTGAGTCTCCACCCATTGGTGAGCAGACACATTGAAAATGACATGGTAGAGAAGAGAGCTTAGTTTTGATGCTGAAGCCCCAGGGAGAGAGCCAGCGTTTGCCTGATAGTTTACAGCTGGCCTTGTGGAGAGAGCAGAGCAGCTGAGCCCCAGGAAGAGAGACAAGCTTTATGCCAGGCTACAGCTGAGATAGGAAGAAGCTGAGACAGTGGAGCTTTAAAAGGAAGAGGAAGGCTGAACCCTCACCGAGACCGGCAACCATCTTGCTCCAACACATGACAACAGACTTTGGTGAGGGAAGTAACTTACTCTTTATGGCCTTGTGACTGTAAGCTTCTACCCCAAATACCCTTTATAAAAGCCAACAGATTTCTGGGGACTTTGCAATAGCACCCCTTTGGCTGACTAATATACCTGGTAAGAAGGTAAAGGTGAGACACAGTCAGGTATCTCAAAAGACAGGGCCTTTTGAACATTTTGAATGTTATATAGCTACATATTTTTATAGGATATAAATGTGTCCTTATTGCCATAGGTATGTTTTCTGGATACACAGAGGCCCTCACAGTAGCTAAAAACGTATTAACTTCCCTCCTGGGAAAGTCCTGCTATTTTCTCAAATAAGATGGTCAAAACTCAGGAATATATAAGCCTTGTCTAATATAAGAAAACAGGCTAATAAGCCAAGCTCTCAATCTTAATGCTTGTATTTATGAACCTTTTTCCCATAATAATGAAACTAAGTCTAATTATAATTAATGTCTAAGAGTTACCTCCTTCAAACTTCCTTGTTATTCACGTGTGGCCTCTCTCTAAGCCAACTGTACAAATAAACTGATACCTTCCCCCTGATTTGGGACATGACTCCCAGTGATGAGCCTCCCTGGCACCAAGGGTTTATTACTAAGCATGAATCATTGATACACTTGGGGGAAGACCTTGATCAAAAAGGGGAGATATTAAATAAAATAGAGTTTTTATGGCTAAGAGATTTTAAAGTGAGTTAGGAGGTTATTCTGGAGGTTACAGTTATGCAGGTCTCAGCCAGACTTCACAAACATATATAGTAAACAAAGCCTTAAACAAAATTTCTCCTGAGGGCTCTAGGGATGTCTGGACTCCACAGGCAAGCCACACTGCCTCATGAAATCAACATCCCTTTGGCAGGCTCTATCTGGGAATATATGAAAATCTATTTCCCTGATAATATAGTATAGCAGTTTGGCCATTTGATGTAATTATGAATTCCAAAAATAGATATTGGATCATACTTGTAAACTGGTCTGCTAATCTGGGCATGATTAAGTTATGATTAGGGCATTAACTGGGCCACGTCAGTAGGGCATTGAGCTCCACCCCTTGATGGGTGGGGGAATTGAAGATAAAAGACACGGCAAAGGACAGTATTGAAGCAGTTTTTGATGTTGGAATTCTGGTGAGGAAGGAGAGAAAGCCCCAGAATAGAGATGAGCCATTCGCCTGAGAGTTCACAGCTGCCTTGTGGAGAGAAGCAAAGCCTAGGGAGCCTCAGAGTGTACAGCTGACCTTGTGGAAGAAACAGAAGAGCTAAGCCCAGAAAGAAATGGAGCCCCAGGAAAAGAGGAACCCAAGAAGCCTGAACCCTGGCAAAGGTTGGCAGCTGCCTTGTTCCAACACATAGCAACAGACTTGGGTGAGGAAAGAAACTTATGCTTTATGGCCCAGTAACTGTAAGCTTCTACCCCAAATAAATACCCTTTATAAAAACCAACTGATTTCTGGTATTTTGCATCAGCACCCCTTTGGCTGACTAATACATACAGTTATATTCATTTATAAATCCCCTAATCATGATTCTTATACTTCTTTTATTTGAAACTATAATTTTCAATTTACCTGTCAAGTATATTTCTCAGAGATTTAAAGCCTCCTCATTGTTCCTATGCCAATTGAGTCCCAAAACCCAGCAGATATGCAGCCAAGTCCTACTCTCCATTTCTTAGGGCTTGCCCTGAACAAATAACAAAATGATGATGATGAAACAGCCACATCCCCAAAGCAAGGAGTATCTTCAAATGCTAGAAAAACAATTCCATTCCTCTGCTCTATAATATCTGTGTCCCTTCTCAGCCTGAAGCAGTCAGAGTGGATATTGTCCCAAATCCCTCAATACTGAGGAATGAACAAAAATAAAGGGGAAGTGTAACTGCTAACTAAAGTAGAGTTATTGTTATTGTAGTTATTATCCTGTGTTAACTGATAAACCTGGAACATTGATATAAAAATAAAATTTTAGATTAAAAAATGTGGCCCACATTTTTCTCAAACTCTGTTCATTTTTCTTTATTCTATTTTCTCTCTTTTATTCAGATTGTACATGCTCTATAAACCTATGTTTAAGTTCACTGATCCTTTCTTCTGCAAGTTAAAATCAACTTTTGAGACTCGCTGATGAATATTTATTTCAGTTATTATTACCATCAGCCTGACTATTTCCAATAGAAGGCCCTGCCTGATCCAGAAACCTGTCTTTTGGTGAGAAGATGATTTATTGGGATTATACAAGCTAGGAACTTGGGGAATCTTCCCAAAACCAGTTCAAGTGAGAATGGGAGCTTGGGTTTTTATAGGCAAAGGAGAGTCATAGGGAAGAAGAAAAACAAGTGATGCCAAGGGTCTTGGGAGGGGAGTACATGCAATTTCTCAGTCCTGCATTGTCTCAAGCACATTCAATTTGTCCTTGGTTTCAGCAGCCAATAAATCACAGTTTAGATATTGGTGTGCCAACCACTCAAGTATATCAAGCTATTTTTCTCTGAAAAAAGTTACAGATTTACTGGGTCATAAGGTGCTCCTGACACCATTCTGCCTGGTTTTGCTTTGAGACATTATCTTATTCCTGTAAGCAAAACTGAGAAGTTCTGGTTAATATCCTCCAAGGAACAAAGTACAAAAAGTAAACTTCTAAAATTAGATTAATAGAAAACCAGCTCAATTAGTGTACTAGAATTCTCAGAGCTGCTTAAGTGGAGAAATTTTTAGTAAGCACATTTTCCAGCTATCATTATTATATTTTTCAACTCTAGAATTTCTACTTGGTTTTTTAGAAATCATTTCTATCTCTTTATTGTTATTCTCTATTTATGAGACATTATCTGCATGCATTCCTTTACTTCTTTGAGCATGGTGTCCTTTATTACTTTGAACATATTTAATATAGCTATTTTGAATTTTTTTCCAATAAATATGACATCTGCTCTCTCTCCCAGGCATTTTACTTTGATTTCTCCCCTCTGTATGGATCACACTTTTTTAAAAAAATGGTCACTTTGAGCAACATATTGCTGCAACTTTTGTATAATGATTCTCCTCCCCCTTTTCTGGGCTTATTTTTCCTTCTGTTTATTTATGTATTTGTCTTGTGACTTGGCAAGGCTATTTAGTGAAGTCTGTTTCCAGAGTGAAGTCTTTCATGTTGCTCCTCAGAGCACACAACTGTGGGCACCAGTCACCCCAGGATGACAGTGGTTTTAGTAGGGCTCTCTTTGATTCTTTCTCTCCATGTCTCTATTAAACTGTCTGCCTTATGTAATATTATACCAGTCATCAGCCTCCACTAATTATTGACTGATTGCTATATTGTTTTTGACAATTTCTCAGGGCATAAATTGCTCAATAGTCTGAGTGAAATAAATTCAGGGAGAGGTAATTTTTGAGGCCAGTTTTGAAATTTTTTTCTCACCCCAGTATTGATCTTCTAAGTTGTCTCTTTTCTTCTGGTGAACTAGCTGGCTTCTAGTTGAATTTGTTGTTCTTCTCCACACTCTCTTTCAAATAAATTCATTTCCTTTGGAGAATGTTTAGAAGCTCTCTTTTCTTATGTACTTCCTTTCCTCCTGGTCAAAATTTTTGAGTCACTAACTTTGGGCAATGGGTGAGGTGGTTGATGCTGATCTTCTTTGCTTGCCTCTCCAGGGCATCTGTCTCTGGAATGAGCTGGGATGATGACAATCTGGGCTCCATTTTTCTTAGCCTGTCACTTCTGGGGTAGAGCATCTGTCCTAATTGTGGGGGCTGGATGGAGGAAGCGAAATCCAAGATTCTAGGCCACACTCACCAGGAATTTGGCCTCTACAACTTGGAGTTTGAAGGGATGAAAAATGCTGTTAGTCTGTCTCTTCTAATGAGATATGGTAATCTTTGTTTGGTAGCTCAGGAGACAGAGTCTCATCTTCTTGGCCAACCATGCTCAAAGTGGAGACGCCAACAAACTGAAATGAGGTTAGGCGGAGAGTGGGAGCAGGCTGTGGATCAAATGCCATAGTCTCTTGTTTTCACAAAAATTTAGTAGATTTTCTTGAATGAATGTTAGTCATTTTCTGTATGCCTTTAGGACAATTTCCAGAGACTTTAAAGACTTATTTTTTATAGTCTTCTCCAAATTTGCTTGTTTCACTGTGGAGTGGGTCCATGAAACTCCTCGTGCTTCCATCCCAAGAAGTGGAATTCCAACAGCACTGTGTTCTTAACCACAATGCTATACCACATACTTCTAGTGTAAGACTTATTAGAGTTACCATACTTTATTTAAATAAATTTGACTTTGGTTTATTGTATATATTATCCTCAACAAGAGTTGTTAGTTTTGCCTGTAGTCCTGGAAAAGACTTTATTATTTATTAACTCTTGCAAAGAAACTCACCTCAGTTATTTCTGAGGGAGCTACCAGAGTTTTCCATCAACTTCCTTTCTCTCTCCTTGCAGTGAGTACTTGCCCAGTAGAGCCCCTTGTCAAGCTTGCTCTCCCAACCCCTAACCTTGCCTCTAGATTCATCTGGCTTAAAGGCTGAGGCCTCAGGAATGCTTAAACTTCTGTGAAGTTCAAAAGTGTGAAGATCTCAGGATTCAGAAGGGTTTGTTTATGTTAAAGAGACTGACTTTATAGGGTGATTACTACAGGTACATTTTTCAGTTATTGTGGCAGTTTGAGATTATTTTGTGAATCCCCAAAAGAGAAAAGATTATCTTTGTAAATTAATCTATACCTCTGGGTGTGAGACCCTTTGAATGTATTAAATTCCATGAGGGGCCTTTGCTTAAGTTTACTTGATAAAATCAATTTAGGGCTTTTAATTTGACCACATCAGTAAGGTATGACTCAGGTTGAGTCCTTGCCCCCTTGGTGGGCTAATATAAATGGACACTCACTCAAGAAGACACACAGGAAGAGAGAGAGCTCTGTCATTTTTGATCCTGGGGCCCCAGGGAGAGATAAATCATTCCCCTGAAAGCTTATAGCTGCCTTTGTGAAGAGAGTCATGACTGATATAGGAGGTCCTGAGAGAAAAGTCCTACGCCAGGCTACAGTTGAGATCAAGAAGAAGCTGGGAGGGGATGAGCAGTTGAAATACAGGGGCTTCTTTGGGAGTTGGAGGTTGTCCTGAGTACTGTTGTGGCAATGGATGTAGGCCATTTTAAATCAGCACACACCACTCAGAACTGAGTGGGAGAGAGTGTGGTCTACAGTGTGAACTGTGGTCTATGGTTGGTGGCAAGGCTCCAGGAGGTGTAAGTTCATTGAGGTTGGTGGGCCACACTATGGGAGATGTTTGTGTTGGATGTGGTGGGAGGTGTGGGAGGTGGACAACATGGGAATCCGAGTGGGTTCCGTATAATATTTTAGGTAATCTAAGCACCTCTTAAAATATATGTATATATATATATAAAATAACATTTTTGTAAGCAAATACACATATATGCATATATATTTACATATCATTTTACAAATGTTTGTATGTATTGTGAGAATTTTGATTTTTACCCATAATAAAAAAAAAAAATAAATAAAAGTAAGTGCACAAAAAAAAAAAAAAAAAAAAAAAAATCTATAATGGGAAATTGTAGTCTATAAACCAGCCCTCTTTATCATTCTTCAGCCCCTTCCTTTCTCTGGGACCCATGATCTGTTATTTTCTCCCATTTCTCCTCCCTACCTACCTTAATAAATTACTGTCCTAACTAAAAAAAAAAAAAAAAAAAAAAAAAAAAAGAAGAAGCTGGGACCACAGAGAGTCAAGAGGAAGAGGAAGCCCAGAGGGGAAGACTGAAAACCCAGCAGAGATCAGCAAATATTTTGCTTCAGTATGTAGCAACTGACTTTGGTGAGAAAGCAATCTTGAGTTGGACTCTTTAGGGCCTTGTAACTGTAAATAAATACTCTTTACAAAAGCTAACAGATTTCTGGTACTTTGCATTGGTACCCCTTGACAGACTAATACAGTTATATATTAATATAGAGAGTATATTTAGGTAGCCTGGAACCAACTACAATTCATATGTGACAATGCAACTGACATGCCAACTTTTAGAAATCTTGCAGTTTATAATTTGAAGCTTTATTATTTTTTCCTTTTTTTCTTCCTTTCTTCTTCTTTACTTCTCCTTCTTCTGCTCCTTCTCCATCTTCTTTGTTGCCAAGTGAATTTTCTGTTGATGTTTCTTCTAGGAAGATGTACTTCACTAGCTGAAGAATTGTGGTAGTCCTCACTAGCAGATTTTCAAATTAAAGTAACAGTGACCGAACCTAAAACAACTGATTCTGTCGTTCATGTTTGTCTGTCATAGGGTTTTCTAGATAAAATCCAACAAAAGAATCTAGAGATTTATGACAATAATTAATTATGCTTTCAAGATTGCTCATGCTCATATTTTTCCTTTTCTTTAATTTACCCATCTGAGTTCAAAGGCAGTGATAACTTCTTTTATTCAGAAACACTGTGTACTTTGCTAAGTGCTTTCACCTGGTTTAACCTATTTGATCTCATAATAGCCCTGTGTGGCCAATTTTATTATTCCTCTTTTACATAGGGAAAATTGAGATTCAGAAAGGCTTGTTGGCTTCCATAAGTTCAGTGATTTATTAAGTAGAAAAGCTTGAACTTGATCTGATATCTTTTGGGGCAAGTATGGTACTTTTTGCAGTTTATACAAATTGCTTTTTAGTATGAGTGTGTTGAAGAGAGGAGATCAGGACAAAAGTCAATGGAATGGTTTGAAATAATTCCATAATAAAATTAATTGCAAATTATTTGCTCTTTTGTTAAAATGTATATCAAGAGGAAAATAAGTACACAGCTGCTCTTACACTCATGTATATAAATAAATGTAACCTTTTTTTTTTTTTGTATATTGCAAAAGCTGAGAATCTGTTGCCTTTCTATCTGTCCTAGTGTCCATAAAAATGGAAAAAAAACCACAACTTTTCACCTGCAAATATCATAAGCAGATTAAATTTTTAGTATTTTTAAGAGGCACACCTTAAAAGAATAAAAGAGGTAAGTTCTTTCTATCTGAAGTTCTATTTATTTAGAAGTTTGTGAACCTACTAGTCTTATTTCATTCATTTTCCTCTTTATCTATCTTATTGATTTTGTCTAATTCTATGCTTCCCACAAGTTGTAGGAACATAAATTATGAAATATCAGTCCATTTGGAAATGAAAACATTGTGAAAAAAGAGGGTAAAAAAATGGCTACTAGAATCAAGAGAATGTTAAATGAGTCCGTATCATTTGTAACTTCTCATCAAATGTGGGTATGCTATTTCATAATCTAAATGATTCTTGATGTTTTGAATTTAAACTTTCTACTTCTTACCTAAAAGGCAGTTATTTGGACCCACCACTAATGGACTAAGTCATTTGTTGATATCAATTATGTCAGTAGATTCAAACACCTTAATTCTTTTGATTTCTGAAAATAATTTTAATACTATTTATATTGAGTACTGAGTCTAAATGTAAAATTTAAAGTGGCAGATAAAAATTATAGATTTTATAGGAAAACAGGTGGTTAAAAGGCATATAGATTCTATATGATTATATTTCTATTAATTTTTGACTTTAGTAATGTAATAATGTGCAAACAAACTTGTTCCTGTCCCCTCTCCATATTCCACATTACAACATTTTCTGGGAGACATCTAGGACTTATATAAAGGTCTTTCAGCCTTTACCTCAAGTAGTTCTCCCTCAGTCAAGTGTTTACTAATTTCACTGTGTCATTATTTGAAGGTTGTCAATTTTCTCCAGTAGATGTCCCATTCTATTACAGCAATGACTATGTCTATTTTGTTCACATCTGCATCCCCATCACCTAGCATAATGTCTAGCATAGAGAGGATGTTGAATAAGTAATGCTTAGTTGAATGTATCAATCAATATATGGGTAGGAAATGAGTCACCATGGCAAAATTAAATGGGATAGGTAGGTTGAGTAGGAATATATTAAGGCATGGATGTACAGAAGAGGAAGAAAGAGTGGCAGATCTCCATTTCCACCTCCCGCACTAGGGTGAATGGAGGGAACAGAATTCCGGGAGAAGAAGTAAATACCTTAGAAATCTACAAAAGCTGGAGGAGGTTGTGGCTTTTCAGCCATTTGATCTTTACTTGTTGAAGAGCCTTTTTGGAGTTTTAGGGTACCCTTGTATACTTCTGAAGAGTCTGAGAAACCAGGGTATTCTCCAGAGGAGAATAGTGAAGCTTAGCCCTTGTTCAAGACATAAATAAAATATATAAAATATGTAAAAGGAACCCCCAGCATTCCATACGGGTTGTTCAATTTAGTTTACGAAGGTATAATAATGAGGCAAAGATTCAGGGTTGAAATCTCATGCTGAAATATCCAGTCTAGGATACCCTTTACCGTCTCTCTTGGAAATCTCTATCTGGTGGATGGAGGTAACAATGAAGAATATTAATATCACCTACTAGAATATTGTAATTTGTTCATTTAACAAATATTTACAGAGCTACTTCTATATGCCAGGCATTTTAAGTGAAAATCAACTTTGTGTCTTATTGGTACTTAGAGTTTAGCGGGGGATAGTCCAACACTAATGAAATTATTACAAAAAATAATAATATAGAGTTACAAAGAGTTCTGAGTGAGAGAACACAGTGCAATGGGGAATGAAATTGTCTTACTTTCATGTCTTGTCTCTCTCTCTTATCTCTCAAATCTCTCCGTTTTATGTCTTTCCCAGCATCTCCAAAATGTATTTAATTCTGACCCCCTACACACAAGCCCTGTTTTCTGATAAGAATGTAATAATTTCGATAAAACAATTTACATAGATCTTCTTAAAAGCATGGGCTATATCTTATTTATCTTTGCCCTCTGGAATTTAGAACACTTCTTAGCTAACAATATATGCTCAACAAATAGTTCTTGAGTCAAGGCTTATAGTTTGGGGTATACTACATGTTTTAGTTTCCTGGCTGCTATAACGAATACTATACAATGGGTTGGCTTAAATAAAGGGAATTTATTGGCTCATGCTTTTGAAGCTAGGGGAAGTCCAAAATCATGACCTCTAGGGCAATGCTTTCTCCCTGAAGACTGTGGCTTTCCCGGGCTGGCTGCTTCCTTGTCCTTGGTTCTCTCTGTCACATGGCAATGCTCATGGTAGCATCTATTCCTTCCTCTTCTGGGATCTAGGTTTCACTGACTTCTTGCTGTTTCCTGTGGCTTCTTTGTATCCAATTTCCTTTGCTTATAAATATTTCAGTCATACTGGATTAAGGCTCATCCTCATTCAGTTTGGGCACACCTTAACTAATAACATTTTTCAAAGGTCCTATTTAATTTTTTGTTTATTATTTTTAAAAGATACTTAGATTACAGGAATGATACATTAAAAATGTAGGGGATTCTCATATGCCCCACTCCCTCCACTTCCCACACTATCCTGCATTAACAATATCCTTCATTAGGGTGGTACATTTGTTACAATTGATGGACACATTTTGGAGCATTGCCACTAAGTGTGGATTATAGTTTACATTATAGTTTAAACTCTCTCCCACACAATTTTGTAAGTTATGACAAGATATATGTTGGCCAGTATTGCAACATCATTCAGGACAATTCCAATGTCTTGAAAATGCAAAGGTCCTGTTAAAAATGGACTCACACTCACGTGGCCAGAAGTTGGGATCCGAACATGCCTTTTGTGAAGGACATGATTCAATCTCCAACACTGTATAATAATGTTTTATCTCTCTCAGAATTCACATAACGTGCATTTTCACAGGGAAATAAGGCCTGCTGAAAACAATCCCAAGAAGTGACATTAGTGATAGAGAAATATTTTAGTAAAAATGAATTACTCTTAAGATGATAACACTGTAGGCAGCTGCCTGCTACAGCTGGGCAAATAATCCCTCCTATGGTGAGTTGCTAAGGGAAACCTACCTTTCTCTCAGCACATAGTTTGGGCTTGCTTTATGTGCTATTACTTTAAGATAAGCTGTCTTCTTATATTTTGTACTTTTATCCATCTATGACTATAGTGACAGTATTAGTCTGGGCAGTAATTTTTCCATTGGTATCAGTAGCTTTTTTTCCAGCTGGCTTCATTTCTTACTGTTATTTCTTTTCTTTTGGAGGTCTTTTTTTAAAATAGTCTTTCACTGTACAATCTTTTTGATGGCTTCTTGCCCAGTTTTGTTGAATTAACTTTCCAGGAATATCCATTAAATTAGTTTTGTACAAATACCATATTTTATTCAATCTAAGATGTTTTCAATTGTAAGATACCCAATTGTCTCACACACCAATAAGAAAAACAAATAACGCTGCCAATTACAATTATACAAAGCCATCAATTGAAAGATGCATCCTGATGTCAGAAATATTAGAATGTGAAAAATTGTTATGTTTTTGAATTTATGCAACGAAGAAAAAATCACTTTACCATAAACTTCCAATCATGTCTTTTTATTTTTTTATTTATTTTTATTTTTTATTTTATTTTTATTGTGGGTAAAAATCAAAATTCTCACAATACATACAAACATTTGCAAAATGATATATAAATATATATTCATATATGTGTATTTGCTTACAAAAAAGTTATTTATATATATATATATATATATACATATATTTTAAGAGGTGCTTAGATTACCCAAAATATTACACGGAACCCACTGGGATTCCCATGTTGCCCACCTCCCACACCTCCCACCACCTCCCACACAAACATCTCCCACAAGTGTGGCCCACCACCCTCAATGAACTTACACCTCCTGGAGCCTTGCCACCAACCATAGACCACAGTTCACACTGTAGACCACACTCTCTCCCACTCAATTCTGAGTGGTGTGTGCTGATTGTTGAATTATTTTTATGGTAATTTCAGGCATAGTAATACTGTATTATAAGCTTAATGTAGAACAACTGAATTCGTTTTTTTTTTCAAGAATATTCTGAAAGCTTTAGAAAATGTTCTATTAGAAGGAATCTCCTTGAAGTCAGAGACCTTTGTTTTGATTGCATCCCCAAGCACCCAGAAGAAGGCCTGGGAGGTATATTAGGTGCTTAATAAATGATTCTAAAATAAATTTATTAGTAAATGTATATTTCATTAAAGATACCACTGTCTATTTCAAATACAAAAATTAGGTAAATAAGAATTCTTAGTGTTCTCTTTCTGAATGTTAATTTATGTTTCTCAGATATCTTGAACTTCTTGCAAAATCGCTTCCCATGCCTTTCTTTTCACTTGTTCCTAACTTCTTTCCATTTTGTTTCCATAAGATTTATGATGATATTTATAACACAGTGGTGTTTCCCATAACTCTTTGTGAATTATCATGGAAAATAAATTGAAGAACATTTGTACAACTTAGGAAATAAATAGGAAAAAAAACTTCATAACTGTCTTGTAGTAATATACTTGATCCACTTGGTAAGAAACAGAGATTAGTAGATCAAATATGGAAATAAAGAAATATTTGAGCAGAGGCACCAAGCTGCGGGGTATAAATTTTATTCACATTCTTTTTTCTCCATTTGTAAGACATATTACTGTGGCTTTGTTGATGGTTGAATATATAAAGTTATCCATATGTGATATCATTTAGAAAATACTCCTAAGTGATCAGTCTAATACCATTTGCAACACACACATTCCAATAGTTATTTGCTATTTAATTCAAACTCTAACAGTTCATTCTGACTCAAAAGGCATAATATCAGAGTGGTTTGCTATAGGATCATGGCTTGAAACCCATCTCTGATTCTTGTTAACTATATGGACTTATAAATTTGGTTTACTATTTTGTGCCATTTTCATCCTTCTAATGTAATTGGTACATTTCTTGGAGGGTTTTTAAATAAGTATTAAATAAGATAACACACATAAAGTACTTATAACCAGCCTTATCAAATGGTAGGTGTTTCCCACTACTCCTCCAGAGCCACCCTACCCTTCACTGCCCTGCTTTGTGTCCTGGGAGACCTTTATGGTCTTCAGTACTTGGGTTCCATTGCCCTTGACTTCTGGTTGAGTTTGGCAATGGGAGACAATGGAAGGAGATGGAAGGACAGGAGGCAAGAGACTCGGGTATGCTGCTCCCCCTCCATTTCCTCATTGCCTGATTGGGGTTTTGGCAAGGATTCTTTTTCTCCATTCTCTTCCTCTGCCAAAGTTCACAGCTTCTATTGGGCAGTCTACTCCCATGGCTCTATATATTGCCAGGTTTGGTGATACTGCAAGCCTAATCAACCTTTAGGATAATCAAAGCTTCCTGTGTGTCTAGACCCTGGGTGCTTCAACATCACTTGTTGATTCCACTAACTCTATGTACATCTTTGTTAATATTTAACTTTCCTCAGTTAAACATTTGAGTGTGCCATTTATTTGCTCCTAGGATCACAAACAACAGAGTGCTGGGTCATTCAGTTTAAGGTAACTATTAGATTATTTACTTCAAGTCAAAGAAATATTATTAACAGTTATAGGAAGGAGGTTTTGACTTAGGTGAGGAAAATCAAATGTATTATCCTGGTCACATAAATTGAACTGATGGCATACAGTTTCAAGGAAGTGAAGTATGAGGTAGTGTGGAGCTGGGACTGGACTGCAGTTAGAATGGAATCAGCCCTGAGAGCTCTCCCCCAGAGGCCTTCCACATAAACCCTCCTCTTTCTCCCTCTGGGAAGTGTTACCAGGATACCAGTAGGTGGTGTTTCAAAGGCCAAAGCAAGTCCACTGCAGACCAAATCCTAGTTCTAGTGTTTACTCAGGTGAAGCGTCAAGATTTTGGAGTTTGTGGGTGGGTACATTGTAATTGAACTTTAATAAGAGGGAGGAAGTTAAGAGTTCTGGAGTCAGACTTACTGGATTTGAATCCTAACTCTGCTACCGACTGTCTGATAACTTTCCATATTATTTACTTAACATTGGAAAGTCTCAGTTTCCTCACCTGTGTTCCTGGGATTATAATAGTACCTATTTCTTGGGAATACTGTGAGAACTGAATAATATAATACATGTAAAGGGCTTAGTAGAGCATCTGGTGCATAGTACATAACTAATGTCTCTTAACTGTTTTTGTTGTATGTACTTCTAGCTAAAAAGTCACTATGCATACTTTGAGGACAGGGTCTATGTATTAATCATCTTATGTCCACTACCAAAGCTATCATATACTAAGCACTAAATAAATATTTGCCTAACAACTTAATGAGGTTAGTTTGTCTTAGAAATACTAATTTCAAAAACCAAAACAAACACATTTTTTTTTTTTATTACAATTGCCACCTGAGTTTTCATATTAATCACTAGGAGGAGACTATAGCTTATGTTACTTCAAATATAAGTCTTTTTAAATATTTTCATGTCCCTGTAAATGTTTATCCACACCCTCAGGACATACAGAAGCACACTCATATTTAAGTTGTAAAGTATCCACACCATAATTTTTACCAAGAAGGGAATTTACCAAGAAGGGAAAATCTTATCAAAATGATAAATGAAATAAAATTATAACCATGAAAAAGGAGAAATAGACTACTTATTTGACTTTAATTTCATAAAGAATATTCACAGATTCTTTTTTAAGGCAGTGAAATTATGTTGAATCTATTTCATTTATATCAAACAATGCACAAAGAGCAGCCACTCTGCTATAAATCTTGATGACTACCCAACTAATACCAATATGTCAAAAAAGATTTTTTGCCTCTCCCATATATGATTCTGCAATTTATTTTGCTTAGGAAAAAAAGGAAACCCTTTTCCAAATTTAAAAACAAGTAGACTTTTCTGAAGAAACATAAAGTAAATAACTATGGACTATTAGGTTTTGAAATTTACTGTAAAGTAGCACAGGTCAATGCACTGAAATGACAAAGGAGAGTGCATGTCTTCCTGTATTATAGTTTATTTAGATAGTACTCATTTTAATATTTTAATGTTTAAGAATATTTCTAACATCTTATTCTATATGTTCATTAGGAGAGAAAATTATAATGTGTAGAGTAATGGTTAGTAGTTACCATTTGCTGATTTCTTAATAAGTAAATGGAATTGAATAAATGTTTCATATGTATAATCTCATTTAGCATTAACAGAATCACTAGAAAATGCTCCACAAAGACAGAATCATATCTGTCTATTTTATTCATCAGTGTGCCCAGTAATCAGCACTGAGCTTGGAAAACAGGTGATAATTAATAATTGTTTGGCCTTTCCTTTGAAGTAAGTCCATACTAAAAAAAAGATAATCTTAATTGGCTAATGTTTTACTATTACCGAATATATAATCAAATATACCCCAGGTTGTTATAGTTATCTTCATTTATGCATACTAGAGAGTTCTAGTGAGAAATGACTGATGGATACCTCTTACTTTATCATGTTAGACTATTGTAGAAGGATATAAATTGGATTTTAAATGCCTAAGAAACTTATTTATACAAGCACTGTATTTAAAAGCCTGCAAAAATCTAATATTTATCCACGTAAATTTAAGTGAGGGCTGGAAAATATAACCAGTAAAAAAGACCTTAGAAAGCATAGTCAGGGCTTATTAAAAGTTCTTTTAAGATTATGGCATCAATTAATAAAATATAAACAAATGAATGACAAAGTAACCTCCAGAAGCCAAAACCACAAGGCTCAGATCAAACTTACCAGAACAGTCACAACACGTAGAACCACTCCACGCATGTTATTCTCCAGTTTCTTGTCAGTCAGGGACCCATTCAGCCCTGTGACAGGATTCCAGCACCCAAGCTGAAAGAAAAATGGATTTGATCACTTTTCTGCCTGAAGAACAGTCCAGTCACCTATGGATAGACCTTTCAGAAAACTGTGTCATATGTCTTGGAATGATTGGTATAGAAAATGTCCTGTGCAGGCTTTCTTTTTTAATAGTAAATGAAGCAATCAGAAATGCCATTTCCTACTTTTAAATAACATCATATGACATATGACAGCATTCAACATGCTTAAGAGGCTCACCAAGGACATTTGACTTAATGAGAAGTTATAATTACAACAATAACTCAGTCTCAGTAATACACTAATTGGAAAAAATAATTGCTCATATAATTCTAGCATAACGTCTGTTCTAATATGTTAATTACTGCACAAGTTAGAATTTCTTATAGTTTCCATGATTTTAATTAGATCTTAAACTGCTTTTATTGGTAAAAAGCTACAAGATTTTAAACGTGGTTAGAAGGGTTACTGCTTTGATTTGAGGAAAAGATTACGTATTTGGCTTTGTTGTTCTCAAAGTATTCACAGTACATAAAACAATGCAGTTTGCCTTATCGTCAGTGATATCAATTTGCTTTCAATATTTTGGCGGTAGCCTTTCCCTTAAAGTCCTGCTTTTTACTCTCCAAAATACTGGTTTAATTTTGTACCCTAATGTAGTTATTATCTCTGTAACATCCAAATATCAGGGCTACCAGTTTTAAGATTGCTGCCTATAAATCTCAATGGGATGCAAATTGATGACTCTCCATTCAGAAATGAGAAAAGAGACATGATGTGACTTGAATTAGCAGATAACTGCTCAAAGCTGAAAAGCGAATGCCGTAATGCACATCTTGGGAAGAAATGTCACGCTATTAATCCTGATACAAGCTCCATGAGCCTTCACATTTGGGAACTTAATCCATATTCACATACTCTAAAAATGTAACAGATCTTTAGTCATTATTAGGAGTCTGCTTTGATTAACTGAATGGTTATGGGGCACCTGTTTTTTGTGCTGCTTCCTCCTGAGGACTGTGATTTATTTCCTTGTATAGCATTTTGTTTGTGGCTTCCAAAATCATCAGTATACTAGCTAGTCTCCCTCACAAGTAAACAGTTTTGGTGCTTCCTATTAAAACTCATGTTTCTCTTTGAGCTCTCCAAAAGGTATTTAATTAAGAAAACTAAAATGTACATAATATATCTTAATAGAAGAGGATGTCACCATGCAAACAACAAAACTAGCTTTTTCCCTTATTAAAATATTTTGGAAAATGCTGCTAATTGTTGTTTTCAACTGTAAAAGCACATTAAATTCATACAATGATATGTCACTCTTAGTTACATTAAAAAGTCTAATTAGAACTTAAATCCAATTAGCTAACCCAAATGTGTTGAAAGTCTAATTATCAGAGATATCTGTTGTCCTCTTGCCAAATTTAAAACCTTATGGAATTTCTTTTGAGCTTTTGTTCTCTTCTGAGGTCATCCAAACTCTATCCTCAACTACATTCCTTGATGTGCAATTTTTCTAATTACTTCTTCAAGAGGGTTTTATTTTCCCAGACCAGATAATATTTGTCAAAAAAGTGTTCTATAACATTAAATGAATAGTTCAATTTTCAATGTTATATCAAAATTTACAATTATAGTATTTAAGTTTAAGCTTAACAAAAGGCTTTTAGAATATTATCTTGTTCTTGATAAATATGTTCTTAGCTGGCAAAGTGAAAACAGGAATTTATTTTTGTCCCCCTCAGAGTTGATTTTTAAGCTTGGTGAACATAATGTCAGTTTACCTAAATAAATGATATCTAATAGTGCCAACTCGTACATAGTAATTTGGTGTACTAAGTAGTGAGGATATTACTACTGTACTAGCAACAAAACTTGTTGGGCTGTTTGTTTAAAAACATCTAGAAATATATAATTTCAGATTAGTTATATTGTACTTTAAATATAACTAAATATAGTCAATATTTACATAATTCTAAAATGTTGTTTGGGAGTTTAGAACAAATACAACCAAAAGGCATTTGGAGTAGGGAGACATAATTCACCTTCAGATCTAGGCAGTGAGGTAAACATTATTTGTACCATAAATGATATTTCTCATTTTAAAAATATTTCCCAGGTTTTCTCTCATACACATTAAAATATATTAATTCTTTTCTCTCCTTAATGAAGATTTTTCACTTTTTTGTGTTCTTCACCTTTTTATCTTCTATCTAACTGTGTAGTATGGAATTTGGCCTCACCAGAGAGAGGTCTGGCTTTTGTCCCAGCTCCTGGAAGGTAACTAATAATTAATAATCAGGAGTGATAGGCATTTTTTTTTTCATGGTGGTGAGCCCTGAGACTATACTAGATAGGTTTTGTTAATAGGGTGGCTCATGGTAGACCACTCAGGCCACAGGATGTCAGCCTGACCTCCAGGAAGGGAGGGGACTGGAGACAGAGTTTAATTAAGTGACCAATGAGTCAATCAATCATACATATGTAATAAAACAGCAATAAAAAAATCTGGACATCAAAGCTTGAGTAAGCCTTCCTTCCTTGACACTACTCTGCACGTATTGTCATACCTCTGTGATGACAGGGCAAAAAACATCCCAGAAGACAATAAAAGTGTTACGTAGGGAAACTTCCCATGCTTGACCCTGTGCATTTTTTCCTTTGACAGTTTCTAATTTATATTCTTTCCCTGTAATAAATGTGACCATGAGTATAATAGGTTTCAATGAGTTCTATGAGCTTTCTGCAAATCACCTGAGGGTTGTTTTGGGAAAGGCACAAACTTTAGTTGGTGTGAGAAGTCTTAGGCAGTCTTGAAGACTATGCCCTTGACCTTGAAGTTTGTCTAAACTCCTTTGCAGTTTGGTTAACTCCTTTTGCACTGACTCACATGTCTTTTTATCATAACACTTGTAAAATTGTTCCTGTTATTAATAACAGCATTGTGGATTTTAGGATTGGTAAGTTTCTTTTACTTAACTTAGTTCTTCCTTCATTTGCATCAAACTTCAATGCTTCCTAAATATCAGCTCTGGACATTAAGAACTAGGATGTTCAGTGACTGAATTTGTAGGTAGAGAAAGTTTAGAACAGAGATTCTCTGAAAAACTAGAAATAAGATATATCTTCTCATCAAATATCAAAATGAATTGTATCAAAGAAATGATTAAGAAACTAAAATAATACTTATTTCCTACTTGAATAGAACTATATTTTATATTTTAAAAATACTTTTCTATGTATTAGCCATGGTAGTGAGCTCTTTATACTTGATCTCATTACATCCCCATACTAACTTTATGAGGAAGGTGCTATTACCATTATTATTTAAAAGATAAAGAAACTAAGGGCTCAATTAAGAGGTGAAACTAGGAGTTAAACATTGTACTCTCTTTTGTAAGTCCAGATTTGTTATTTTTAATTGCTGTGATGTTTTATAGTTTACAAATCCTTTTCATTAACATGATATATCTAAAAAGTTGATAGAAAAGATGGTATTCCTATTTTAAGTCAAGGAAGGTGAGGCTTGGAATTTTTAAGTGGCTGACTCAATAGAATAGCTAGTGAGGTTACATTTTGGCAATAAGGTTTCAAAAGCAAAGTCACCATCATCATCATCATTTTTATAATAATGTTTACTATGTGCCAGTCATCTGAGAGATTTACTTACATTAACACATTTAATTCTCAAAGCAATCCTCTGAGGAAGGTACTATAATCTCCATTTTATAGAAGGGGAGACTGAGTACCAAGAGGTTCTGCTCCCTTCCCTGCATTATCTTTTATCCACTTAACCAGTTAGGAGAGCATTGGATAAATTAAGGTAAATAATAGAAAAATGAAGTCAATGAGAGATTCTCATAAAAGATTCCTGGAACTCTCTACTTTCTATGATCAACTTAAAATAAGTGTGAGACATGTTTAATTCATCCTAAGGATTGATAATGCTTTCAATGTATACCTAAGATGAATGAGGAAATAAACAATAACACACAGAGGAAATGTTTATTATCCACATATTTTTTAATATTTCTCAAATTAAGTTACCTTAATTTATGCTTATATCCATCAATCTCCCCAAGGTTCACTTGAAGCTATTCAACTTTGATTGCAATAATTCTTTTCAATAAGAAGCAATAAAAATGAGTTAGGTTCACATACAAATTCAAGTTGTAGCTACAATGAGTAGTATTCTCGGCAGCATAGCAAGAATGACAGGTGTAGTATATGATTAAAAACTAGAAGAATTTCTCTTAGGTTCAAGTGTGAGATTTACCTAAGAACTCTGATTCCATTGTTTGAAATCTCATTAACTTGACTTCTTTAACTATGTGGAGAAATTTTTTTTTTTGTTCGTTGTGTTTTTCTTTTTGTTTCTGTTTTTTTAACAATGCGACCAGAGGCTGATATACATAATGCCCACCAAAACTCATAACACTATCTATTCAGCTGAGCACTATCTAAATAAAAAATAATAATAAATGGCCTCTGTAGCACCTGAGATTTACAGAGGCACACTGCTGATGATAAAATAAGATCCACTATCTCCAATAGTCTGGCTATGTAGAGAAAATGTGTACGGAATAAAAATGTAAAGAGCAATTTAATTTCCTTTCAATTACAGTATTTTGATTTCCTAGAGTATTTTCTGGTTATTGGCTAAAGTCATTTTAAAACCTTAAAAATGTATAATGTTTTAATTATTTCCTTCACTGAAGCTTTGGCAATAATAATCATGTAGAATTTTGTTAAAATCAATGTAATATCTTATGTTCAACTAACTGGTTGATGTATTTGCATGAGCACAGTAGCATGCTCCTAACATAATGTATAAATAACCAAGTTTTATATATTAACTCTTTTTCCTTCAGTGTTTTCACTTTTTATTTGTACCTGGGCTGTAAGTGATGACTTTTGACTCTGGGGTTTTACATCACTATATTCTAAGCAGTGTTATAATGTCAAAAAGAAAGCTGAATTGCTCAACTTTAATTTTATGCTCAATAGTTTGTAGGCTTTAATAACAGGAGACAAGAGAGCTCTTAATTGAATACCAAATGGAATTCCTTGCATGTATTAGCTCATACTCATATAGAACAAAAGAAGCCTAGCTACAATATCAAAGATAGAGCTGCAGGGCACAAAATATCCACGGCACTGAGGGGTGTATGTTTCGGGACACTGCGTTTGTTTGCTTTCTCAACCTCTAAATGAAAAGAGGGAACAACTAGGGCACAGGCAAAGCAGCTTGAAAGCACATTTACAAATGTGCAGCACTGATTTGGTAGATGCTTCTTTTTTAATGGGATAGAAAGTGTAAAAACAATACATATGGCAGGATGACACTGATACATGTTTTATAGAGTTAAATTTGAATGGTCTCCTCTTTGACATGTGTAAGAATACAGTGTGCCAGTTATCCCTACAATAATAAATTTCTTTATAGTATTTTCCACCTTTAAAATAGGTTCAATTTGTAAGACTTGCTCCCAAGAGGATGATTTCTTCCTCCTAAGATTCTATTCCTACAACTTGGTCATTACCATGAAGTGGTAGTCATTCTTTAGATTATATGGAATAGCCTTAGCATTTGAGTTTCCTTCAGGAGAAAATGTCTTTGAAAAGTCAGAGAAAAAACACACTATTCAACTGCTTATATCATCCTGCTTCCTCAATGAAAACAAAAGTTACCATACTAAATAACAAGAGGAACTTGTTAACTGATTCCCACAAATGAAGAATAAAAATATAAAGAGCTATATACAAAAAAAAATAGCTGAAGATGTTATACACAGACATAATAACCACTCTCAGTTATCAATGGCATTTGGCTGATTTGTTTTCTACCATTATGTTTTCCTTTCTTTTATAATTCTTCTTCATCTAAGATTACCATGACACCTTATTCACAGGCAATATAGTGTAGTGATTAAAATCAGAGACTCTATAACAAGACCACTGTGTCTACTCCGACACATACTGGTTCTGGGCCTTTGGGTCTTAGCTTCCTCACCTTTCAAATGGGAATAAATAAAAGGAACTTCCTCATAGCACTGTTGTGACTATTAAATGAGTGAATATAGTCAAGTGTTTAGAAGTGTTCTTGGTACATAAAACTAAAGAAGCATTTGCTCTTACAATACCTCTACAATCAAAATTTGTTTGTTCCTTGCTCAGGCTCCTTCTCCAGGCTATTTATTGGCTTCAGTGATGAAGGAGAGCTCTAAAGCTATGGTTCTTAACTCTATATATTAGAATCACCCAGAAAGCTTTAAAAAAAATTTTTTTTGATGTCCCAGCTGAACCCCAGACCAATTAAATCAGAATCTTTAGGGTTGTGACATCAGTACTTCGTAAAGCTTTCCAGGTGATTTTAGTCTGCAGCCAAGATTGACAACCATTGCTCCAAAGCTTGCTCTATTAGCCAGGGAAAGTAAATGTAGACAATGGCTACTTAAACTTACTGAGTAAAGGAATCATTGTTAACAGCTTCTTCTGCAAAAGCTAACTAGGGACACTTTCTCAAATAATGTTTGTCTGTTGTTTGTTTGTTTTAAACAGAATACCAGGCTATCAACTCCATGGAGCCAGAATGATACCTACTTTGTGCCCTGTTGTACCCCTAGCCTTTAGCATAATATTGGTATACTGGTACATAGTAGCTCCTAGAAGAAATATGATAAATAGATGCACAAATTAAAACTCCTCAGGTGGTCTCTGTTATTCTCTATTTTTGACTCTCCAGTTCAAACTGGAGAAAAAAATCAAAATATCCCCAAACTGAAATTGTGTCCCATTATCAGATTGTACCCTGACAATTTTCATGATTCTTCAAGGCAATTCCCCTCACCCAAATGCTATTAGCTTTCCTCTTCTTTTTATTCAGAATTCTCTAATTTTTTAAATCAAATTTAGCATTTATTATTACAGCCTGATAAAAGTTGCTGGGTTTGCTTTTCATCCTTTCATTTTTCCTTGAGAATTTTTGAAGAGGATCTCCATTTAAAAATCAAATTGGAATTCTCCGAGGCTTTCCTATCTCTTCCATTAAATAATGAAATGTTTAATTTTAGGGCCACCAACAAATCATTTTTGCATGCCCAGTGCCTATTATAGTGTCTTAAAAAAGAATTTTTTTCCTTCATGAAACTGACAAGGTTAAAAAAGTATCTCTAGGGAAGCGGATGTGGTTCAATCGATGGGGCTCCCGTTTACCATATGGGAGGCCCCGGGTTCATTTCCCGGGGCCTCCTGGTGAAGGCAAGCCAGCCCGTGCGGCTTGGTGAGCTGACGCAGCAGGACGACCCAACAAGCAGACACAGAAAAACGCACAACAAATGGACACAGCGAGCACAAGCAGCAAGGGGGCATAAATAAATAAATAAATAAAATCTTAAAAAAAAAAAGTATCTCTACTGCATTTAAAATTTTTACTCTATTCCCAAACAATCTCAAGGCCAGATATCTCCTTATATTCTACTATCTATTTAGCATGTGTGGCTAGATATCTCAAAGGCACCTCAAACATCTATAAGACTGAGTTCATAATCTACTCTCTACCATCCCTCAGTGGCACTATCCAGAAACCAATGAATCAGCCTTAACATCTCTCATGGCCAGTCTACTGCCAGAGTCAGACATTTTAACTCCATTAGAAAGAAAAAACACTTGAATCAACTTAACTCCATCTCCTTGCCACCATCTTGGGCCAACCTAACTAACCCAGTGCTTTTCTTTTACAGTATTCACTCTACACTGCATATAGAGTGATCTTTTCAAAACATAAATTTAGATATTATGCCCTCTGCTTAAAAATTTTCCATAGCTCTCCAATGCTCTCAAGATAAACACCAAATTCCTAACGTGGCCTACCATGACCTGCATGATTTGGCTCTGTCTGCTTTCATGTCATATCTTACTCCCTCTCATTCTTTGAACTCCAATCATAGTAGCCTCCTTTCCTTCAGTTTCTTGAGTAGGACATAATTCTTCTGCCTTAAGAATTTGAAGATTATTTCTTAAACATTGATACATACCAGCACCACGCGAGACGTTTTCCAATAAATCTCAATGTCAAAGCCACACACCCTGCCAATTATATCAGGATGGGGATGGGATCCAGGCACTGGTATTTTTTTAAAGTTTCCAAAGTGAATCAGTCCAAAGTATAGCCAAACTGGAGAACCAATGCTTTTTTATATACTGTTTATCCTAATTGGAACAATCTTCAGCATCTGCCAATCTTCCCTGAGGCACTTCTTATTCCTACTTTAGATTTCACAGTAAACATACAGAGCTCAGGGTAAACCTTCTCTGACACCCCCACCCCGACTCTCACCGAGGTTAGATCATGTTATTCAAATAAATCATCATGTTTCTCTCTTTTATAGTAATGTCATACTTAACATTTTTCTTTTATTCATTTTTTATATGATAAATACTTATTGTACCAATTAAACTGTAAGTTTCCACAGGGCTAGTAAAAATGACTATATTTGTCACTTTCCCCACCCCAATAAACACATGATTCCTGGCATAAAATTGGGCCCTCAATTTTTGTTGAACATCAAACAAATTTAGATGATTTTTAAACAAGAAACTTAATACATCTTAGAGTGACTGTTTCTTAAATTGTGCCTTAAAGGATGATCTCAATAGTTAGCCAAGACATTGTGTTACTAATTGAGGAATTTTTTTTTTTTTATTTGGATTGTAAATTCCAAACTCTCTTTGTTCTGGGTACAGAAGTGTTGAACTCTGCATAATAAAGATCTCCTTTGGAGAATAAAATGAGTCATAATATTTGGGTTATAATTGGAATAATTATATAAAAACAACAATAATAAGATTAATACATAACCTATGTTAGGTACTTCTCATGGACCAGGACTTGTTTTGAGGCATTTCATATACCATCTCACTAGAAAGAGAACTACAACATACCCATGAATTATAAATTGTTGAACCTTTTGGAATGACACATTACCCTTCCAGAAGAAAGCTCTCTCAAGAATACAGAATCCTTTCATTCAATAACGATAGTTCCCATTTCTTAAAGACTTCGTCTGAGACACGCATTGTGTCAAGCCTTGGGTATTATTATGCTTCTTTGTAGCTAAAGTCTCATCAGACAGGTACTATAATTATACTGAATTTAACAGAGGAGAAAATTGAGGAGTAAAGAGGTTAAATGACCTGCTCTAGGTCACTCAGTTAGCAAGTGACATTGGTAGGATTTGAAACCCCTAGGTCATTCTGATTTCAATGAATAAGATGATTCTTCAGAGAGAAATAGAGACAAGGGGACATACAGAGAGCCCTAATGGCTTTGAGTGTTTTTTGCCCAAGTTTAGCTCTATATATGTTTTGGGGTCCTTTAGAAATTGAAATTTCCTTATAACAATCCCCCTCTCCACTCTGTTTCCACTAATCAAGCAGGGTTCCTGTCATATGGAATGAAAAGATGTATAACTAATATACAAGGATGCTGTGATAGAGTTTATGAATACATTTTATAACTAAGTCAACATAGAGCAAAGAAGATTGATATTTTTGAAAGGGTGGGCTAAAAGTAAAGAACACTGGACTGAGTGTTTGAAGGCCTAGGTTTTACTTCAAATAAAAATCAATCTATGAACCTTAGTTTCTTCATGTGAAAATGAAGTCATTTGCTAATGTGTATGAATTTTAAACTCTTTTCTCATAACTAAAAGCTTAATAGTGATTGGGTTTATTCTGTGGAGAGTTTCTTATAAAAGCAGCAAACCAATGTAAAGTGTATATAAAGCAGGAGAAGTTACTGATATTGACAAAGAGGAAGCTTATAGAATCACTTATATCCCCCTACTATTCTGCAAGTTCCAAGATGTTGGAGATCTTTGCTTATTTTATTCATTGATATATATCAACCACTTTGAACAATACCTAACATACATTTTGTACACAACAAATATTTGTTGTATGAATGAATGGGCCTTATTTTTCTCAAAGAATAAATTAAACCTCAGCTGTCTAGGAGAATATCATGGTATGCAATTTTTGTCTTAAGATGAGAGGATAAATCAGTTGATCTCATAAAATCCTGTCTAGCTTTGTGATTCTACAGTTGTTTGATATTAACTGGATCACCAATCGTTATTCCTGTGATAGACAAGGAAGGGTTTCTCATTAAAAGTTTCTAAGCCTTTCTCACTAGAGGCAGTAAAATCAGCCATTGCAATCAGTATATCTGACATGACACTTTTGACTAGGTCACTGAGTAATCTTTCCTTTCCGGCACCCTCTTTATCAGATGTCTGTGCTTAAGCTCACATGAGGATGGAGAGTTTGGGCTTCATTGGTAACTATGAATCATCAATGATTGACTACGCCCCTGAGAATTTTTTTTTTTTAACTTTATTTTGTACATTTAATAATTGAAAACATAAACAATTAAAAACTAAAAAGTAAACACAGATGAATAAATATATACATTTTCAATTAAATGTAATGGACACATGTAAATTTTTTTTTCTTTTTGAATCAAACAATATATTACACAATATATTTGGTTCATAGTAATGCATTCATACAGTATTTGTCCTTTTGTGTCTGGCTTGCTTCACTCAACATAATGTCCTCCAGGTTCATCCATGTTGCCATATGCTTTATGACTTCATTTCTTCTTACAGCTGCATAATATTCCATCGTGTGAATAGACCACAGTTTGTTTATCCATTCATCTGTTGATGGACACCTGGGTTGTTTCCAACTTTTGGCAATGGTGAATAATGTGGCTATGAACATCGGTGTGCAGATGTCTGTTCGTGTCACTGCTCTCAGTTCTTCTGGGTATATACCCAGTAGTGGTATTGCAGGGTTACGTGGCAAGTCTATATTCAACTTCTTTAGGAATTGCCAAACAGTCCTCCATAGTGGTTGTACCATCCTGCGTTCCCACCAACAGTGAAGAAGTGTTCCTATCTCTCCACATCCTCTCCAACACTTGTAGTTCTCTGTCTTTTAATAGTGGCCATTAGGATAGGTGTGAAATGATATCTCATTGTAGTTTTGATTTGCATTTCCCTAATCATGAGTGATGTTGAGCATTTCTTCATGTGTTTTTTTGCCATTTGTATTTCTTCTTTGGAGAAATGTTTATTCAACTCTTTGGCCCATTTTTTAATTGGGTCATTTGTCTTTTTATTGTTGAGTTGTAACATCTCTTTATATATCCTGGATATTAAACCCTTATCAGATATGTGATTTCCAAATATTTTTTCCCATTGAGTTGGTTGACTTTTCACCCTTCTGACAAAGTCCTGTGAGGTGCAAAAGTGTTTAATTTTGAGGAGGTCCCATTTATCTACTTTTTCTTTTGTTGCAAGTGCTTTGGGTGTGAGGTCCAAGAAACCACCACCTACTACAAGGTCTTGAAGATGTTTCCCTACATTTTCTTCTAGTAGTTTTATGGTCCTGGCTTTTATATTTAGATCTTTGATCCATTTTGAGTTGATTCTTGTATAGGGGGTGAGATAGGGGTCCACTTTCATTCTTTTGGTTATAGATATCCAGTTTTCCCAACACCATTTGTTGAAGAGACTGTTTTTTCCCATCAGCGTGGGCTTGGAAGGTTTGCCAAAAACCAGTTGACTGTATAGGTGAGCGTATATTTCTGGATTCTCAATTCTATTCCACTGATCGATGTGTCTGTCTTTATGCCAGTACCATGCTGTTTTGACCACTGTAGCTTTGTAATATATTTCAAGGTCAGACAGTGAAATTCCTTCCACATTGCTCTTCTTTTTTAGAATACTTTTGGCTATTCAGGTGCACTTATCCTTCCAGATGAGTTTGGTAATTGCCTTCTCTAATTCTGTAAAGTAAGCTGTTGGGATTTTGATTGGTATTGCATTGAATCTATAAATCAGTTTGGGCAAGATTGACATCTTCACGATATTTATTCTTCCAATCCATGAACACGGAATGTCTTTCCATTTGTTTAGGTCTTTTCAAATTTCTTTTAGCATTGTTTTGTAGTTTTCTGCATATACGTCTTGTACTTCCTTGGTTAAATTAACTCCTAGGTATTTGAGTCTTTTTGTTGCTATTGAAAATGGAATTTTCCTCCTGATTTCCTCCTCAGATTGTTCAGTACTAGTGTACAAAAAACATCACTGATTTTTGCGTGTTGATCTTATATCCTGCCACTTTGCTGAACTCATTTATTAGTTCATGTAGCTTTGTAGTGGATACTTCAGGATTTTCTAAATACAGGATCATGTCATCCACAAACAGTGAGAGTTTTACTTCCTCTTTTCCTATTTGGATGCCTTTAATTTTTTTGTCTTGTCTAATTGCCCTAGCTAGAACTTCTAGTACAATGTTGAATAACAATGGTGACAGTGGGCATCCTTGTCTTGTTCCTGATCTTAGGGGGAAAGCTTTCAAACTTTCCCCATTGAGTATAATGTTGGCTGTGGGTTTTTCATATATGCCTTTTATCATATTGAGGAATTTTCCTTTTATTCCTATCTTTTGAAGTATTTTTATCAAAAAAGGATGTTGGATTTTGTCGAATGCCTTTTCTGCATCTATTGAGATGATCATGTGGTTTTTTTCCTTCAATTTGTTAATGTGGTGTATTACATTGATTGATTTTCTTATGTTGAACCAGCCTTGCATACCAGGAATAAATCCCACTTGGTCGTGATATATAAGTCTTTTGGTATGCTTTTGGATTCGATGTGCAAGTATTTTGTTGAGAATTTTTGCATCTATGTTCATGAGAGAGATTGGTCTGTAATTTTCTTTTCTTGTGGAATCTTTATCTGGCTTCGGTATTAGGGTGATGTTGGCTTCATAAAATGTGTTGGGCAATTTTCCCTCCTCTTCAATTTTTTGGAAGAGTTTAAACAGGATTGGTGTTAATTCTTTTAGAAATGCTTGGTAGAATTCACCTGCAAAGCCATCTGGTCCTGGACTTTTCTTTGCTGGGAGATTTTTGATGATGGATTCAATCTCCTTAATTGTGATTGGTTTGTTAAGTTCTTGTACTTCTTGTTGTGTCAGTGTAGGTTGGTTATGAGTTTCTAGAAATTTGTCCATTTCATCCAGGTTGTCTAGTTTGTTGGCATATAGTTTCTCATAATATCCTCTTATGATTCTTTTTATTTCTGTGATGTCATTTGTAATTTCCCCCTTTTCATTTCTGATTGTATTTATTTGCATCTTCTCTCTTTTTTCCTTTGTTAGTCTAGCGAGGGGTTTGTCAATTTTATTGATCTTCTCAAAGAACCAGCTTTTGGTTTTGTTGATTTTCTCTATTGCCTTTCTGTTCTCATTTTCATTTATTTCTGCTGTAATCTTTATTATTTCTTTCCTTCTTTTTGCTTTGGGATTGGTTTGCTGTACTTTTTCTAGTTTCTCAAGTTGTTCAGTTAAATCTTTGAGTTTAGCTCTATCTTGTTTCTTAATATAGGCATTTAGGGCTATAAATTTCCCTCTCAAGACTGCCTTTGCTGCCCATAAGTTTTGATACGTTGTGTTCTCATTTTCATTTGTCTCAATATATTTACTGATTTCACTTGCAATTTCTTCTTTGACCCACCGATTATTTAGGAGTGTGTTGTTCAGTCTCCACACATTTGCAAATTTACTTTTTTCCTGTCTGTTATTGATTTCTAGTTTCATTCCATTATGATCTGAGAAGGTGCTTTGTATTATTTCAATCTTTTTATTTTTATTTTTATTTTTTTAAAGATTTTATTTATTTATTCATTTATCCCCCCCTTGCTGCTTGTGCTCGCTGGGTCAGCTAACCACGCCGTGCGGGCTGGCTTGCCTTCACCAGGAGGCCCCGGGAACCGATCCCGGGGCCTCGCATATGGTAAATGGGAGCCCCACTGATTGAGCCACAGCCGCTTCCCTCAATCTTTTTATGTTTATTGAGAGCTGTATTGTGACCTAACATGTGGTCTATCCTGGAGAAAGATCCATGGGCACTTGAGAAGAATGTATAACCTGCTGAGTTTGGATGCAGTGTTCTGTATATGTCTGTTAGGTCTAACTTGTTTATCATATTGTTCAAGTTCTCTGTTTCCTTGTTGATCTTCTGTCTAGTTGTTCTATCTAATCACGTGAGAGGGGTGTTGAAGTCTCCGACGATTATTGTAGAAATGTCTATTTCTCCCTTCAGTTTTGCCAGAGTTTGTGTCATATATTTTGGGGCACCCTGGTTAGGTGCTGTATTAGTCAGCCAAAGGGGTGCTAATGTATAATACCAAAAATGGGTTGGTCTTTATAAAGGGTATTTATTTGAGGTAGAAGTCCACAGATACCAGGCCATAAAGCATTAAGTTTCTTCTCTCACCACAGTCTATTGCCACGTGTTAGAGCAAGACAGCTGCTGGCGTTTGCCAGGGTTCAGGCTTCTGGGGTTCCTCTCTTCCAGGGGCTGCGTTTCTCTCCGGGCTTAGCTCCTGTTTCCTCCACAAGGTCAGCTGTAGACGATCAGGCAAACGGCTTGCTTCTCTTCCCCTGGGGCCTTCTTTCCAACATCAAAACTTCTTCTCAAAAGACTGCTTCAACTGTCCTTTGCCTTGCATTTTATATTCAATTCCCCACCCACCAAGGGGTGGGGCTCAACGCCCTAATCCTAACCTAATCATGCCCAGATTAACAGATCAGTTTACAAGCATGATTCAATTATATTTTTGGAATTCATAATTACATCAAATTCCCCAACGGTTACAGGTGCATAGATATTTATGACTGTTATATCTTCCTGGAGGATCATCCCTTTTATTAATATATATTGGCCTTCCTCATCTCTTATCACTTTTTTGCATTTGAAGTCTGTTTTCTCTGATATTAGTATAGCTACTCCTGCTCTTTTCTGTTTACTATTCACGTGGAGTATCTTTTTCCAACCTTTTACTTTCAGCCGGCTTGTATCCTTGTGGCTGAGGTGAGTTTCTTGTGAACAGCATATGGATGGCTCATGATGTTTTATCCATTCTGTCAGCCTGTATCTTTTGATTGGGGAATTTAATCCATTCACATTCAATGATATTACTGAAAATGCACTATTTATTTTCTCCATTTTATTCTTTGGTTTTCATATGTCATCTTATTTTTGTCTCTCTTTTTACTCTTTTGGTTATCCTTTCTGCTTTTCTTTCTTCTATACTCTCCTCCAAGCCTCTCTCTCCTGTCTTTTTCTTTCAGGTTCTAAGGCTTCCCTTAATATTTCCTGCAAAGGTGGATTCTTTTTTGCAAACTCTCTTAGTTTTTGTTTGTTTGTGAATACTTTATATTCACCTTCATATTTGAAGGACAGTTTTGCTGGATAAAGAATTCTCGGCTTGCAGTTTTTCTCTTTCAGTTTCCTAATTGTATCATACCACTGTCTTCTCGCCTCCATGGTTTCTGAAAAGAAATCTGCACTAAATCTTACTGGATGTCCTTTGTACCTGATCATTTGCTTCTCTCTTGCTGCTCTGAGAATTTTCACTTTATCTTTTACATTTGACATTCTGAATAATATGTGACTTGGCGTAGGTCTATTTCGATTTATTCTTATTGGGGTACAGTGTGCTTCTTGGACATGTAAGTTCATTTCTTTTGTGAGAGTTGGGAAATTTTCAGCTATTATTTCCTCAAATACTATTTCTGCCCCTTTTCCTTTCTCTTCTCCTTCTGGAACTCCCATGACACGTATGTTCTTGTGCTTTGTGTTGTCATTCAACTCTCTGAGCCTCTGCTCAATTTTTTTCCATTCTTTTCTCTCTTCAATTTTAGCTGCTCTGTCTTCAGTATAACTTATTCTTTCTTCTATAATTTCGAGTCTGCTGTTGTATGCTTCAAATGTATTTTTGACTTCACCTATTGTGTCTTTCATTCCCATTAACTCCGTTACCTTTCTGTTCAGGATTTCAAATTCTTCTTTGCGTTCGCTCAATGACTTCTTGATGTCATTGATCTCTTTAACTATATTCTCTTTCATCTCATTAATTTGATTTTGGAAATTTGTGCTCATCTCACTGATTAGTTCTCTCAAATTCTGCATCTCTTCTGGGACTTTGCTGTATTCCTTTTCTTGCGCCATGTCTTCTATTTTCTTAGTATGGCTCGTAATTTTTTGCTGGTGCTTAGGCATCTGGTTAGTTTGTATTTTACTTAGATGCTCTATCTCTTTCTCTTTTATGGGGTTTTAGTGGCAGGAGGCTGTGAGTTACCACAGCTCTTTGATTTTTGGCTCAACCTTGATTGTTAGGATTGTTCTGCTGGTTGCTCAAAACTGGGCACTGGATCCAGTAATTAGTTGTAGAGTCGTTTTCTAGGGCCTTGGGCAGGGAGGCTATAGAGGCCAGGAAAAGCCTCTCTTACTTATTAATTTTCTTATGTGCACTTCCTTGGTATGCCAGGAGATGGTGCTTGTTGGCAGCTCTCAATTCAATGCCTGGTCAGAGCGTATTTTTTGTGACACAGGCCATATCAATGTGATAGAGCTTCCTGTCTGGGGGCTAAGAGCCCTGTGATTCAAACTTTCTGAGACAGTTCTCCAGACTTCTCTCATAGTGCCCCCCTTTTCCCAGCTAGGAAATATTTCCACTCCCTTCTGAATCCCCAACAATCAGTCTCCCTTAGTAGAGGAGGAGACTGAGAGGTTTGTATATCTTTAGCTCCTTGCAGGCTCCAAGGCAAACAATGGCGCAGCCCCACCCAGCCTGGAAGGGCTCTGGAGACAGGGCAGACCAAACATGGGCGTAAAAAGCAGGGTCATCCCCAGGCTCCCCTCTCCTCTCCCGTGGAGTCCTCAACAATTAGTACAGGCTAGAAGAGAGGGAGGTTGCGAGGGTCCGATTTCTCCAGTCCTTTCTGGAGAAAGGGCAAACCGCCATGTGGAAGGGTCCGTGGGGCTCCGCAGCCCAAATTTCAGGTCAGAACCCGAGTCAGCCTAAGGCTGTTTCCCTCTCTCTCCCCTTTCCGGGAGCGGCAGATCCCTGAAGCCCCCTTTGTCTGTGGTCGCAGGCCCAGAGGCCTGGGAATTCTGAAGACTGTGGGGGAGGGTGCCGGCAGCAGCAGAAGCTGCTACCTGCAACTCATGGTTCTGTTGTCGCGATTTCCCTCTTCTGTCCCTCTCTCCTCTGGGTGGTGTGCAGCCTTCACCTGCTGTCCTAAACCCTAGAAGATCTTTTTCGGGTCTGTTTCAGCTTGTCCTCTAGCTATTTTTCTGGAGAAGAGATTCCCATGTCTTACTAGTCCGCCATCTTCCCGGAAGTTCCCCTGAGAATTTTTACAAGCTTCAAAGACATTTTTTTCATTGCAAAGTGTTGAAAACATTTAGACAATTGTAATCCCCATAAATCATAAACTCCTCATCAGGCATGTTGAAAAACCTGGCACATTTTTAAAAAGAGTTATTTCTTTAAGGATTTATTTCCCTCCAATTTCTTTTTTCTATGAATGACTCTACATATTTTTCTCCAAATATACTGCAATTAGAAACTATTAGCTATGACCACACACATATGATAAACATGAGACAAGGCAGGAGCAGTTGGAAGAGGTAGGACCAACTGAGCTCCGTAATATGCAAGGGATTTAGCAATAAATAATCTAGTGGAGAATACGACAGCCGCTATGTATAGCATAATGCTTTATTCTCCCATCACACAGCATTTATAATAAAAAAGACATTTATTAAATACCTATTCTACTTGTGTTATGGGATACAAGGAACATAGATCATTGTCTATAAGACTGATATGAATAATAAGTGCTCATTATTCAAGGAAAGGAGATATCTTTAAGAAAGGATCAGACTTCAAAGAAAAATATTAGATAAACAAAGCATTGTGCTATACTCTACAAGATGACCACAGATAATTTCTCCTATCCCTGTGCATGCACACCATGCTCCCATCAGTACAGTTCATCCCCCTTCCCTGTATTCAGGCTAGCTCTGTGGCTTAAATTCAAAACTAGAATGTGGTAGAAGCAATGATGCTTGGCTTCATTGTCCTGGGCCTTACAAATCTTGCAGCTTTTGTTTTCTCCTTATTGGCAGCCAAACATACAGTTAAAAAGGTTGGGCTAGGATATTGAATAATGAGAGATTATGTAGAGAGCAAAAAGGGCCAAAAGGAAGAAAACCAAGCCACCCCAGCCATCAGCCAGCACCAAGACCCCAGACATGTTCGTGAGGCCATGTTGGATCTTCCAGGCCTAACTGAACTGTTCAAGTCAGCACCATGTGGAGCAGAGATGAGCCATTCCCAGTGAACCCTTCCTGAGTCCCAGACCCATATAACAGGATAGAATAAACTTGACTAGAGGATAAAATTTACTGAATGTTGGTCATTGTTATGAATTTAATTGTGTCCCCCCAAAAGATATGTTGAAGTTCCAATCCCCAGTATTTCAACATATGACTTTATTTGGAAATACAGTTATTTAAGATGGAAACATGCCAATTAAAATGATGTCACACTGGAGTAGGGTAGGCCGTTATAAGAAGTTTGGACACATACAGACAGACATTGGGGAGAATTCTGTGTGAGTAATGAGATAGAGAACATGATTTATTGCTGGCAAGCCCCACTAGAAGCCAGAAGAAAGGAATGAAACAGAATCTCTCCTACAGACTTGGGAAGCAGAATGACCCCACTGACACCTTCTCTTCTAGTCTCAAGAACTGTGGGACAATACAGTTCTGTAATAAGCCAACATTTGTAGTACTTTGTTATGGCATCCCTAGGAAACTAACAGTTGTTGATGTTATATATAATAAGCCTTACTATAAAAACATCTATATTAGTCAGCCAAAGGGGTGCTAATGTGAAATACCAAAAATGGGTTGGTCTTCATAAAGGGTGTTTATTTGGGGTAGAAGTCCATAGATACCAGGCCATAAAGCATTAAGTTTCTTCTCACCAAAGTTCATTGTCACGTGTTGGAGCAAGACAGCTGCATACGTTTGCCAGGGTTCAAGCTTCTTGTGTTCCTCTCTTCCTGGGGCTGTGTTTCTCTCCGGGCTTAGTTCTTCTGGTTCCTCCACAAGGTCAGCTGTAGACTATCAGGTGAACAGCTCACTTTTCTTCTGGGGCCTTTTCTCCAACATCAAAACTGCTTCTCAAAAAACTGCTTCAACTCTGTTCTTTGCCTTGCCTTTTATATTCGATTCCCCAGCCACCAAGGGGTGTGGCTCAACACCCTACTGCTGTGGCCCAGTCAATGCCCTAATCATAACTTAATCATGCCCAGATTAACAGATCAGTTTACAAGCATGATCCAATTATATTTTTGGAATTCATAATTACATCAAACTGCCCAACTGCAATAACATCCATTTTTCATGGATTTGCCCATCTTACTAGCAAATCCTATCCTCTGTGAAAAACATATGGATTTCTTAAGATATCTTTCCTTAATGTAGAAAATCCATAATGATGTATCATTCTTGCCTTGCCAATAACACAGATCATAGTTTACTAGTAATGAAATCATTAAACATTCTTGTGTCTCTGCACATATTAGGGATGAGTCAGGGGGTAATAGAGGACATCTTGTGTAGGGTTATTCTGTCTCAGGAAATGATTTTCAGCTGAGACCTCATTCAACAAGTTATTCCTCACAGCAAAAACAAACTGTAACACTTCTCCAAAGTCAAGTACAACAGATCACCAGATGTACAAAGGCTTCTAGCCAAAGAATAAAGACACAGATTTAGAAAAAACACTTGGGCATTATCAGAAATCTTGGAATCAAAATTTGCAATCTAGATAGACCAAAACAATGACCATTAGTCTTAGCCATATCTTACTCAGGAGTATCTCTAGCTCATTAATAAAAATCCATTTAAAAAGCAATACCATAATACCTCCACAGGTGTTTATGAATTTTAGGAACCATATAGTAAAATATATAATATTTTATTATACTTGTGGGTTAACATACTCAATGATTCCCTTTACTAAATGAATATAATCCATAGTAAATGAACCTGGGAGAAATCAATTATTTTGTAATAAGAATTCTGGGACCCTTAGCAGAGAAACAGATATGAATTTCCCTTTATAGGATGCAGCTTTAACAAGGTTTATATCTCATGGACGTTTACTCAAATATTACAATAGACTTTTCTGTATAATCTCTGCTAACATTGGGAATGTCAGTAACTTTTCTATGTGTGGAAGCCATTTGGGATACTTAATTAAATCTAAATCCAATTTTGTTAATAAGAAATATTCTCTGGATTTAAACATATTAAATTATTTTAAAAACATACAGATATACAGAAAATAGGCTCAAGATTTTGTCCAAGATATGAGCATTTTAGAGAAAAATATTTAAAACAAAGTATCTGTTTTAGTTTCTTAGGCTGCTCAAGCAAATACTATGAAATGGGTTGGGTTAAACAATGGGAATTTATTTGCTCATGGTTTTGAGTTTAGGATCAAGCCCAAGTCAAGGCGTCATGGGGCAATGCTTTCTCCCTGAAGACTGTGCTGTTCTGGGACTGATCACTGGTGATCCTTGGTCCTCAGTTTGTTACATGGCAAGATACATGGCAGCGCCTCCTGGTATCTCAACTTCTTTTCCGGATTCTGTTGATGTTCAGCTTCTGATTGCTACCTCTGGCTTTCTTCTTCTATGTCTGAATTTCATTCTGCTTATAAAAATCTCTAGTAATAGGATTAAGAACATCTTTATTTGACTGGGCGTTGCCTTAACTGAAGTAATTTCATCAAAGGTCCTACTTACAATAAGTTCACACCCACAATTATGGATTAGACTTAGGAAGAGAATTTTCTGGGAAACATACTGTTTCTAACCACCACAGTACCTATAATTTATGGAGAGTTTATTCTGCACCTGGAACTGTGCGGAACCTTTTATACTCATTGTTTCATTTAATCTTAATCACAAAACCTTCTTAAGAAATAGACAAAATTTTATAATTGTTGACCAAAAAAATGGCAATTACTTGTGTGAAAGTGAAGTTTAGATGTAGAACAATTTTGTCTTAGAGTCAATTCTTATTAATTTAGTTCATAATCAATCAGAATATAATACTTTTTCCACAGAGTCTCTTTCAGTTTTGAAATGCTTTTTGAAATACAAGGTTATTGTGGTACTTAAATAGAAACTCTGTATTTGGAGTTTCATTTTGGTTCTGGCAAAGCTGTTTCCTAATACCAGAGGGGAAAGACTCTTGAAACACTTCAAACATCATTTCAATCCTCAAAAGTATTATGACAACATTTTATACAGTCAAGCTAACAGCTGTACTGGACATATCTTGAAATAATTGGGACAGAAGGGCTTTAAATGGCAATCACCATTGTGTGAAGTCTAAATTTATTGAGCTGAACACTATCAGAAAAACATCTGGACAGGTTACCACAGGTGACTACAGTTTTGTGCTAATGAGAATGGCATCAAAGTATAATAATCATGTAAGGTAGTTAGTGTAGAGAGCAGAAACACTTTCCTTCAACCAGAGCTTGCTCTACTAACCCCAGACAGCTCTCAAATGCACAAAATTAATCTTCCAAGGAAAACTCATGATACAGCTAGAAAGACTCATCAAGACTCATCATTATCACAGAATAAACAACTAAAAAGATGTACTAACTGGCAGTTAGTGAACATTTATAGAATTTTAAATGCCAGTTTAAATTTTTTTCAACTTTTTATTTTGGAAAATTTCAAAGATCTAGAGCAGGGGTTCTTAACAAGGAGTCCATGAGCGAGCTTAAATTGGAATTCAAAAAAATATAAATATTGTGGAGATGTGTTGGTGCAGGTGTGATATACTTATTAAATAATACACAGTATAGTGTGGGTTTATTAAGGGGTCTATGGATTTCATCTGACTGGCAAAGGCATGTGTGGAACAAAAGAGGATAACAACCCTTGATCTAGAAAGAGAATTGAATAATGAACCTAAATATTCATCAGAGTGCTTAATCAATTATCAACTCATGTCCAATCTTGTTTGTCCAACTCGTGTTCAACCTACCACTTCCCGCTACCACCCCTGCCAGAATTATTTAGAAAAACTAGACATCACTTAATTTTATCCAGTACTATTTTCATATATATCTCTGAAAATTAAAAAAGTCCTTTCTAAACATAATCACAATACCATTCTCATAACCCCCCAAATTTACAATTTCTTAGTATCATCAACTGTCCAATCTATATTTAAATTTACCCTTATTTATTTGAATTAGGAGCCACATTTTCAATAGCTAATGTATCTCTTGATACTTTTATCTATGGTTTCTCCATTCATCTATCTTTTTTTGATCTTTCAATTTATGTGTCAAATAAAAATTGGTCATTTTTTTTTCAGAAGTTTGCCAAGGTGTGGGTTTGGATGATTGAAAATTGACATATTCCACAATCTCTTGTATTATTTGTAAAATGGTAACTCTAGAAGATCGATCTAATAATATTTGGTAAGAATTTGGTATTGTATACTTTAAACAGAAGGCATATAATGTCTCTTTCAGTGACAAGCTTAGCCACTGATGTTTGTTTATTACTTTTATTAGTGGTGGCCAAACTGCTATTCTAAATTTATCATTTTTTCTTCATAAATATAATTTAAACATACTTGATGGTGAAATAGCCAATGATCTTGGTTTGTTCTTCCTACAGAAACTACTGAGGAAAACATAGATTCCAGGAATCTATACAACATCATTGTAAGAAACTCCTGGGATGGGGAAGGATACACTCAACTCATTTGTATAGAATTTATGTGGTTGTGGCTAGGGAGAGGGTAGCAGAAGCAGCTGTGTGAGGGTAGATTAAAGTGGTTTAATAGGGCTCTTCACACTTCCCTGCATTGCCTTGCTGCTTCTTCAATGCAGAAATCTGCTGTAGTCATCCATAGCACTGATTAATGTATTAGGGTGGGGCAAAGAATAACGAAGCACAAAAGTTCTGCTAGGATACAGAATTGAAAAGCTTAAATATAGGTTGAAAAATTTTAAGCATTCAGTCCTTCACTGTTTTTCCCTCCAGACTTCTAGGACTAGAGCATTACAATCTAGAGATAACTGCCTCTTCCAATTGCTACTTCTTCCTTAAGGCTTTTTAAAAGTTACTTTAAGGGTAGTGGCCAAAAAAAAAAAAAGTGAATAACTTTGGTTTTTTTGGTATGTAGAGTTCTCCACAGTAGGGGTCATCCCTTTCTCTCACCTTGATCCTACCAAGAAGAACAGATACTACCCTTACACATGATGAGACAAGTATATTTCCAGATGAAAATGAGCCTACAGGCCAAAATAACCATCTATCTGAGGATTCAAAAGAAAAACAAGAACCTCAATATCATCTAGTTCAGAATTTTGAAGCATCTGAGATTTGCCCTACTCACAAACTAACAAGTGAGCCTGCCACAGTTTCATGATTTTAGAAGAAGTTGTAAGACTCCTGGGTCAGAGAAAAAGGGTTTTGTTCCTTACAGTATCCACATTGGCACCAGTTCAATGAGCTCCAATTTCCACTGGGTGATACAAAGAGATCCAGAAGATGCTAGTGCAAGGAAAAACCCTGAGATTAGGGAATCTTTATAATGGACAATAAGCATGCCTGCTCCTTGCTCCAGAGAGAGTCATTATCTTTATTATCCTGGACGGTAAACAAATCTGCCCTTTGCTCTGAAGGAAGAAGCTATTTCTATCTTCCAAGGCTGTTCACTGTACAAACATTCTTGAAAAGATAGTTTGGAATAAATGTGGTGAATGGAATGCCTTGTAAGAGGTGCAGAATTTTAAGAGGCCCACGGAAATTGTCTCTCAACATATATATATAAAATTTGAAACTTTAAGTAGTAGAACATATTTAAAAAAGCATATTTTAGGAGTTACATGACACAAGAATAAAAGCTTTTAGGAAATAAGAAATATTTGTATGAAATATAGTGTCTGTATACAGAGAATCCTATTTTTTTTTTCTTTCCATGTCTAATTACATGTACCCTGTCCAATATGTGCTATTTAGGACCTAAAAATATAGTGCAGACTAAACTGCCATAGAGTATTTTGTTTCATATTGAGGGCATAATTATTTATGAGAAGTTTGACCAGAATAAATATTTCCTTTTTAGATATTCTCTATCGCCAGATGTGGATTTTGTGATATATTCCACCTATTCTTTATAATATACCACAATTAATACAGTTTTGAACTTTGAGGAAACAAAGTTTGTGAACATTCTTAGATAAGAACACATTCTACTTATTTTTCACTCCATTTATATAAATTTTAAATATAAATAAATTTATAGAGATAGATTAGTAGATATGTATGGCAAGGAAGGTTAGATGGATTGAGAGGTTACTGCTAAAGAGTAGGGCTTTTTTCTTTTTGGAGTAATGAAAATGCTCTAATATTGATTGTGGTAATGAATGCACAACTCTGTGATTATACCAAGGGCCATTGAGTGTACAATGTAGATGGATTGTATGGTATGTGAATATATCTCAAAAAAGTTGCTTTAAAAAGAAAAAGAACATATGCTACCGAACCTACATTCAATAAGTTATACTTAGGGGGCGGATGTGGCTCAGATGATTGGGCATCCGTTTGCCATATGGAGGGACCTGGGTTTGAGCCCCAGGACTGACTCGTAAAATAGAAGGTGCGCATGCTGCCAGGCCCTGTGCGTGGGTGTGCCACCAAGCCCTGCCGAGCTGTGCAGCAAGATGATGACCTAACAGGAAAGAGATCCAGGGGAGAGTCAAGACCAGACAAGCCAAAAAAAAAAAAAAAAAAACCAAAAAACAGGAACTGAGGTGGCGCAGGTGGCAGAATGCCTCTCTCCTACATCGGAGGTCCACAGGACCAGATCCCGGTGAAGACAGCAGGAGAAGGCTGAAAAGAAAGGGCAGGAAACAGACACAGAGAAGTGTCCAGCGAATGGACACAAAAGAGCAACTGGGGGTGGGGTGGGATGGTGGGGTTGAAATGGATAAAGTAAATAAATAAATAAAAATAAATCTTTTTTTTTTTTAAAATATATATGCATATATGTGTATTTGCTTACAAAAATGTTGTTATTTTATATATATATATATACATATATTTTAAGAGGTGCCTAGATTACCCAAAATACCACACGGAACCCACTGGGATTCCCATGTTGCCCACCTCCCACACCTCCCATCACCTCCCACACAAACATCTCCCACAGTGTGGCCCTCCACCCTCAATGAACTTTAGGTGGGATGGTGGGGTTGAAATGGATAAAGTAAATAAATAAATAAAAATAAATCTTAAAAAAAAAAAAAGTTATACTTAGTCCAACCTGACAAAAAGAAACTAGTAAAATTTATTAGAAAAATAAATATAAGAAAATGTACAACATTATTAACACACTTTTAAGGAGAGTTAACTCCGACCTTTTTTCTCCAAACAGTGTGAGGAAACTGTAGTTACAAATATCTATAATATGCTTTTATAACAAATAATTTATTCATGATACAGAATGGAAACCATCAATTTCTGGACAGTAGTACCTCCAGGAGGAAGAGGGAGATGGGGATGCATTTGGGGAATTTCAATTGACTCCTAACTCTTAAAGAAAAATAAAACTGTGTACTGGATTTTTAAATGTTAAACAAACAACAAAACAAAATGCCAGCTGACAAAACTCAAACCATTATTTAGGGCTGGCTAACCAAATAAAAATTGATCCAGCTGCATGTGCACCCCTCCAGTTTAAAGCAAGTACAATTCCTTATTGTACCATTTCCTCAGTCTATCCACTCATTATTCTTTGATAAGTGATTGATGAAGTGAAAACATCTTAAGCTTGAAACTCTTCGGGCAGTGTGAGCACCCCTGCTGGTACTGTTTCCTCACATGTGCATCTTTACTCTGCACTGATTCTGAAATGATGAAGTGATTGAATCAAAACATACTTCACTGATTGGGAACTAAATCTGAAGAGCTAATATGACATATACTTGCCTTTGTCAGGCACACAGAAAAACACATTTTAAAAAATGCTATCATTTAAAATGAGTTCTTCATCTACATGACAACATCTGTTAGAGTTATAATGACCCAACTTGGCAGTGCAATCTACCTGTCCTAAGCATTTAAGTGGAAAGTGACATATAACAGATGCATGATGGGTTTTAAATCAAGAATTGGCATGGAAACAACAATTGCCACTTAAGGCAATACATGATAGCATGAAACTACACTAATAAGCCTTCTGTAGTACAGGTAAATTATTGAAAATCTCACTATTGTTCCTAGTATTTCAAAATCTACTTCCTTGCAAATTATTTTATTATTTAAACAAAGGCAAGTTGTGACATACTGTAGCAGCCTTTATCATTGGTATTCCTCATTTGAATTACAGGATACCAAAAATTATTTTAGTGAACATTTTCTCAATTTTCCAGTATAGTATATAGCTATTACAACTTAAGATGCATAGGAGAGAAGTGAATTAATTATAAACAATGGGTGCAATAAGGCTGAATTCTCTGTGTGAACAAGACTGCTAGGGCTAACTACCACAACAAAGATTCAGTTACAGAAGAATTCATACTCTCTATGTCAATTCAGATTCTAGGGAAATGAACGAGATCTACTAATCCAAAAAAAAAAAAAAAAAAAAAAGATACTTTGGAGTACAAAGGTGCACCAGACATGGTTTCTGTCCATAGTTAATAATATCTTGCTGGAGAGACAATAAGTGAATATAAGATAATCATTCAAAAAGACCATATTCTACATGACAGCACTATATACCATATACTATATAAATGGTCACTGCATTGTAAAATGGAGAGATTAAATTAGTAAATCATGTTACCAATTGCCAGTGCAGAAACTAACTTAAAGGTTGCTTCTGGAAAATAAAATACTTAGGGAATAGATGC
This sequence comes from Tolypeutes matacus, assembly GCA_026826555.1. Classification (NCBI taxonomy): domain Eukaryota; kingdom Metazoa; phylum Chordata; class Mammalia; order Cingulata; family Chlamyphoridae; genus Tolypeutes; species Tolypeutes matacus. The sequence goes on along the minus strand of JAKSZT010053779.1, from coordinate 9,908,453 downwards.
TATGTGAACCATGAGCAGGGAGTGGATAAGCATAGAAGATGGCAGAGAACTAGTACGAAGCATAGCAAAAGCAAAACATAGGTATCAGTGTGCTGACTATTAGCAAGTTCTGAGGGAAAGAAAGGATTAAATGGACAGCAAATGATTCCTGTTCTGAAATAATGGGAATAAAACTGAAAATAGTAGGTATGAAACATTGTGGAGGACTCTGAAAGTGTAGGAAAGAGGTTTTAAGACTTGAGATCAGAAAGTGTGGGTTTTAAAACTGAATACGCGTGAGTCCACCATCAAGTTAGTAAAGTACATAGTCACTCACTGTGGGGCTTTGGGCAGAGGAGTAATCTGGATATCCACACCAAGATATTATCTGCTTATATATTATGTACCTATCCAGTGGCTAGCACTGCCTGAGAGCTACACATGTTTTCTACATGTTTGCATAATTATCTTGCGTGGGCATTATCGGTGAGGCTTGCAGAATTTGCCGTACCTTCCCATGGTCTGGTAACTGGTGTGTGGTGTATCAATTATTGTATCCCAAATAAGGTCCGTTTAATTCGAATGCTGTTAAAGCACACAACATTCATGATGAAAGCAATATTTACAGAAGATTGGTGTGAAAGCAGAGTGGAAGATGCAATGAAGGGAGAAGACACTAGAGGCATTTAAAAGGCAGTTAAATGAGTTTTCCCATGAATGATGATGACATGAATGGAAGAATAAAAGGAAGAAGAAACACTTAATGAAAGAATTAAGATTCAGAGAACAATGAGGAAATGTAGGATACAATGCCATGGAAGGCAAGAGAAGAGACACCAACATGGAGGATTTTGTAGTTAAGGCAGTGGAAGGCAATGAAAATCAGAATTATAATAAAAATAATTGCTATTATATTTCCCACTATCTGTTGTGAATATACAGTTTCATTTTCCTGGAATGTCCTTCTCTGTCTTTTCTAGTTAGCAAATTCCTTGAAGACTCAATTCAGAATTAATTTCCCTGTGAAAATTTCATTGACATTCCTTGGAAGGATGAATTATTCCTGAGATCCTTAACATTTAATTTATATTTCTATTTCATTACACTACATTGTTTTGTTTCCTTGATTTACATGTATTTCTTTAATACTACAAAGTGAGGGCTTTGAAAGCAGGGGCCACTGTTACGGGTTGACTTGTGTGCCCCGCCCCTCCCAAAAAAGATATTCTGTAGTCCTAACTCCAAGTACATCAGAATGTGATCTTTTTTGGAAATAGGATTGTTGCAGAAATAATCAGTGAAATTAAGATGAGGTCATACTGGAGTCAGGTAAGCCCCTACTCTAATATGACTGGTGTCCTTGTAAGAATGGGAGAGGACACCGGCACAGGAGGAAGAAGGCCATTGAATAACAGAGCCAGGGACTGGAGTTATGCTGCCATAAGCCAAGCAACATCAAGATGGCTGACAATCACCAGAAAACAGGAGAGAGGCATGGACAAGATTTTTCTGTACAGACTTCAAAGGGAGCTTAGTTCCTCTGACAGGATATTTTTGGACTTCTAGCCTCCAGAATTATGAAACAAAAAAGTTCTGTTATTTTAAGCTACCTAGTTTGTGGTACTTTCTTACGACAGCCCTAGGAAACTAATTCAGCCAACTCTTCCATTTATATTAATATATAAAGTGTATACGTACTTAATTACAAAAGAATTACATAATAATTACATAAATATCAATGCATAAAAAGTAGAGAGGAAAACAGGTGTGATGTTTAGAGTGTTTTCTTCCAGTCTTTTAAAAATTCTGGTATAATTTAATTTTCTTAACTTGGTTGAAATTCTAATATTTATAATTTTTTTGTTAATATAGCGCAGTGGTTATGGGCCCAGACTTGAGCCAAATTGGTTGGGTTCAAATTCTGGTTCTGCCACTTATTGCTGGATAAGAGTTGGTATTCTCCCAACTTCTCTGTGCCTCAGTCTTCTTAACTATAAAATGGGAAGAACAAATCAACGTCCCTCATAGTGTTGTTACAAGGATTAAATGAGTTAAGGTGCATTAAGCATTAAATATTATTTTTGTATGTACAGCTTCTCTTTGGGGCACCACCCACCCCTTTCTTGTAGTGTTTGATCTCTGCCTCAGTATTTGGTATGTGGATCTAGTCCAGAAAGATCAGACTACTCTATCCTCTAGACCACCGTGATTGTTTCAGGGACAGGCAAGTGGTCCAAACCAGGTCAAAACGAGCTCTCCAGCAGCTGTTTGCTGGAACAATAGGGTATAGTAATCCTCTTTACGCTGAGATTGTTAACATGAAGACAGTGTCTAGAGCTGTAGTTTTTTCACCACATGAGAAAAATCTGCCTGAGAAGGAAGCCAAAACAGAGGGAAAACAAAGCTAAGTGTTGTAGAAAGAGAGACAGCTTGCTGATGACATTGTTTAAGCCCCTAATTTCAACTGTACTTGGTGTCCTCCTGGGCTTCCCAATTGAAAAATCCAGTAAAGTTCTTTTGTCAATTGGTTTACTTCAACTAAACCAAATAATCTTGAAAAATATGATGCTTTTTGCATTTAATATTAAAACATAAGCATTTTATATATTCTATTTTGGAATTCTTAGCCTTTATGCAGTACCTAGTGATTTGGTAAATGCTTTCTGAATCAACAATTCAATGCTTCTTCCTATCTTACCATAGCAGATGTTGCATATTGGTTTCATGGTTCTAGATGCATTTTGCTCAATTCATTAACCATATTTATGATTATTACACAAATAGAGGTAAAGCAAGTCATTTAAATGCATCCAGGGCTTTAATTTAAATTAATTTAGTTCCTCAAGTGTTTATGAGCGTCTGCTATGTGCCAGGGACCACATAAATGACTGGGATATAAAGATAGATAAGACCCAGTCCTTGCCTCAAAGTAGTCACAACAAAACAAATAATTCAACATAATATAAAGTGATAGGTACAGTAAAAGAGTTACATATAAAGAGCTGTAAGTATAAAGCTTTGTGATATTAGAGTTGAGCCTTAACGCCAGACAGAAAATTTTAAAGTAGAAAAGGAAGAGCACTGCAGGTTTAGGGAATCACATGAGCACGTACAGCATCAGTATAGGAAATGCTCAAGGAACAATGAACAATTAATTAGCATGACTGGAACATCAGGGAAATTGGGAGGGGGGTGGTGGATGTATTTGTGGTATTAGGAAATGAGAAGTGGAATGTTAAGTGAAGAAGCTGCATACATGGATAGAGATGAACAATTCGCTGAGAAGCCTTGAATATTCTTAAAAGAAATTGATCTTTATTTATGGATCTGAAAGCCAGAAAGATTGTTAAGTAAAGGAAACAATCAGATGTGGGTTTTACAAATATGTTTGTGTGGAAGGCAAATGATAGAGGCAAGGATTAGAAGCAGAACATCAATTAGAAGACAATAGCCCCCGGATGGGTTATTTGGGTTTAACCTAAGGGAACTGCAGTGGGATTAATAGGGAAGGGAATCATTTGAGAACCACTTCATAGACAGAATCAATAGGATTTAGTGATTGGGGAGCAGCATGGAGAGAATGTGAATTCGACAACAACTATCTAGATACTAATTTGTAACAAATAAATGGCTTATATTTTCATAACTTTATTTTCCTAAAGTGAAAAACAACTTGATTCTGCTAAAGACGTGCTTTGTGTTTTAAAGTGTTTATTAGAAGAGACAGAGATGGCCCTGTGAATATTTTCATGCAGTGATAGAAACCTAATTTTAATCTCTTTAATAGAAAATGCTCCTGTATAATGGCCACAGAAAGAGATCAAGTCTTAATCCCTGGAATTTGTAAATGTTACCTTATTTAGAAAAGGGTCTTTGTAGATGTACTTAAGTTAAGGATCTCAAAATGAGGAGATCATCTCTGGCCCCGAGCCCAATGATAGGTGTCCTTATAACAGTGAGGCAGGAGGAGATTTGTCCGGCAGAAGAGGATGCAATGTAAGCAACGGGGGGACAGAGGGTGCAGTGATCTGGTCAAGGAAGTCAAGGAATTCCCAGTGCCAAAGAAGAGATTATCTCCTAAATTCTCCAAAGGCGTGAGGCCCTGTTGATGCCCTGATTTCAGACTTAGAAAATTAATTTTTGTTACTTTAAGTCACCTAGTTTGTGGAAATTTGTTACCATAGCTATGGGAAACAAACAGTCTGCTGTAATCATGTTTGGGAACCCCACAAAATCCAAAAATGGTGCACATATATGGTGCTCAGGAAATAGGTATTGAATGAATGTCCCTAAATACTAAAATATTTTTGTTTGTTTTTAGATGTAATTGAGCCCTTTTTTCTGAGTTATTGAAACTTTTCCAACTCAGTAGCACTGGAAAAGAGCAGACTCAAAAGTTATCTGACTTTTCTTATTTTTGCATATTTGATTCATCTTTAAAGACTAATCCAGTTTAGTGATTTTAATAATTTTATTCTTGTTCTAACTGAATGTCTAATTCTCCCACAGCCCATTAGATTTTTATGAGCATTAAAATACATACTTTTAAAAAGTTATACTTATCCTTTGTCCTTACACTATATTAAAGTATTTCAATTTTTAAAATGATTTTTAATTATATATAGTTTTGCAAGATTATTACCATAGTTTAGAATGTGATTACCTCCCCCTTCATTGCTTTTCTCCTCCTCCCTGTTCTACGCAATGGCTTCAAAGGCCAGTTTTCCAGTTATGCTTCATATTCCTGGTAAGTAATGGTTGTAAAAATAACCAAATCCTTTAGCTAAGAATTTGCCATCATTTTGGATAAAATGCAGCTACTAACTTGGTTGAAATGGTGCTTTTGCCTTACTGAGATATCACTTTGTTTTCTAACTGGTTTGGGGAAATACTGTAGTTTAAAGGTCTTTAAGCTACAGAGAATTCCCTTCTTAATGAAAAGACAGAATCTTTAAATAAAATTGTATTGTTTCTGTTTTTTTTTCTCTAAGATAAATTCAGGTCTTTATTTAGTTGTTCTGTAATCACTGGTGCTTCCTGATAAATTATCTGCTCTAATCCAATCAACCTCAAGTTACTCTCTTTCCAAAAGATAACAAAAACATTTAGTGGTAACTCTACTTAAAGCCCACACCTATGACCTTTAATGGAAGAGCTCACTCAAGTCATTAGACCATGGACATCAGTCAACATTCTTCATTGTAATGTCCTTTCAGCCAGCTTACATTTTATTTAACAGTGTTTTTCAAGCCAACTCTAATTAATTTTGCAATCAAAATTTCACATGGTATTGCAATCAAAATTTCACATGGTATTGTCTCAAGTACTTTGCTAGAAGTCAAGATGCATTACATCTACTACTCAACTCTGTTCATTTACTAAGTCTATAAAGCCATCAAAAATCAACCAGCTTACAAAGATGATGCAACAAGAGACACAAGAAGTAAAACATAATGAGAGACACAATAAAGCAGGGAATGGAGGTGACTCAAGCGATTACGCACTTCCCTCTAACATTGGAGGTCCTAGGTTCGATTCCTGGTGCCTCCTAAAGAAATAAGGAAGACAAATAGACACAGCAAGTGTAAAACAACAAAGAGGTAGGGAAAAATAAAAAAAAAACAAAAACAAAAACAGCCAGCTTAGTTTGGCACAATTTGTTCAATATTAACCTATTTATTCTATTTATTTCCCATGGCTGTACTTTCCTTTCTTAGGTTATTTTAAATCAAGGATAATGGCATTTTAAAAATATTTTTCCATTTTTGTACTTTTTTTCCAATTAATAAGATCAGTTATATTTAAGAAATTAAAAAGCCATTTTTATTTAAAATATTTATAAAGAATTCTATAGATTGAAACAAACTGCTAAAATTAAGGCAAGGGAGTGGCAACTAAACTTAAAAGATGGAATGAAAGAGTAGAGTTAATTTAAGAGTGACTGGATCTGGGGCTTAATTTAACATTAGCTGAGTCTGATACACCTCCTCCAAATATCCATTTTTAAATTTCCCATGATGGCATTTAAAAAAAAAAAAAAAAAAAGAAAACTAAAACTATTACTGAACCAATAAGTCAAGTTATTCAAAGGATATTTGATAAATTCTCATAAAATTTCTATTAAGTAAATTGATATTGGAGATAGATTCAAAAGCATACACTTCACCTAAGTATTCTACATCCTTGGACAGGGAAGCCCAAGGAAAGTAGAATTACACTTTGACTCCCCATTATACAATATAATCCCTTTGATTATACTAATTTTAGGCTGCAGGATTAAATGGACTAGGAAAATAGGAAGCCATCTTGAACAATATGAGAACTATCTTCATTACCAGCTATAGTTCTTGTCCAGCTCTACTACCTGCTACTTCCTCAGTTCCTCTATTTCTACAAATATTCAGAAATTACTAGTCAAAGCAGGTTAAGGAATTAAAGAGGGTTAGATGGCAGTGGTTTTTATTTTGGAAGACTTAGTCTTTATGTTGCAAGTGGTGTTAAAAAAAAAAAAGAAAAATGATTTAGATGCTCCTTGGTGCTTTCATTTGATTAATCAGCAAGATTAATCAGTGCATCAGTGCAGAGGAAAACTTATTCAGTAAAATAAAAATTATGGAATTAAAAAAAAAAAAGAAAAATGTTGGTGTTTGCAATAAACTTGGGGTTCAAATAATGTTCTGTCTTAATTAGATCAATTAAGTTTAGTACATCTCAGGATATAAAAAAACCTATGTAAGTGGAATGCCTACTAGGCATGGTAAATTTAATTAATTGCTGAACGTAACAATTTGATCTTTAAATCTGAGAAAGTGAAGCTGACCACAGCAAAATGGACTGTAGGAGAAGCTCCTTTTAATCCCTTCAGAGAGATGGGGTCAATGGAAAATCTTCTAGCCTGAAATATAAGGAAAAGCAGGCTTCTCCAAAAACAGACAGGGACATGAGTACTGGCTGACCTGGAGTACAGCATGGTAAGAAGAGGAGGTCACCACGAAAGCAAGTAAGATTTTCACTAATTTTTTTTTTTTAACTTGACTAAATCAAGTGTTAGTGTGAGAGTATAAAACTCATGGCAATAGTAAGTAGATAACCTGGGGGCTGCAGACCCACGGGTAGTTTGCACCAAACTCTCAGGCTTATTTCCACATGATTTTACAAGAAAGATTAGGGGCAGAGTGAGAGATGAAGAAAACTTCTCTCAGTGGTCCAGGCATAGTGAGGGGGAAAGCCCCTGTTGTGGGAAAGGCACAAAGCCTTGAAGAACTTTTCTCCCCTACATTCTTTCTGTAACAAAAGCCTTAAGCCATTATGGGAGAGGCAGAAATAGTTGATATCTCCAAGACACAAATGAAAATTTATTGAAATTGGGGAAATAGTAAAAGAAAAAAAAAAGAGAAAAACGCATTAATCATTCCAGGAGGGGCAAGAAACTCTTTCTAGCACAAGACAAGACAAATATTTAAGGCATGGTTTGGTTACAATGAGAATTGATAGGATCACTGGGAAAGCCCCACCATCAAGATCTGGAGTCACAAGATCTGCCTAAGACTGAAAATGACAACCACCCCTCCACTGCAAGACTAACAAGAGTTGAACAATAAGTAATAGCTGTTTACATTGAGGGAAGAGCAAAAGTATGGGGGAAAAAGATCCTCTCTGAGACACAGCATCACAGGGAAAACTTTACACTCAAGAACAGTGAGAAAAGCTCTAGTGACTCAACCCCCAAATAAATCAAAACATAGCACAAGAAGAATTGAAGTACATTGAGCATAACAGATAACAACAAAGTCTAAATATAGTTTGATGCTTGACTGGATTGATTCAGTACCCCACAATAAAGACCTACTGGAAGATGAGGCATGCCCATTTCCAGGCATAAATACTTTTAATTTCTGTCTCTACTGTCCTATTCATATAATGTCTGACTTTTTTCCAAAAATTACATAACTCAGAAATAACCACAAAAAAGCAATCCACTGCTAGGAGATAAATCAATCACTGAATCAGATGCAGATCTGATCCAGATGTTAAAACTAATAAATAGAATATTTAAACTAACCATGATTAGGGAGCCAGTGTAGCTCAGTGTTTGAGTGCCTGCTTCCCATGTACAAGGTCCTGGGTTTGATCCCCTGGACCTCCTTTAAAAAATTAAATTAAATTAAATTAAATTAAAATAAAATAACCATGATTAATATAATAAAGGCTCTAATGGAAAGGTGAACAATGTGCTTGAACAGATTGGGTATTTCACCACAGAGGTGGACTCTATCAGAAACTATCCAATGGAAATTGTATAAATAATATTTCAAAAAACACTATTCCAGAGAAGACTTGACAGAGCTATGAAAAGACTTCGTGGACTTGAAGACAGAATGAAATGAAGTACTCAATTCTTATGAGATTAAGCAGGGTACCAAAAAAAAAAAAAAAAGGCAATAGAGTATACTTGTTAAAACAAAACAAAACAACACTCAGGAATCAGAAATCAGATAGCTTGAGCTTTAATTCCAGCTCTTTTGCCGATAAGCTTTGCGATTTTAAACAATTTATATAAGTTCTCTATGCTTAAGCTGTCTTCCTCAGTAAAATGGGATAAAAATCATATTTATCTCATAAGATTGATGTGAGGACTGAATGAATTATTGCATGTAAAACATTTAAAAATTGTGTATGTCACATTGCATTTTTATCTATCATTATTATTACTGAAAAAAAAGAAGTAAAAGAAGAAAGTACAGCAATATTTATGCCAGACAATATAGAATTTAAGGAAAAATATTAAATATGGGAAAATGTTACAATCTTAGAAATACAGATAAACAAAAAATATATACATAAAGAGATAAACAGAAAAAGATAAACAGAAATGCATATGGAATAGGAAATTTAAAACACCATTAATCAACTATAGCTGACAATACCGGTAAAAAAAAAATAAGGATATGGAGGTTTGGAATAGCATAATATTATAATTGAATTATTAATTACAAAACAAACTGTATATCCCACGGATAATACAATATATTTTTAAGCATTCATGAAACACTGGCTTTATAATAGTTAACCAAAACAACTATAAATACTCTTAAATTTTGAGCAAGTTACAATGCAATGACACTAGATATTAACCACAGATATTTTTAAAAATTCTAGCAGGATATTTAAATTAAAGTCTCTACCGAAAGCTAGTTGACAAAAAGGATATCCCATGTATTTACAAATTAGAAATATTGGCACTATATTTCTAATTTCTAAACTACAGGGTAAAGCCAAACTGGGATCACAAGCATTCAATTAATTTGATAGTATCATTATTAGGCAGAGCAAAAATAAAATAAATTAACTATTCATCTCATTTAAGAAGCCAGAAGAGTAGCAAAATAAATTCTTTCTAAAGAATGGAATCCATAAAAGTAAAAGGCAAACACCAATAAATTAGAAAAGAAGAACATAGTAAAACTAACATAGAGAAATCCAAGAACCACTTATTTGAAATCATTAGTAAAATGGACATGTTAGTTGTATGACAAATTAAGGATGGGGGTGGGGTTGACGCACACAAAATTCAACAACTCTAGGAATGTAATACCATCACAGCTACAAATACTTTTTAATTAAGAAATGAAACTCTGCTAATGATCTTAAAATTTTTCATGAAATGGATTTGTTTTAAAGAAAATGTAAATAGTCAAGACTATCTTAAGATTTCAGAACTTAACTTGGAACAGGTATTCACTATACTATTTTTAAAAATTGAAGAAAATAGGAAAGGGATCCTTCTTTTGGTGGTTTGATTGAATTATTGTCCATAATTTTCACACCTCTCTTTGGTAGTGCTTTCCCTCACAGACGCTGGGCTTGGCTACATTAATTGTTTGGCCAATGGGACATTGGCAAACCTACTGCAAGCAGAGGCTTCAAAAGGCATATTCATGGTTCAATTTTTTCACTTGGACCCCTGACACCACCTTGAGAACATGACTGGACTAGACTGATGGAGAGATGTGAGAGGTTCATGAAGAGTGAATTATCCCAGGTGAGGATGTACTAAATCAGCTGCTTCTCGGTTGACTTGCCAGTTGATGCCAGATGATGAACAAGCCCGGCTGAGATGAGCAAAACCTGATACAGTTCAGTAGAATTAACTGTCCAACCCATAAACTCATAAGAAATAATAAGTGGTTGTTTTTACCCACTTAATTTAAGGATTGTTTCTTATACACCATTATCGTGGCAATAGATAATTGATATTCTTCCCAAATATTAAGTACAGTAAATATGAACCAGACATCAAAATCTGAAAATAGCACAAAAGAAAATTAATCTCCTTTATGTAATATTTCCATATTAATAATAATAGTATATTAAATCCAACATTAATTTAAAAAATTATATAGTAATTGAACTATTCATAGATGGTTTATTCATAGATCAAAGGGGAAAAACTTATCAGAGTAGATACCAAAGTAGAATTTGATAAAATGCAATTCAACTTTTACATAAAATTTCAGTACAAAGTAGAAGCCTAATTTCTTAACTACTAAAGGGCACCAATTTCAAAGAAATGATCAGCATTAGCTAAAGTAATTCCCATTAAATTCAAGAACAAAACTACAGAATATTTCATTACTATATTTAATATTGTATATAAAATTTATTAAAGTTAGACAAGACAACAAGATAAGAGCAAATACTTAAAATAGGAACCAAAGTTATCATTACTTTTTTTTAAAATTTTTTAAATTTATTTTATCATTACTTTTTGAGTATATAATTGCCTACCTGGAATAATCAGAAATTTGGTTATCTGTTTCTAAGATAGAGTAAGAAATATTTTGAAGATGTCCTTTTTCACCAAAATTTACTTAAAAATTTAATGTAAGTCTAATGAAAAATATCTTAATGAGTGGTAGGAAATATCATTAGATAATTCTAAAATTCCCCTAGAATAAACAAGCATAATAATAAAAGAATATTTTGGAAAAGAAGAAAAACTATAGTGGATTTACCTCACCATGATACAAAGTATCATTAAGCCTCTATAATAAAAAAAATTGTACTGTGCATATCAAACCTATTAGATTGGTAAAAATTAAAAATGATAATACTTATTGATATGAACTAAGAAAAGAGGCATTATTTTTCTTTGCTAGTGAAAAAGGAAATTGCTATAGATTATACAGAGTGAAAATAGCCACCTGCAACCAAAAACCTTAAAATTTGAATGTTATTTGATTCCAAAATTCCAGATCTAAGAGAATATTGGAAAATAATTTATTATAGACCATAAAATAAATGAATACAGATATCCAACATTACTTTTATTAATGAAAAGTATGGAATCAACCTCAACCTTAATATTTTAGAATTAGAGTCAAATAAAATATAGTGTATCCTTATAATGAAATGCCATATATTTTTAAATTGTTACACTTTTATTAAGGAAACTTCTCCATAATAAGTGAAGAGGTAGACCATAGTATGTCTAACACAACAGATTTAAAACACCTATTCACCATCTGAAACAAGATGTTCTGGGTTGTTTGTTTAGGATAATATTTTAGAAGCAGTGACTCTGGTCACCCCCCATTTATAGACCTTCTAATAAAGAAATTAATACAAATGAAAACCACATTTGATTTACTTCTAAGCCAGTTTGGAGTTTGTCTTTAAGATAAATAAAAAATAAATAACTGTGGCACAGTAATTTGCTTTTAAATCAAACTATGATAAAAAAAAGTACTCTATCTTTTTTTAGTTATCCTGGGGATCCATAAAATACAAATGCTGAATAACTAAAGTTTTAAAAATTCTCCTTCTCTACAAGAATCTGAGTAGTTTTGAAAGTCATCTTCCCCTGTAAAACATATTTGAAATCAGTAACTTAACTATTTTGCAATACAATCTAAGAAAGGTGTATAAACAAAGAAGGTGAAAAGTCAAGTCCTATCAAAATTAAATCACAGAAACACAGAATGTCTCTCTAGCCATGAAATGGAGGAAATGGTAGATCATGTCAATGATTTGTCTTTGTAAAAAATGAGAACTATATGTTTTACTGAGACAAAAAACATCAAGATGATATTTTTAAACGATCAAAGAAAGCAAAACAGTTTTCTTTATTACTCCTAATATAAATCCAAATTGAAACCTTGTCTCACTAAAAGCACATGGAATTATAAATTCCATGAGGGCAGGGACTATATCACTCTTACCTTCATATCCTTAGATTTTAGCAAGGGACCTGGCAATAGCAAGTGCTTTGTAAATGTTTCTGGAATGACTGAATGAATCCAGAAACCAAAGTTTGGCTCCAACCAAAGCGACTAATCTGATTGGAACCCATGCTTTCTAGTCTTCAAATCAGTAACAAAATCAGGACATGAATGTGAGCACAAAAACTACTCTAATTTGAAATTTCCCTGTGATGAAATGATGCTCTGAGAAAATAACAAAAACATTGATTGATAGGTTGCATAGAAGTTAGAAGTGGTTTTCTTTGGCTGGATCATATGAAAATCAGAATGCTAGGAAACATGTGATCAAATGATGAATGACCTTAAGAATAATGTACCTACTGGTCTTATCACTCAATTTTATTCTCACTTTAAATCTCTGAATGCATGATCGTAATGATACCTCAAATCAGATTCCATGCAAATCCATCAAATAATAACTTAAAAAATTCCATCCTACTACACAAGTTAAGCCTAATTTTTGGTTTATCTGTACATCCACTCTCACAGATTAGAAATGAAACAGAAAAACTTGATGGAAACTAAATAAACAGTTTCCAGACAAATCATTTTCACATTTGGATTGTTCTCACATTCTTACTTGCCAATAATACCCTTTCCCCCCAAACCAATACCCAGAAAATCAGTTAAATGATATTCTTTCTTACCAGAAAACAATTAACTGCAAATAAATCCCCTTGTGATATCTGTGGTAAAGTCCAGGCTGCATTAGAGAGCCAAAAGGGATACACAAAGGTGAAAAACAAAGCTGGGAGCTTTTTGCTAGTACATTATTCTTGATAATTTGCTAGATTTTTTTAAGGCTGAGCATGGTGGAAGGAAGTCTGTGACTATTGTCCATGCAAAAGAAATATTAGCTCATATTTAGTCACTCATCTACTTTGGGCAGTCTTTGGTCAGGCCACATCTTTGAGCTTTGGATACCCCAACTCAAAATGAAGAAGATAAGAGTAAATGACCTCTGAAGGTTCTCTGAGAACCCTAGCACTCTTTTCACTTAAACCTAACTCATGGGTCAGAAATAAGTAAAATTAAAAAGTTTTTTTCTTAAGTATAACATATGCTTTAGGAAAAATATTTGCATTGTTTTTCCATCTTGGAAGGTCAATTTTGCGTTAATGACCTATCACTAAGAGGTGGCAAGGTGGGGCTATGTATTGTCAAGAGGAAAATCTGAATGCAAAAATCCAATTGTTGGGAAGCAGTTGTGGCTCAGTTGGTTGGGCTCCTGTGTACCATATGGGAGGTCCCGGGTTCGATTTCCGGGGCCTCCTGGTTAGGGTGGGCCAGCCCGTGCTGCACGGCAAGCTGGCACAGCAAGATGACCAAACAAAGGGAAACAAGCAGACACAGAAAAATGCAAAAGCTAATGGACACAGCAAGCACAAGCAGCAAGGGGGGATAAATAAATAAATAAATAAATAAATAAATAAATAAATAAATAAATCTTAAAAAAAAAAAAAGCCAATTGCTCCTTCTCTGACCCACTTAACTTTATTCATCCATTTTAGAAATTAAGGTAACTAAGAATGAGAATTCAGAGACTTATAAGTACAATAGACAAACTCACCTTTCTGATGGCTCTGCAACAAAGATTAGAGACTACCCAATATAGCTCCTTTTTAGAGAGACTATTATACTTCAGCATATTTTAAGTGTGCCTGGAGAAATCCTGACTTCACAATCATCAATAAATATATTATACATTACTTGAAAGTATCTGATCGCCTTTTGGTGGGATGGCCAGGAAAACTTCCCATGTAAGTGCTATTAAATAACCATACATCTATCCTTCACTGACTGTGGTCTTTATGATGATGCCTAACTATTTGTCAGCATGTGTTGCTGAACAATTCGATGATATGAAGTTGGGCCATGTATTAGTCAGCCAAAGGGGTGCTGATGCAAACTACCAGAAAGCTGTTGGCTTTTATAAAGGGTATTTATTTGGGGTAGAAGCTTACAGTTACCAGGCCATAAAGCATAAGTTCCTTCCCTCACCAAAGTCTATGGCCATATGTTGGAGCAAGATGGCTGCTGATGTCTGCCAGGATTCAGGCTTCCTGGGTTCCTCTCTTCCCGGGGCTTGCCTCTCTCCGGGCTCAGGCTTGCTTCTTTCCACAAGGCTAGCTGTAGACTATCAGACAAATGGCTCATCTCTTTTCCTGGGGCCTTCTCTCCTTCCTCATGATCAAGCTCCTCTGTGTGCTTGCTTCCTTGGGCTCCTGCGTTAACCCTTTAAACTAGCTTTGCACATTGGCAGTATCATAGCCAATGAGGTTTATCCGAGGCATGATTATTGCTAATTGAAAACTTTAAACTTCCTTCTCTGCAGGGCAGTTTCTCTGTGAGTCCCCGCCCACCAAGGGGTGGGGGCTCAACATCCTACCGACGTGGCCCAATCAAAGCCTTAATCATTATTTAATCAAGTAAAAGTAAAACCTCTGAATCCAATACACTCTAATATGCCCAGAGGAAAAGACCAGTTTACAAACATAATCCAATATTTCTTTTTGGAATTCATCAATAATATCAAACTGCTACAGGCCATAATACTGTTACAAAGGATACCAAACAAACCAAAATACTTTTTTATAACCAACACCAACACCAGTACAAATAGTAGGAAGCAGATTCATTCATCAACAAAGTTGAATTATCTAATGGCAACCAGAACTTCTATCACATATTCAGGTCAACAGCAATATCACTTTATATCTCAGCCTATTTTCTGCCAAAGAAACATATTATTCACTTAGCATAGCATCTTTTAGTGGAGAATGAGTGATGCTATTATCTTGTTGGTACCTTCAGAATGTGCCTGGTGAAAACTCTAGAATAGTGCCAGTCTGAGACACAAGTCAATGTTGGGTAAACACATGGCAAACTCCCCTGGGAAATGAAAACTGACACAACAGGATAAACAATTCAAAATAGAAAATGGGAGAGGGAAAAACTCAAGACCACTCCAAGTGGTGAATTTCCTGGTCTATTAGTGCTTTGATTCAACCTACACAGAGGCTTTGGAGCAATCAAATTAGCAAAATCATTCCTACAAAGATTCAAAACTATTGTCCTATTCTCAGTCAGTTCTAATTGTCAGCATGAGGTTCCTATTCAATTCACACAAGTACTATCCTTCCTTAAGTTCAGCACAGCTTGGGCCAGTTTACCTGCATCCAGGATCTGTGTTGCATCAGACTGTGACCGACAATTTTTAGTCTGTGACTATTGTCCATGCAAAAGAATCAAAATCCACTGAGAGGTTTTGCACATTTTTTTCCCCATTGGCATTATCAAAGCTGTTTTTGCCATGCAGCTGTTTAAGGTGTTTCCTCAAAACTGCCTTATGTGCAAAAACCATGTCAGAATAGTTACAATTATGGGGCTTATCTCCACTGTGAAGGTTAAGATGATCCTGTAAGGAACACTTCTGAGAAAAGGTTTTCCCACACATCTTAACACTGGAAAGATTTAATGCCGGGATGCACACTCCTGTGTTATGAAGGTTGTCTTTCCGAGTAAAAGTCTTGCTGCAGAGTAGACACAAAAAGAGTTTGTGCATTTTTAAATGGTTGGCATAGTTCTCCAGGTGATGAAACATTCTCGTACATTTTGGGCATTGATGATGCCACTGTAGGCCTTTGTCTATACCTCAAATACTAGGCCCAAAGGCATCTTTTGAGGCCATGATTATGCTATCACTGCCTGTGTAAGAAAAGGCATAATTGTGGAAGCATAATTGTTTCACTTACTCTGTATTCCACAGTTGAAATGATCAGGGATGGCTGGGGCTCTGATGAATGTAAAGCAATGGGTTCAGAAGAAATAAACTGGTTCTGATCATTTTTACTTCTAACCTTTGAGACATCCCGAATAGATTCTACCTTAACAACCTGAAGATCACTTTCCTCCGTATTCATACTGTCTTCAGATGAATGACTACAAGGTGAGTCCTCTTTGGGGAGCCTCTGGCATATCCCTGTTGTTCTTTTGACTGGGGAGAAGCACTCTGCTATTCACATCCCTCTTTTACTATCCATTGGCTGTTTTGACTTTATAGACTTCCACAGGGCCTGCGTGTACGTTGCTCATCTGAAGAAAACTTGCAGTAGTCAAGTAATTTACCAGTTCCATATCAGGGAATTCCAGGACACCACTATAATAGGGTAACAGAAATTGTCTCCCCACTTCAGAACTCTGTAATATGGAGATTTTCACCTCTCTGAAATCATTGGAATCATTCAGTTAAAACTGGTTTCTTAAGAAGGGGCAACCTGCAGCAAATACAATTTTATGGCCCCATGTCTCAGTATCACCTATGAGAACTATAACATTACAAAATTTATTCCCTTCTCTTAATTTGTTCATGTTTTTGTGAACCTCCATAATTTTCAAACTTGAAGTGAAGGCGATCTGATCTTTCAGAAAATTTGGCAGACCTTTATATAGTGAATCCTTTGGAGAAAGTTTCCATCATATGATTTTGTGCTCTCCAAATTATTTTCTGATCATAACTTGGTTTCCTGTGTGTCTCCAGACCCTGGTGAATGCCACCTTCAGGATCTGGCACTGACAGGACCCTGAGCCTTAGGGTTCCAGGAAGGGTGAGGGGCAGGGAACCCGAGCCAAATGGGGCCCCAAAATGATGACATGCCATAATCTTTTAAAACGTAAACATACAGACTACACACACACACACACACACATTTATTGCCATGAAAAATGTTCACATTATTTTGTTAAGTAAAATTAATTTATTTGCAAAATATAGGAACAGATTGTCCTCATTGCTCAAAAATATGCACAAAGATAGATCAGGAAGAAAACATGTCAAATTTTAGTAATGAAATCTCAGTGACTTTTTTCTTCTCTTGCATTACTATTTCTTCATTTACACATATTGTTTTGCAATAAAATGCAATTATAGAATTCTGTATATAATTAAAACATTCAAAACAAATATACAACACATAAAAAAATGAGAGGCAGCCAAAGTTTTAGCAACTATTAAATTCATTTCCTTTAATGCCTTTATGATTAGGAGAGCAAGAATGTAAATAAATGAACTAAGCATCCAATTCAATACATTAGAAAAGGATCATAAAGGCAATTTCCCTTTAAGGGACAAACAATAATAAAAGCAGGAACAAACAAATTAGAAGTTCTTAAAGTAGAATTAAATATTAAAACTAGAATTTATCCTTTGAGAAAAGAAAAGCACACATAAAAGAATTAAGGCAAAATATCATGAAAAAACAAGAAATAAAATTGATTATACTAAAATGGTATTGGAGAAGTGGTGCTAGGGCCCTGTTTTTAAATATTTTATCAGTCATATCAAAGATTTTAAATTTGATCGGTGTGGTGATTCGGTACGCATATACCCCCAGAAAATCATGTTCTTAAAACTAATCCATTCCTATGGGTGAACACCTATTACAAGTAGGAACTTTGATGAGGTTACTTCAGTTAAGGTTTGGCCTAGGGTGGGTCTTAATCCTCTTACTGCAGTTCTTTATAAACATAAACAGGAAGACTAGAGAGAGAGAGAGAGAAACAAGGAAGCAAGAAGTTGAAAGCAATAAAACCTGGGAGAGAAGGAAGAGACCAGCAGACACAGCCATGTGCCTTACCTTGTGGCACATCACTGGCAGCCGGTCTTCAGGGAGAAAGCATGCCCCGATGCCCTAATTTGGACATTCTCATGTCCTCAAAACTGTAAGATAATAAATTCTCATTGTTAAGTCAACCCATTTTATGCCATCTCCTTTCAGTAACCTAGGAAATGAAAATAATCAGAGTGACAAAGGGAAGACTTGAAATTATAAAATTTATTTTGGATGGATGTGGCACAGTGCCTGACCCATAGCAGGTGTTCAACAAATATGTGTTGAATTAATGAAAGACATTAAACAGGTGAGTTTACATTTTATATGAGAGGTTTAAAAAAATGTTTATTATCTTGTGTGAATTTATAGGATTATGTTATTATAGCTCTTTCAGGGTCTATTATAAAAAATAAAGGGAAGCCCACCTGGAGGAAGGAAGACCAGTGAGTCTTTGTAATATTCTGGGCAGTGGAATATTGAGTGCACAGTGGAATTTGAGAGAAGGAAAGAAATAAGAGATTGAATCAATAGGAGTGGTGACTTTGTGGGTGTGGGTTATGAGCCAGAATGACAATCTCAGGTTTATGGCTTGAATCTATGGGCAAATAGTAAATTCACATGGTGTGGTTGTCATTAGTGCTCTTTACGAAATATTCTGGTCCTGCCCTCTTCAAGATGCACAGTAGTATTTCACTTTCTTGCACCCTTGTGGTTGGCTGCAGCCATGGGACCAACTCTGGCCAAGGAATTGTGAGCTGAAGTGAAATGTGTCACTTCCAGGGTCAAAATGTCATTCCAGGGTGCAAGGCCCTTCAGAACTCTCTCTTCTGTTCAAGATTTCAAGCAAATTCCAGCTAATGGCTGTTCTGTCAGCCTATGGATTCAAGATGGCCACAAATTCTTTGTAAATCTCATATCTTGATTAGGAGTTGGAGTTTATTTTTCCACTGCATGAATCATAGGACTGATTGCTTAACCAAGAGGATACAGCAGAATTGATGCTATGCCAACTTCTGGTTTATTCTTTAAGGGTATTTGCAGCTTTCACTTTCTGTCTCTTGCAACACTTGCTCTTGGGTCATGACCTTTAGGACTTTTGCTGCTGTGCTGTGAGAAGACCAAGCCACATAAACAGACTTCCTGTAGACAGTTCAGCAGACAACCCACCAGAGCTCCCTGACAATATTCAGCATCATCTGCCAGCCATGTGAGTGACCCATGTTGGACATTCCAGCTCAATTTAAGGCCCCAAAAGACTGCAACCCCAGCAGACAACAGGTGGAATAGAAAACCACCCACTGAGCCCAATCAACTTACAGAACTATGAGAAGTAGTAACATGGCTGTTGTTTTAAACTATGAAATACTGGGCTCATTTGTTATATAGTAATAAATAATAGAAACAACCTGGGTCCAGGAATAAGAATGCTGATGACAGAAAGCAGACACTATCTTCATATAGTTTGATCAAGAAATAATCTTTTTTTGTGTTAAGCCATTGTGCGGTATTGGTTACAAGAGAATAACCTAACCTATCCTGACTGATAAATATAATGTCGACCAGAAAAAAATTTTTTTGTTTGGAAATAGGAAAATAAGCTCAATTTTTAATACCCAAGGGAAAACCAGCTAAAGATGTCCAGTAGAAATTTGTTCCTTGAGCACGGAAATCCATTGTCATTTTAAAGGTCTTTATTAAATATGTATTTATATATGAACTAATACATACAATATGAGTGAAACATCTGAATTTTACAACTATTTTAGTGTAATTTAAAATTCATTAAGATTTTAGAAATCTTGATTTTTTGAACTATGAAGCATTATTTCAACTGTACCAGACAGTGGTACAGAGAATGACAAAGTATTCTCTGGGGAGACACTTAGACTTCTCTAATTCATAATTGTTCAACATTTTCTCTTAACAAAAAAGATTTCTCCCTTCTTATTATGCTTTGTCTTATAAATCAGTCCTTCTTGCAGACTGAGGATTCTGCCATTCAGTGTATGTGGCTCTCAACTTCGTATTAAATAAAGATTTGATCAGCATGACATTATAATCTGCATGTTTCAGTAACTGTTCAGTTTAATGTCTGAATAGCATAAAATTCTTCAACTAATTACTGTAAATTAGATTATGAAAAGATGAAAGAATATCTATGTTCTAATACAATATAAATTCAATAAGAGCAAGTTATGCCAAATAACCTCACTTAAAAACAGTCACTGTTTTTCAGAAAGTCCCTGAGTTATTCCTATGCCGGACAAGCCCTAGAACCCAAAGGTCAAGGATGACAACCAGCTGTATTACTTTACCCAATAATGTCAATGCCCCTTTTCAGCATGAAGGTGCCAGAAAGATTTGATGTCCAGATTATCCCCAAGATTGGGAATTTTATAAAACAGAGAGGGAGGAGTTGTAACTGAGGGTTAAGAATTAACTAATAATTATGATTACTAAATCATCATATAGATGCCTCTATAATATAAAATAGCAAAATGTTGATCTATGAAATTACTGAAGCTAGCTAGAGTGGTCTCACCCCTGTTTATGGTTACTCTAGACTTAATCTTACCCTTGTGTATCCTTATCTTTGTGATGGTAATTCTAGATTGAATTTACCCTAGATTGAATTTACCATGGATTAGGCCAATCCTTGTGTACACTTATTATTGGGATGATAACCACTCCTCCCTCCTCTTTTTAATATCCATATGGAAAACCTTGTGACTGACCTCTACTCTATACTTTCCTATGCCAGAAACTTGATCTCTAATAATTGTAACTTTGTGACTTCCCTTGATTTGGGATCCACCTCCTTAATGTTTATTAATGAAGGAACCTATGCCCAATGACACCCCAATAATTTGTTAGCACCCTGACATTATAAAATATTAGAATTTCTACAGATTCAGGAGGCAGTTTCATTGCCATCTAATGTACTATCTCCTTTGCTTACACAACCAAATAAACTCTTTCTCTCTTTGAAAAAAAAAATAAAAAAAAATAAAAAAAAAATAAAAAATAAAAACAGTCACTGGACTGGTAGATCTTGGGACTGAAGATACTGCCTTATATTTCATATCCATCTTCCATTCTCCATAACTATGGAGAGATCATCAACCTTGTAGAATTTTTTTAAGGATTAAATGGGTAAAGTACATAGTATAGTACCTGGCATATTTAAGCACTTATATGAAATATGAATAAATAGTAATAATTCAGCTATAACTATTTCCAATAGTCACAGTAATATAGAGTATAACCAAAGTTGATAGGTGCATTCTCATATGTATAGAATAAAAGTTATCCTCTTTCCTTTCTAAAGAGGGAAGCCAAGTAAAATTGAGTAGTTCTGCTTTCCCATGATTATCTATTAATTTTTCACCATCAGCCCCAAGCAGCATACTTGTCTCTTTTTAT
Organism: Tolypeutes matacus; assembly: GCA_026826555.1. Classification (NCBI taxonomy): domain Eukaryota; kingdom Metazoa; phylum Chordata; class Mammalia; order Cingulata; family Chlamyphoridae; genus Tolypeutes; species Tolypeutes matacus. The sequence continues at coordinate 9,887,176 of JAKSZT010053779.1, read as the reverse complement.
TTTTCTTATTCCTTTTTGGTTTTAAACTTACTAGCAATTTTCTTTGGTGTCTATATTATTCTTCTGTAATCATTCTTGCTGCTACTTCCATCATTTTACAGGATCTGACGTTCATCGACAGCTCCTCCAGGCAGCTGCACTGATCTCTTTAGATATCCCAACATTTTCTTCTTCATCAGCACCATCTGTGATTGTATGGTCTGAAGTCCATTTTTGAGAGCCTCTATCTCCTTTTGTGGCATCTTCACTTGATTAATATCTAAACTTCTTACCATCCTTTCTCAGAGCTTTATGAAATGTGAATTCTTGACATCTTGAACTTTCTGACTTTGTATGCTACTTCTTTAAACAAGAATACATGAGTCTTGTCTTTGGTCTTTTGTGGCTCTGTGAAGTATATCTTATCATGGCACCATTTCTGCTCCACTCCTCTTTGAACTTCATCTCACCCAGACAATATCATGTTTTCATGGTTTCCACATGCAGTGCTTCACAACTCTGCTTTATTCTTCCCTTCTTTTCTACTTCTTTTGACCACAATATGTCCATGCAATACATACTCAGATTCTGTCCAAGTGATTGGGATAGAGTTTCAGGGAGGCAAGATCAGAATTAGTGTAGGCAGTCAACCTTTAATCCAAACTTCATTGTATGCTGTCTGGTCTAAGACTATTTTTACAGCAACAACAATAACAAATATGTTCTGACTATGAATACATTTCCTCACTCCATTTTTATCATCCCTGTATGGAGAAGGCATTCTGATGCCCACAGATAAAAGATTTCTAGAGTAAAGTTGAATGCCTCAGGCCATATAGCTGGTTGTCATTTGCTATTCAGATCATCCAACAGGCAGTGGATCATAAGACTCTGGAGCCAGACTCCTGGGTTACATCCCAGGAGCACTACTTCCTAGTTGCATGACCCTGGGCAGATTACTTAACTCCTCTACTGACTACATTTCCTTTTCCATAAATTGAGGATAATGATAGAACCACATTCACAGGATTGCTATGAAGATTATATAAGTTAATACGTATAAAGTGCTAGAGCATGACTGGCATTTGATGAGAACTAGCCTTACCACTTAACAAATGTGTCTGGCTTGAAAAGGAGCATGCAGCAGGAGAAAGACTGCAAACTTCAAAGCAGGGGAATGAATCTTCCCCGGGCTTGTTAATTATCAGATTTATGGCTTCAGGAAATGATTTCATATTTGAGCATTTCCTCTTTGCTGCTGAGAGTATCTATATCACAGGGTTGATGTGAGAATGAGAGCATAGCATAAAAGACTCAATTTGAAGTACAGGGTTATATTATGCAGTGTTTGTGGTAGACTGAATCATGTACCCCCCAAAAGACATGATTTTAAACTTAATCTGTGTTCCTAAAGGTGTGAACCAATTTGTTAATTTGTTCTTAATCTTAATCTATGTTCCTAAGTGTGGAACCAATTTGTAAATAGGACCCTTTGAAGATATTCAGGTGTGGTCTCATTTATGTTTAGGAATCTTTCGAGATCCTATTTAGGCATGGGTTAACTGAATTAGGGTAGGTCTTAATCCATATTACTGGAGGCCTTATAAAGAGAAGGGAAAGACAGGAAGAAACTGAGGACATTGCCATGTGATGGAGGACGGACATCACTAGAATGCTACTGACGCTGGTAGAAGGCATAGTCTTGCCAATGCTTTGATTTGGAACTTCTGGCCCCTAAAACTGTAAGCCATATTGTGGTATTGGTCATAGCAGAATGACAAATTAAGACACTGCTCCAGTGGGAGCTGTTATTGTTACTAAGCCTCTTCCTGCCCTCTAGGAGCTTATAACATATTTGGAAGGCAGCACAGGGTCTGCTTAAAAGCGTTTGCTCTGAAGTTTGATAGGTTTAAGTTTGAATTCTGGCTCTGATCCTTACTAGCTATGTGTAGCAGTTTGATATTGTTTATGAATTCCAAAAGTAGATATTGGATTATGTTTGTAAACTCATCTGTTCCTCTGGGCATATTAGATTATATTCGATTCAAGGTTTCACTTTTATTTGATTAAATAATGATTAAGGCTTTCACTGGGCCACATCAGTAGGACATTGAGTCCCCGCCCCCTTGGTGAGTGGGAACTCACAGAGAAATTGCATTGCAGAGAATGGAGGTTAGAGTTTTGAGTTGGAGCCCCAGGAAGTAAACACACAGAGAAGCAGATACATGAGGAAAGAGAGAAGGCTCCATTAGTCATGCCAGTGGCCCTGGGAAGAGAGATGAGCTGTTCGCCTGATAGTCTACAGCTGACCTTGTGAAGAGAACTGGCAGCTGAGCTTGAAGATGAATGAGCCTTGGGAGAGAGAGGAGACTCATCCAGCCTATAGCTGATATTGGAAGAAGCTGGAACCATGAAGCCAAGAGAGGAAGAGGAAGCCTGAACCCTTGCAGACATCAGCAGTCATCTCACTCTAACACATGGCAACAGACTTTGGTGAGGGAAGTAACTTATGCTTTGTGGCCTGGTAAATGTAAGCTTCTACCCCTAATAAATACCCTTTTATAGAAGCCAACAGATATCTGGAATTTTGCATCAGCATCCCTTTGGCTGACTAATACACTATGTAAACTTGGGCAAGTTTCTTGAACTCTCTGAGTGTCCATTTCCTTATCTAAAAATAGATATTCACAAAATCACATTGTCAGAACTCAACAAAATAATCTAAACAAAGAGCTTAGCACAATACGTGGAGTGTTTGTAGTTGCTCTCACTATTATCATTAAGTTGATTCCATTGTCATAGAATACATTTCAACTATAATTTATAGACTTTTCCTACAAGGAGAAAATGTATTGAATAATGGACAAAAAGGATCTACTTTGTTTTATGGCAAGTTTCAATCATATGACTCACAAAGCTGTAGATCACATGCTGGAATTTGTGACCAGTGTCTGTGTGTTGCTACTCTGCGAGTCTCTATTAAGTGGTCAACTGGATTTCCTAGCAAGCTCAATTTAACTAAATAATTGCATTAGCAAGAAGGAAGAGTAAGTTGTGACAGCATTTCATAGATTTTTAAAAAATTATAACTATTAATTATTTTTAAGGTTAAAATTATTTCAAGAAAGACTATGATTTGAACTCTGGTTCTGCCAACTACTGGGTATGAGATCTTATGGTTAGCACCCTGGTCTTCAAAATTGGTATATTATCCCTGTCTTAGTTTGCCCCAGGGCTGCTTTTGCAAAGTACCAGAAATGGGTCGGCTTTTATAATTAGAAATTTATTATGGTAAAGGCTTATAGTTACAAGGCCATGAATTGTCCAAATCAAGGCACCATCAGAGATACTTTCTCACCAATGTCAGCTACTATTGATCCTGATGTCCTGCCACATGGTGATCCAGCATAGGGCAGAGGTCATCTCCTCAGCTTTGAACTGTTCCGTGGGTCCAGCCTCTTGGGGGTTGTGCTTAAGCAACCCTCAAGTGCTCTCTCACATAGAAGGATCAAAAATGGTGGAAGGATAAAAAAAAAAAAAAGACCCCTTTTCCTTTTTCTCTCTCTTTGTATTTCTTTTTATATAAGACCCGGCAAGAGGGCAGAGACTCAAACTGAGTTGTACTTCACTGATGTAGTCCAATCAAAAAGTTCTCACACCCACAGGAATGGATTAGTTTAAAAAATAATTTTTCTTTTTGGAATTCATAAAAGAACTTCAAACTGTCACAATCCCCTATGTCATGGGACTGTTACGATGATCTAATGATAGGGTATGTGAAACAAGTAGTATATAGTATCACCTAGTAAGTACTCAAACACTATTTATTCCCACACCATTTTTCAATTCCTCTCATCTACCTCTCAAGCTCTTTGCTTTTTATCATACAAAATCATTTGTGAAGATTTAATCCAGCTCTCCTCATATCCTGACTACAGTTTACTGATTTTGCACTCTGCAATAATGTCAGTTCTTTATAATCTCATTTTCCCCAATAATCCATGCCATTCTTAGAAGGACGATGCTGGTACAAAGAACACATGGGAAATGCAAGTTCTTCAGGACTGCTAAAACATGAGTTCTGTGGGCAATTGGGGAGAAAAGAAGCTGGATATGGAAATGATGAAGGAAGGAAACAATGATGGATTTTAAGAAGTTTATCTTTTGTCCTGCAGGCAGGGGATAGTCAGTTGGGTATTTTTATAGAATAATAAAATACATGGATGCATACTTTAAAGAGATTATTTGAGGCAATAAGAACAGACGGTACATTTGATGAGTGTGTTCAGTATTTTTTAAGTTTTTTTCCCCCTTTCTTCTTTCTCCCTCTTCTTCTTTACAGCATCATACTGAACCTTTTTCTGGATCCCTCCCTAATAGGAACTGTCAGCCTCAGTTTGATCTTCACTCCTGTCACTCTCTCGAGTATATTTCCCAAAGGAAAAAGAATACTATCAGAGCAATGTAATGATTTCACACTATTCAAATATACTCAAATTGAATTTATGAAAAAAATGTCAAAAGCTTCTTCATAAATATTGCTTCTTTTTTGAAAGGATTTATTAGAGTTATAAAAAATTGGTCTTTACAGGAAATTTTCTTCATTTTAGTTTTAGGTAGGGTGTCCTGAAGGGATTCTATTACATTAAACATTTGCTTGACTATATTTGTCAGATGAACTTAAAAATCAGAAAAGTAAAATAAATGAGATATAAAAGTCAATAAAAATGGTTAAAAGAAAGAGTATTTTATAGGACAATTAGAATGACAGTCCCATTGCAGTAATAATTTGATTTATCTTAGTACACGCTATAATAAGAAACCTACAGTAATTTACTTACCACGATTCATAAAAACAGGATAATTTGAACTACTATATGGATTATATATACAATAATCATATGAATTTTATATCTCTAGTAATGTATAATTATATGTCTTGTTGTGCAATCAAGTATATAACCAAAGGAAACTATGTTACAACAGCATGCTTTTTAAAAATAAGACAAATAGCATCCCTCCATGTTTCTTTAACTCACACATTAGTTCAACAAATATGTTTTGACCTTTTACTCTGCGTCAGGAACTGAGCAGAGTCTGGGTTAAAGCAAAAAGAATTTCTTCCCTATGGAACTGACTACATACTGGGGAAAAATAGGCAGCAGGGAAATAATCACAATTATTTATTATATACTATGGTAAGTAGCATAAAAGATAGGTTCCAGGTACTATGAAAGTGTTTCACAGGGGAGTCTACCACTGAGTAGTCAAGTCCTGGCCACACACATTTTGAACACAAGCTGACCTTAAGGGTTTGCCTACTTTACCATTAGCACCTTTCTTAATCTGGCCTGTCCTACCACCAAGTCAGTTGTGGATTGAATAGTATTCCCCATAAAGACGTATTCAAGTCCTAACTCCCACTTCTAAGAAAGTAAACTTATTTGAAATAATATATTTGAAGATGAGATTGGTTAAGATGAGGTCAAAGTGGATTAGAGTGGCTCCTAATCCAATAAGACTGGTGTCCTTAGTTAGAAGGAGAAGAAATTGGGACACAGAAAACCAGACAGATAGACAACCATGTAACAGAGACAGAGATTGATTTATGTCACAATCAAGGAGCATCATAGATTGCAGGTCACCCACCAGAAGACACAGGGGAGGCATGGAACAGATTATCAACTTTTAAAGGAAACCTGGCCCTGCTGACACTTCGATTTCAGACTTCTAACTTTCAGCACTGTGAGATAATAGGCTTCCGTTGTTTAAGCTAAACTAGTCAGTAGTACGTACTGCAGCCCTGGCAATCTAAGACACCATCCAAGTTATGATAATTTTTAATCTTTAAAAAAAAAATGCCATTACATTTGATCCTCAAATCAGACAAAACTCTCTCTTAGTTTAGAGTGTTTTTCCTAGAAACCAATAAATTTTTGTGATGTCTCAGGATGTTATATATGCCAGGATTTAGGTAATTTCTTACAGTTCCTTGGACATTCCTTGAAACAAATGTATCTACCTTCCTCTACAAAAGCCATAAAATGTTCAGCAAATTACATCTATCACATGCCACTGATACCTAGTACTTCCCCAAGTGTCACCAAACACCAGATTATGAGCATCATCCTCTCCGTGAATTTTTTAAAGCATAACATATTTTAATACACCCTCTCTTATTCATATTTTCTTGCATTTATTCATTATAATTACAGTATAGCATTAGTCTACTTTTCTGAATTTAAGCTATAGAGAAGATATTTTTATTATTCTTGTTATGAATTAGGATCTTTATCAATTTTCTTTTCTAAAGCAAAGTCCTGTGTTTGAAACAGCCCTGCTCTAGAACACAGAGAGTTGGAAGCTCATTCTAATATGGGAAAGCCTTGGGTGACCCTTGACAAAGACATATACTTTTATCTGGGCCTCAATTTCCTTCTGTGTAAAATGAAAGAGTTTGAATATAAATCACTAATGCCTCTTCCATCTTTAATATTCTGCTTTTCTAGTACGTGTAAAATTCTGCTAAATTCCGTGGGGGTAGAAAGGGCTAATGGTATAGTACATATTTTTCATCATGTTCTCTGTTTATTTGAGAATATTTTCCTTATAAGTTTAAACTGTAGGAGGAAAACAAAATTTAGAAAATATTTAGAAATACAATAAAATAATTAACATTTTATCAAAGCATTAGCACTGATATTAAAATAAAATAATAAAAAAAGTAGGTTTTATTTTCCTGGCTGCAAAAACAAATACCACATGATGGGTTACCTTAAACAGTGGGAATTTATTGGCTCATGAGAGTTCAAAATCAAGGCATCATCAAGGTGTTGCTTTCTCCCAGAAGACCGTGGCATTTTGGGGCTGGCTGCTGGCAGTCCTTGGTCCTTGGCTTTTCTGTCACATGGGAATTCACATGGCAGCCTCTCTTCCTCTTCCAGGTTCTGTTGACTTCCAGTTTCTAGCTGCTCCAATGGCTTTCTCTCTACACATCTGAATTTCATTTTTCTTATAGGGGATTCCAGTAATAGAATTTAGACCCATCCTGATTCAGTTGGGCCACACCTTAACTGAAGTAATCTCTTCAAAAGGGCCTATTTGCAATGGGTCACACTCACCAGAATGGATTAAGAACATGTTTTTCTGGGGTACATAGCGCCAAACCTCCACATTGTATTTATGTTGCATGTATGTATTTTGCAGTATTGTGTTTCATTTTGAGATTATTCAGTCAAAAATAGAGGCTTATAGAGTCCATTTATAGATAGCCAAAAGTATTGGAGTAGCAAACTCTAATAATGCAATAAACTTAAAGATAGCACCTATTTCATTTTCTTGTGAGAAAGGATGATCTATGTGACACCCTCATCTAATTTTCACATGATAATGAAGTGCTTGTGCTAATGCATGCCTGTGTATATAAAGAAATATTAGTATTGTCTTTGAGCTCTGACAATTATTCCTCCCCTGCCATTTGACAGTATTTATCAAGGGAAGGTATGAATGGAATTTGACTTTAGAGACAGTATTACTTTCAGCAGATCAGAGTATCCGTGCTACTATCTATCTATATATCTAACTAACTAACTAACTAACTAACTAACTAACTAACTAACTAACTAATCTTCCATCAGCCAAGAAGGCAGGGCCCTGTACAAGTCCAATGATTGATCATTACTGTCCATTGTGTGGATCTTTTCATGAAGATTTGCTCTTTTAAATTTTTCTCATGAACACATATAAGGAATAGAAGATTAAATATACTAATTTATAAAACCTAGCATCTTTCCTATTTTCTTGGATCTTTTTCCTTAGACTTCTTTTATCTTACACCAGAATTTGTCAGAGAGAGAATTCCTTTCCGGTTGTAATTAGTCTTCGGCATCCACTCTTATTGCAGAGTCCAGAGCAAAGGCTCAGGGAAATAATGATTACCATGCCTCTCTGGGGACCAGTCCATGAGAAACAACATTCTGGAAAATTAAGAAGTATACTACCAACACAACTAGGGTCTCATAATCAGAAGAATAATTTCCAAGAAGAATAATTCCAAAAGGTGATGTTCATCCATTTTCTAAAGCGTAGATGAGGGCCATGAGCTCACCAGCATTCATTATGATTTAAATACTTTGCTCCAGGCATTTTCATTAACTGTGTTGACATTAACTGTAAATTATTCATTTTATTTGCACTTCATTGCACTTCTAATGTGTAACCATGACCTACAAATTTGAATCCAAAATTAAGAAGATCATTTTTACAAAGAGATATATGTTTCACATTCATATTGGATTCAAACCCATGTTGTTATCTCTTTTGTTTAATGGTTAGTGTGTAGAATAGATTTAACCAGATATTGACCTCAGTGACATGCTATAAAATGGATAATATTTTTTTCAACACATTTTCAGTCTGTATTATATCAAAAAAACTTTTTTAAGACAAACCAAAATAATAGTCCTCAAAAACGATTTCTCAGCAAGTCTTTCCACTTTTACAGACATTTTAATCAAACTAAACACCAAATTTTCTGGGTTTGGGATTTAAACATTTCATAACTACACAGATCCACATTACAATGGTGGGTTAAGTCTCTAAAACCCTGCTCCCCAAGACTGTGGCTGACCCACATTTTACAAACACAGAAACTAGAAAATGCCTTCAAGCCATAAAATTTTAATACTGTCCAATGCTGAGACAAGCTTTGATTTTTAAACAGAGACAGTATAGGGTGGTTTGAATGGCAGGTTCTAGATCCAGACTGCCTGGGACTCAATCCAGGTCTTTCTACTAATTTGGTGACCATAGACAGGTGTGATGGTTAGGTTCATGTGTCAACTTGGCCAGATAATGATGCCCAGTTGTATGTTAAGCAAACATTGGGCTAATTGTACTGTGAGGACATTTCATGGACTTAAAACATCAGTTAGTTGATTGCATCTAAGGCTGATTGCATCTACAATTAGCTGAGGAGATTGCCATCAGGAATGAGTGAGGTATCATCCAATCAACTGAAGGCCCTGAAAGGAGAAGTGATGTCAGCATTCAGGGAGAGAATTCCTGTCTCTACTTCAGACAGCCAGTTTCTCCTGGGTAATTCATCAAAGATCTCCAATGGAGCTTACAGCCTGCCCTATGGAATTTGTACTTGGTACATCCCCACGGTCACATGAGATACTTTTATAAAATCTCATACTATTTGCAGATATTTCCTGTTGGTTCTGCTTGCCTAGAGAACTGTGATGAATTGGTTCTTAGGAAACTGATTCTTAAAAATGGGATTTCTGTGTTGGTTAGGGGGTTTTTGCAGTGGCTTTCTACTCTGATTAGATTCAAAGGCACTATTGACTTTGTTTCAATAATCAGGAGATCACTGACAGTCCATGGCGTGAGACTAGATACAGCTACATCCATGCTTATAAGAGGCAAGGCTCTGGGTGAGAGTGTTATTGACACCTTAACAGAGTTTTCTGGAGTTAGAACTCCACAAAATGATGTTGGCCATTTTTTCCTAAATGTGCTGTGATACAGTTATAAAAGAAAGGGATGAGTTAAAGTCTTCAAATTTGTAACATAAGCACCACATGGATGATATAAAAGTTTCTATGTGTACCATGAAAGAAAATCTTGAGATCTCTGAAAACCAGACCAAAGTCTCATTGTATGAGTAGCAGAGTTAAAAGGGAAGCTAAAATCTCAACATTGCAGGGTGTCTGCTGTTAAAGTGAGGGCATTCATTGGAAAGGAATGGAATCCTGAAAATTGGGATGGAGACATATGAGTTGATAATGATGGTAGTGGGGACATTGATACACTAAATTCTGCTCAGTCTTTGCAGGATAAACCTGTAATGGTCAGCCTTGATCAAACACCTTTGTGACCTCCAGTCTGCCTTGAGGAAACAGCCACCTAACCACCAGTCAGCCCCAAGGAGTCTGCCATCCAATAGCCACCTGAAGAGATTAACCCTGTCTCACCAGATGAAACCACAATGGAATGCCCTGAAGTAATGGGCTAGACATTTCTAATCCTTCTTGTTACCTATCCCCAGCTCCCCACTTTTCTTCCACACCTATAATGAGACTAAAGTCACAGCAAGCCCCCAAAGACGAGGTATAAAGTTTGAACCATGAGGAAGTACGCTATACGCCAAATGAACTGCATGAGCTTTCCAACTTATAGACAGAAATCAGGGGAATATGCATGGGAATGGATATTAAGGGTGTGTGGAATAATGGTGGAAGGAATTTAAAGTTCAGTCATGCTGAATTTATTGATATGGGCCCATTAAGCAGAGATTCTGGTTCCATGTTGTAGCTCAAGGGGTTAGAAGGGACTCTAATAGTGAGTTCAGGTGGCTGGCTGAAACGTGAATCAAAAGATGGCTGACATTACCTGAGGTCAAAATGCCAGAACTGCCCTAGTATACTGTAGATGAAGGGATCCAAGGTCTTAGAGAGATATGAATGATAAGATGGATTCAACATGTAAAACCTGCTCACCCACCCCAGGAATATCCAGAGGACACACCTTTCACTAGGACTCTGAGGAATAAATTTGTGAGACTAACCCCATCTTCCCTGAAGACATCTGTGGTTGCTCTTCTCTGTAGGTCAGATATTACCTTGAGAACTTCTATCAGTGAACTGGGATCCTTAAACACTATGGGGATGATAAGCAGAAGCCAAGTGGCATCACTTAATTGCCAAAGAAAAGGTGGGTGTGGCTACCACAATGAACAGCAGGCTCAAAGCAGCAATCAAAATAGTCTGAATAGAAGAGACCTATGGCACTGGCTCATAGATCATGGGGTAACTAAGAATAAAATAGATGGGTAGTCTATTAAATTACTACTTGAGCTGTATAAGCATAAGATTTCTAGGTTAAGTGAACAAAAGTCTAACTTGAATTACAGAAAGAGTGTCATGGTCCCTTATCAATTCCCAGACTTGAGATAGTTTATAGACCTAGTGCTCCTTGAATGAGGGAAAGGCTAGGTCCCCTTTCGGAAAGACCCTGTTACACTGCCAAATATACTGTTAATATTCCTCCCAGTCTTATCCAAAGAGACATACCTTTTACCAGGGTATCTGTGCACTGAGAAAAGGAAATGATCAGATTTTCAGGGATTGTTAGAAACTTGCTCAGAAGTGACATTAATCCTAGAAGACCCAAAACTCCACTGTGATCCACTAGTCAGAGTAGGAGCTTATGGAGGTTGGCTGATCATTGGCGTTTTAGCTCAAGTCCATCTCACAGTGGGTCCAGTGGGTCCCAGGACTCATTCTGTGGTTATTTCCCCAGTTTCAGAATGCATAATTGGAATAGACAAACTTAGCAAATGGCAGAATCCCCACATTGGTTCCCTGACTTGTGGAGTGAAGGTTATCATGGTAGGAAAGGCCAAATGGAAGCCACTAGAACTGCCCCTACCTAGGAAAATGGTAAATAAAAAACAATACTGGATTCCCAGAGGGATTGCAGAGATTAGTGCCACCATCAAGGATTTGAAGAATGCAGAGGTGATACCCATCACATCCCCATTTAACTCTCCTATTTGCCCTGTGCAGAAAACAGATGGATCCTGGAGAATGACAGTAGATTATTGTAAACTTAACCAGATAGTGACTCCAATTGCAGCTGCTGTTCCAGATGTGGTATCATTGCTTGAGCAAATCAAAACATTCCCTGGTACCTGGTATGCAGTTATTAATGTGGCAAATGCTTTTTTCTCAATTGCTGTTAGTAAGGACCATCAGAAACAGTTTCTTTCAGCTGTCAAGGTCAGCAATATCCCTTTACTGTCCTACCTCATGAGTATATCAACTGTCCAGCCCTATGTCAAAATATTGTCTGCAGTGAACTTGATCATCTATCCCTCCTGCAGGACAACACACTGGTCCATTACATTGATGATATCATGTTGATTGGACCTAGTAAGCAAGAAGTAGCAACTACTACAGACTTATTGATAGGGCATTTGTATGTCAGAGGATGGGAGATAAATATATATATATATAGGAGCCTTACATTCCTGGTGAAATTTCTCGGTGTCCAGTGGTATGAGGCATGTTGAGATATCCTTTCTAAAGTGAAAGATAAGCTGTTGCATCTGGCCCCTTCTATGATCAAAAAAGAGGCACAACATGAGACAACCAGCAAGATGGCAGCATAGTAAAGAGCTCCTAGAATCAGCTCCTGCTACGGGGCAGTTGGTGATCTCCCAGAGCTATCTAGGGCACTTGTTTGGGGGCTCCAGGAGACCAGAAGTGCATCCTGAAATATCCTAAAAAGAATGGAAGGAGGAGACTGCCCATTTGCAGAGAAGATTCCTAAGTAGAGCACTCCATGCCACAGAGGCTGGTGCCCATCCTGTACTGGAGGCACTAGCCACCTCAGGAGCTGTTCCATGGCTGGAATTGAAAGCTCCACTTCCCAAAACTGGGGAGGAAGAAATGGCTGGGCACCAACTTCAGCTACTGATTAGTAAATTCAGCAGGCTACAGTATAATCCTAAGAACAGCTAAAGTTAGAATCTGTCCAAGTCAGAAAGAGGCCCGTCGCCACCATCTTAACTCCACACCTGACATAAGAGAAAGCAGGGCTGACTGAAAATCACAGTGCTAGTAGGGATGGACTTTTTTCCATCTAGATCAGATTGTCACTCTAGCCTAAGCCCCAGACCCATCTTGGGCAGAGAGGAAGCTGGGGGGAGCTGCGCCAGCCTCTCTGGGAAATTACAGGCCACGCCGAGGAAGCCAATGATCATCCTACCTTGGCAGTGCACGCCACCCCAGGAGCTATTCTGTGGCAGGAATTGGAAGCTGCATTTCCCAAAAACAGGGGAGGAAGAGATGGTTGGCCACCGATTTCAGGTACTGATTAGTCAATTTGGCTGGCTAAAGTATAACCCTAAGAACAGTTGAAGTTTGAGCCTTTCCAAGTCAGGAGGCTGGTAGCCGCCATTTTGACTCCACCCCCAGAATGAGAAGAAGCTGTGCTGACTGAAAATCACAGCAACAGTAGAGACCTATTTCTTTCACCCAGATTGGCCTGAAGCCCTAGCCTAGGCTTCAGACCCATCTCTGCAGGGAGGATGCTGACGGGCCCTTCACCAGCCTATCCAGGTAACTGTAGGTACATTTAGCTGGCACAGACTGAATAATCAGAAATCTACCACGGCAACTATGTTCATCTTGGACCTGCACTGCATAGATTGCTGCCCACACTTGCAGCTGCATCCCTGCCCCAGGCAGGGGAGAAAGGGACGTGAAGCTTCATCAGTCTCTCTGGTCAACTACAGTCTAGGCCTGCATGATTTGGATTATTCCACACAGCTGTGGCTCTGTCCCTACCCCTGGCAAAGGAGAAAGTGGGGAGAAGCTTCATTGGTCCTTGGGGCAATGAGGGTAGCTTGAGCCTCCACAGCTTATAGCACCAAGTACATCCTTGGCTCCTACTACACAACCAGCAAGGGAGAAAGGGCAGGAAGCCCTAAACTAAAGAGAAGAACTGCACCCAGAATAAATACTCTAGTAAGCCAGATGCCAAGACACCAACAAAAAATTACAATCCACACCAAGAAACAGAAAGATATGGCCCTGTTAAAGGAACAAGATAAGCCTCCAGATGACATAAAGGAGTTGAGGCAGCTAATCATAGATGTTCAAACAAATCTCCTTAATAAATTCAATGAGATGGCTAAAGAAATTAAGGATATTAAGAAGACATTGGGGGAAGCGGCTGTGGCTCAATCAGTAGGGCTCCCGTTTACCATATGGGAGGCCCCGGGTTCGGTTCCCGGGGCCTCCTGGTGAAGGCAAGCCCACCCGCACGGCGTGGTTAGCTGACCCAGCGAGCACAAGCAGCAAGGGGGGGATAAATGAATGAGTAAATAAATAAAATCTTAAAAAAAAAAAAAAAAAAAAAAAAGACATTGGATGAGCACAAAGAAGAATTTGAAAGCATACATAGAAAAATAGCAGATCTTATGGGAATGAAAGGTACAATAAATGAAATTAAAAAATACACTAGAATCATATAATAGTAGATTTGAGGAGGCAGAAGAAAGGATTAGTGAGCTTGAAGAAATGGTCTCTGAAAGTGAACATACAAAAGAACAGATGAAGAAAAGATGGGAAAAGTTGAACAAGGTCTCAAGAAACTAAAGGATAGCAAGAGACATGCAAACATATGTGTCATGGGTGTCCCAGAAGGAGAAGAGAAGGAAAAAGGGGCAGAAGAAATATTTGAAGAAATAATGGTAAAAGTTTCCCAACCCTATTGAAGGACATAGATATTCATGTCCAAGAAGCACAACGTACTTCCATTTGAAAAAATCCGAATAGACCAACTCTAAGACACATACTAATTAGAATGTCAAATGCCAAAGACAAAGAGAGAATTCTGAGAGCAGCAAGAGAAAAGCAATGCATAACATATAAGAGATACCCAATAAGATTAAGTGCTGATTTCTCACCAGAAACCATGGAGGCAAGAAGATAGTGGAATGATATATTTAAGATACTGCAAGAGAAAAACTTCTAGCCAAGAATCTTATATCCGGCAAGATTGTCTTTCAAAAATGAGGGTGAGTTTAGAATATACACAGATAAATAGAAACTGATAGAGTTTGTAACCAAGAGACCTGCCTTGCAGGAAATACCAAATGGTTTTCTATTTAGATGTAATATTCTTGCATCTATGCCAAAGACATACTGTGTTAATTGGGGAGTATGGAAAATGTGTGCCAAATGTACGCTGTGGACCTGGTAATAATCGGATGATATTATCTCATAATCTTATGAGATTGTAACAAATATTCCACCACGGTCTGTTGTGTTGATAGAAGGGTGTTGTGCCCTACATGAATGCTCACTAGAGGGTGAATTCAGCAGAGGAGGATTTTAATAATCAAGTGAATAAGATGACCGGTTCAGTGGATACCACTTGGCTTCTTTCTCCAGCCACTCCTTTCATTGCCTGATGGGCTTAGAAACAAAGTGGCCATGCTGGTAGGGATGGAGGTTATGCACAGGCTCAGCAACCTGAATTTCCACTCACTAAGGCTGGCCTGACTACAGCCACTGATGAGTGTCCATTCATTCAGCAGCAGAGATCTACACTTAGTTCCTGACATGGCACCACTCCTCGAGGTCATCAGCCTGCTACCTGGTGGTAAGTTGATTACACTAGATCACTTCCATGATGGAAGGGGCAGTGATTTGTTCTATTTGGTATAGTTCTAAATGCTGGATATGGTTTTGCTTTCATTGAACACAACGCTTCAGCCAAAACTACCATCCATGGACTTACAGAATGCATTATCCAGCATCATGGTATTCCACAAAGCATTGCTTTTGATCAAGGGACCCAATTCACAGCAAATGATGTGCAGGAATGGGCACATGCTCATGGAATTCACTGGTCTTACCATGTTCCCCATCATTCTGAAGCAGCTGGATTGACAGAATGGTGGAATGTCTTTTAGAAGGCTCAATTACAGTGCCAACTATGTGGCAGTAGTTTGCAGGCTGGAGCACTGCTCTCCAGGAGGACTCTAAATCAGTGTCCACTTTATGGTGCTGTTTCTCCCATAGCCAGGATTCCTGTGTCCAGGAATCAAGGGGTGAAAATGTGAATTGCACCACTCATTATTACTCTTAGTGATCCACTAGGAAAATTTTTGCTTTCTGTTCCTGCAACTTTAAGCTCTGCTGGTCTACAGGTCTTGGTTCCTACAGGAAGAGTGCTTCCACCAGGAAACACAACAGTGATTCCATTGACATGGAAGTTAAGACTGTCATCTGGCCACTTTGGTCTCCTCATTCCTCTGAATCAACAGGAAAGGAAGGGAATTACTGTACTGGCTGGGGAGATTGATCCTAACTATCAAAGGGATATAGGATTGCAAATCTACAATGGAGGTAAAGACGAGATTTCTTGGAATACAGGAGATCCCACAGGGTATCTCTTAGTACTACCATGTGCTGTGATTAAAGTCAATGGAAAATTGCAACAACCCAATTCAGGCAGGACTAACAAAGTCCCAGAAACTTCAGGAATGATGGTTTGGGTCATCTCACCAGGCAAAGAAGCATGGCCAACTGAGGTGCTTGTTGAGGATAAAGGTTACATGGAATGAGTACTGGAAGAAGGTAATGATAAATATGAACATGACCAGTTACAGAAATAAAGACTGTAATAGTCATGAATATTTCTTCCTTTTTTGTTATGAATATGCTTGTATATGTATATATAATAAATATCTTTGTTTTCTTCCCTATCTTATTCCCTTATTGTATGATATAAATTGTATTAGTGTCATGTCATAGTATTTATTTATTTATTTATTTTTAATGACACAAGCATATGCAAATTATTTTTAATTTTTTTTTCCACCTCATTGTTATAATTTCTTCCATTGCTAGAATCACCACATGTGAACAACAGAATACCATCAAGTCCACTCTAGTCCATAGTTCTTCCCCTAATCCTGAGGGGACTGGGATGGTGATGTCCACTCCACCTCCAAGTGAGAGAGGGCTTATATCCCATGGATATGGTGGGTGGGATGATCCTGCCTGCAGATGCAGGCCCTCTCCATTCCCTGGGATGGCCATTGCCCATCGTTGTCTCCTCGCCAGGTGACTTGGATGAGTCCATTGAGCTGTAGGGTAGGAGTTGCAGCACAACCGAGATTCCACACACACCTGGCACATAGGTAGGCCAGAGGCTCCAGTCTCTGGAAGTATACCTAAAAACTTCAGCATCACATATAGGTTTGAATAGAAGGGAATGATGAACCATGTGCAGGGAGGACTTATTTGAGTCCAATTCTGTCACTCTCAGGAGCACAGATTCCAAAATAGAGCCCACTGATAAGGCATCAGTCTCTGGGGCTATCCCCACTTATATAGGACCTGGGTGTCTCCAGAGCTCTCAGGAGCCCCTCTGTGTGGGGTGATAGGCACTTAGATGTTCTATGAGCTCCTACTGAGGTGTGTGTAAGAGTTACCTCTGGTGTCCTGGAGATGTATCTCACTAGCTGTGAGAGCTTGCACAATTTTTCTGGCCACTCTGCTGCAATATCTGAGAATAAGGAAGTATTAGTATCTATGTGTGAGGTTCTTCTGGGAAATTGCATGAGTTAATGTAGTACCTTGTAATTGTAAAAGCAATAAAAATATTTCTTTAAAAAAAAAAAAAGGGAAACCGACGTGGCTCAAGAGGTTCAGCGTCCGTCTACCATATGGAGAGACCGGGGTTCGATCCCCGGTACCTCCCAGTAAAAAAAAAAAAAAAAAAAAAAAAAAAAATGTCATAGTATTTAAGTTATAGAATGTTAAGTTTAAGGTTGAATACTACTCAAGGACTTGCATTCTATCTAGAGGGATTTAGTGCATATCTGGTTGTACACAGGACAGTTGAATAATTTTTAGGTGAGAAAATATGTTATTATTTTTATTCAGAGATCAAGTATGGTTTAAGATGATATGTATGGCTGCCAAGTTGACAAGGGGTGGACTTGATGGTCAGACTCGTGTCAACTCGGCCAGGTAATGGTGCCCATTTGTTTGGTCAAGCAAGCATTGCGCTAATTGTAATACAAAGACATTTCATGGACTTTAATCATCAGTGAGTTGATTGCATAGATAGGTGGTTACATTTACAATCAACTAAGGAGACTCCCATCAGCAATGAATGACATCTCATCCAAGCAGTTGAAGGCCTTCGAAAGGGAAGTGATTTCAGCATTCAGAGAGAGAATTCCAAACTGTACTTCAGACAGCCTGCATCTCCTGTGAACTCGTCAAGGATTTTCACTAAAGCCCCTGGATTGCAGCCTGCCATGCAGAATTTGGACATGTGCGTCCCCGCAGTCACATGAGACAATTTTATAAAATCTCATACTATCTGCAGATATCTTCTGTTGATTCTGTTTCCTGAGAGAACCCTGACTAATACAGCAGGTCATAAAATCTATTCTGCTTTAGTTTCCTTATCTTTAAAGTGAGAATTATAATAGTACCTACTTTACAGAGTTCCTAATTAATAACAAATTATTATGGAAAATGATAAAATGAGTTCCTGGCATACACTGAGCTCAATATAAATGTTTGTTATTATAATTACTGCTATTATTGCCACCTTAGCATTGTTCTCAAGGTAAATACCAGGAAGTATGATGAAAAAGTACTCTATAAAGGCATAAAAAATTTTTAAATCACATGTTAAAAGGGGAAAATCTCTTTTATTTCTGCAAAACTAACAAAGTAAAAAGTTTGCCATATCATCTGCTACTATAGTTTTATTTTTGAAAAAATTATATTTCATCCACACAAATTATGAAATGGAAAATTACAATAAAAATTTGTTTCAATGTACTTAAAAATAAATATGAAAGAAATATTTATATTTAATCAAATATTAAGTCATGTGTTTACCAACTATGAAGAAAAATCATAAAAATGTCTAAATATTTTAAATATTTAGTATAAAAATGAATGATTTTTTTTAAAAGCTTAGGACATATTCTGAGAAAATATAAAATTAATCCAACTTCACACTATAATGTGAGAGTTAGATTCTACTCTTGAAGCCATCCATCTAGATGGAGAGAGGTGGTGTGAAAACAAGCAGAAATCCAGTGGAAAGTCAATGTGAAAGCTGTGTGGAAGCTAGTGAAGGTCCTTAAAGGACAGTTGCACACCATAGATAGCTTTGTGAAGTGGTGACTGGAGGAAGAGACAGGCACTGAGTTAGCAATAGTCACAAAGATGTATCCCTGAGAGGTCTAGGGAGGAAAAATTGGACAGCAAGTACACCAATATCAGTTCAGTAAATTCACTGCGGGAATATTATTTATCAAAACTTAATAATTACTATTTTTAAATGATTAAACAGAACAGTCAAGAGGTTTGACAGGTTCGTAACATTTTAGCATTTATCCAAGGCTTATCCTAGTTTATTCAAATCTCTCTGACATTAATATACCAAAAATCTGTTGAGATTCTCTCAGGAAACTTCAGTAATTTCCAGATTTCATATAAAACCACAACATTGAATACTGCAGGTTTCATATGAGTTAGGAAGATATTTTACCCTAAAAATAACTAATTTTCATGGTCACTAAATTATAGAACAGTATTTGATGAGTAAAATTCATGTATGTAATGAGATAGCATGACAGAATTATTTCCCCAATCTTTTCTTTCCTTATGCATCACTTTTGGGTTGTGATTAGGGTGAAGAGAAACAAAAAGAATAAATATAGAGAAAGATCAAAGAAGAAGAAAAAATGAGAAATCGTGAGATAAAGGAAGGAAAGTTGCTTTACAGTATTGTGCTGAAGAGGCACAAAGAAATCAGTTTCCAGAAGCACTGCAGTACTACTTCCTCTCATTCCAACACAAAAATCTGACCATGACACATTCCAAAGATTTAATAGTAATGTGATTAATAACATGAACTCGGGTACCAAAATATAATTTTCTCCTTGATTTTAATTATACAATTATAAAAATATTTTTCTACAAATACTCAAGGAAGTCATAAAGTTTCAAGGTTGAAATAAACCCACTAATTTTACGTTCAAGGTAACTGGGATGCTTTTACCTAATGTGGTATTTCTGATTATATTTAGGCTGTGAATGATGACTTATATCTGTTTACAGTCATTTTCACCCCATGAAGTTTTATTTTTATGGACTCTTTAGCCATGTAGCAAAATTAAGGTTTATAATTACCCCATTTGTGACAGTGATGACAGTGAAAATGGTTCTTCTGAATGTGAAAACCAGCCACAACAGGGGCGTGGAGAGACGGGGTGTATGGATATAACCTTCTTATTATCTCCTACATCTGATTTATACGTAGAACAAATGTAAGGCTTCTGCACTGCAACGGGGAGCACTGTGTACTTTACCTACAATTATTGTTCGGGAAAGGCCCCCATTTTTAATTTCAGACAATACTCCAGCTACTTCTCCGAAAGAAAATATTGGTCCAGGTTTTTCAAAAAGAACGATCAAGCAAGATGTTATTCAGATGTTTCTTGCTTATATATAATATTCTATCAATTCAGTATTCAAGAACATCACAAAGTAAAGATACCATCATTTGAATTATTTCTGGATTTATACATTTTTGTAATTCCAGTTTTTTCATGTTCATCGGTAACCTAAAATTTAAGGAGACTGACATGAGTTGGGTGGCAGAAGACATGTGCAAAGGTTTTGAAGAACTTGGTGTGCTTAATATAACATATTTCAAGAAACTGTACTAAACAATTATATTTTTGATGAAGAATTTAAAAATAAGGAATCAGTGACTTTTGAAAAATAGTAATATATTTGCACATATGGGAAGGTTTCTTATATGATTATCCATTTGACTTTTAGCAGCTTTTTTCAACATAAAGTACTCTGAGAGATCATTGCACCTTATTTGAATGCCTCAGAATATAAGTGTCTTATAAAGCATACAGTTGAATGTGGATGGATGTTTATATTTATACAGAAAGAAATACTATTCAGAGGAATTCAAAATTCCTTACAAAAACGTATGCAGAAATAAAGACTTTATGCCCGAGCTTATCTTTTTCATACAAAATAAGTGAAAAAGCATCTCAATTTCAAAGGTCAAAAAGGAGTGAAAATCCCAGGCTTATCCACATAGGAATAGTCAAATTTCTATTGAATCATAATTTTTATTTTTTATAATGGTTATATGGGAACTTCAAATACGACCCAGTGAGGGAAAACATATACACACACATTTGAGAGGCAATGGCTGCAAAACCAGGGAGGGATGAATTCACTTTACGGGTCCTCAAAGTCCTAAATATTTATCTTCTCTCATTTTCTTGCATTTTACAACTCCCTTGTACAGAAATCCAGCGTTAAAATACAACAGAAAATCTGATGTCTCTTGCTTTTAAGATTCATGAATATTTTACATGATACTCTGCCTTCAAGGGCTTGCATCACTAGAGCATTGTACCCTTTTCTGGATGCATAAATTATCCTAAAAATGCTTCCAATTTTAAGCAAGGTCAGCGTCAAAAATCTGAATAAAAGCAGGCTTTACTTAATGTAGTGTGAATATAAAAATACACAAGTTAAGGGAAAAACATAATTTGTAACTTGCTTTTGTTTTTAATTCTTTGCACCATAGTGTTAAGTTTTATTCCATATAACCAATTATCGCTTTTCTAAAGTAAAATACATTACAACAACCATTTTATATAGAAATCACTCATTTTGATGCCTATTCCTCATTCATCAAATATTAATCGAACACTTGTTATATTCTAGACATGAAGCTAGGCACCAGGGCTACAGTGATCAACAAGAGAGACCTGGTATTTGTCCTCAACAAACAAATAAATCATTACATATTGTGAAGAGTGGGATCAAGGAAACAATGGGCTGGGGGAGGGAATGAAAAGAGAGAGAAGGTTTCTCTGAGGAAATGCCTTTCAAGCTATCCTGATGGTTGAAAAGGAGCTAGCCATGGGAAATGTGGAAAAGACGGCAGTCTTGGCAGAAGCAAGAGCAGAGGGAGGGAAGAGTGCATACTATGGTTTCAGCAAACATAAGTAACTGCAAATGACTGAGATAAGGATGCAGAATTAGACACTGGCTAGATCATGGATTTCAGGAGTGGGTCTTTATTCTAAGTAAAGTGAAGAGATTTTGTAGGGGAAAGGCATAATTTGAGTTGTAGTTCAAGAAGCTCTCTCCCAGTTTATACAGAGATTGGTTACAGAGAGGCAAAAGAATATAGTGGCTTGGACCAAGATAATAGCAGTGTAGTGAAGAAAGAAGCAAGTAGATTCAGATAAAATCTCTATTCTCTTCAGTGTTAAGAATTGCATTGAAAAAGTTTGCAATAATATATTTAGAAGAATAAAATATATTGGCTTGAACCACAAAGTCACAGAGCCTGAAGAAAACATAGATTCTACCTAGTCAGCCTCTCAAATAATGATGGAGGAACTAGAAATCCTGAAAACTGAAATATCTCATCCATAATCCCACCATGGCTGGGCAAAGCCAGGACTAGTACTCACTCCTATGAATACTCATCTAGTACACTTTAGACCATGTCATGTTAAGTTTCAGAAAGAAATCTCAAAAGGGAAAATTTGCATATAGGAACAACTACCAGCAGAACTAAAAGACTATAGATGACAATTGTTGAAATGGAAACAGTTCTGAAAATGAGCAAACTTTAAGATATTATTTTTCACATTTGATAATGTAAAGTTTCTACTGAATTTCTTGGAGGCTTTTAATCTTGTTTATTGTTGAAATTACATTATGGGAATTTTGCCTTTATGGAGACCTCCTTTTGTCCTCTAAATGAACTGGAAAGTACTTTGAAAACAATGTTTATAAATTTCTGGTTCAAGTTTTTAAACCACTGTTTATCTCCATTCCCTATTGAGATTCTATTAAAAATAATTGCTAAAGTATAAAAAAGGATAAGTTGTATAGACCCACAATCTGTTCTGGGAATCCCAAGGAGGAGCTTGGGCTTGGAAAAGCCAGGCACAAAGAAAGGCAAACATTAGAGATGGGACTAAAAGTTATAATAGTGATTGAAAATCTGTATAAACACAGCTAATCTTCTCACCCTCTCCCATGTTGCTGTCAGGTATGTACTATTCAGTTTTCCTCCAAAGAGATATCTCTCTGAGAGCTCTAGGAGGCCTAGGGTTCGTGTCAATAACAGATTTCTCACCAGCCAGCCAGTCAGTAGGCCCTGTACCAGTACCAGGGTTCTCCAGTAGTGTGTACTACATCACTAGTAAAAGGAAACAAGAATCATCAAATAGTTGAGGGGAAAAATAAAAAAAACCAGCAACTTAAAACAAAAGAAGAAGCTAAAAACTGAAAATAATTCAGGAACTAAAATACACTTAAAACAAACCACCACCACCACCAACAAAACTCTCCAATTATGGGAAGCAGATGTGGCTCAAGTGGTTGAGTGCCTGCCTCCCACATGGGAGCTCCCGGGTTAAGTTCCCTGTGCGTCCTGAAAAACCAAAAACAAACAACAAGTAAAACAAATGAAAAAAACAACTCAGGGACCTGTTGTGGCTTAGTGGTTGAGTGCCAGCTTCACACATACGAGGTCCTGGGTTCAATCCCTGGCCCCCGGAACCAAAAATAAAAATAAAAACCTCTTTAATTAGTGTGAGAGAGAATGAAGAATATATGGCTCACCAAAACAAGAGAATGCTCTGCAAATTAAAAGTTTTGAAACAAGAACCAATAGAAATTTTAAATGATTGCCAAATTTTTAAAATGTCAATAAAGAGACTGAAAAGATTAAAAAAAAGAAAGAAAGAAAGAAAATCTCTCAGAAAATAAAACAAAAAACAGAGCTAGAAGAAAGCCAATTTAGGAGTCCAACAGTGACAACATGGTAAGTAAGGCAGAATACACAATGGCTTCATCATCCAATTGATTACAAAGAGAGTTCTACACAAAGATCTGAATACCAGGAAGCAGGGATCTTTGGGGGTCATGCAAAAGGAAAGAGGAAATAATATAAACAAGCTAATTTCTCATGTATTATTGCAGGAAATCAGAAAATAATACCTAAATTTAATAGATCAAAAAGTAGTGATAAGCATATTGCTTAGAGATAAAAGATAATGATATGATAGAGGCAGCTTGCAAAACTTCACAAAACTAATAGTTAAATATTCAGGAATTTTTTTTTACCTGGTTTTTAAAAATAGCTGTTTGATATCATTTATGAATTTCAAAAAAGATTTGATTATGTTTGTAAACTGGTCTGTTCCTGTAGGCATAATACCCTTTGATTGGATTAGATTCAGCTGAGACGACTTTGATTAAATTATGTTAACATTAGGGCTTTGATTCCACCACATCATTAGGGTGACTCAGTTTGAGTCCCCGCCCCCTTGCTGGACTATATAAACAGACATTTACTCAAGTAGAACACAGAAGTAGACATACAGAAGTAGATATGTGAGAAAAGAGGAAGGGAGCTCCATAGACAGAGAATAGGATCTTGCCACCCCAGGAAGAGCAGTGAGTCATTCGCCTGATAGTTTACAGCTGACCTTGTGAAGCGGCAAGAACAACTGAGCCCAAAAAGAAACAAGCCCTCCAGCTTACAGCTGATTGGAAGGAGCTGGGACCGTGATGCCTTAAGAGAGAAAGGAAGGCTGAACCACGCAGACATCTATCATCTTGTTTCAACACATGGCAACAGACTTTGGGTGAGGAAGTACCTCTTATGGTACCTTGAGTTGGACTCTTTAGGGCCTTGTAACTTTAAGCTTTTACCCCAAATAAAGTCAAGAGATTTCTAGTACTTTGCATCAGCACCACTTTTGCTAATAGCCATATTAAAAATCAAACTATTTAAACCTATATCATCATATTGTAAACAATGGTAATAAATTCTTGAAACTTGTCACTTCCAAATTATTTTACAACTTACTATTATCTATGTATGGGCTTGAGATTATTTACACCTCTTGTATCTGTATGGCATAATACTATATAATAGTGTGCTACTGCACATCTCCTCCCAATCTGTACTCTGTGATGTTCAGTAGCTGGAAATTAGCCTTGACAAAAATATTGACACCACAGAAACCTGCAAGCACTACATATCAGGTCTCGATTTATTGTTTTGTTGATTGTCTAGACTTAAGAAAGTAACAGAGAACATGTTAATGCAGATTAAATTTAAAAGTGTGTCATTAGTATAGACATTAAATTGCAAATAGCACAAAAGTCTGAAAAGTCTGAGGAAATATTCTTCCAGTGTTAAAAAATATTATCAATTTTAGCAAAGGAATCACTTACATCATTGACAAACACTGCAATTCAAACATCCATTTTTTTTGTTTCATTTTCATCTTACTCATTTACATAATGGAATCATCAACCAACATTCATACTGACCTGGAGAACCAGTTGTTAAATATTTACTAGCAGACAGCTGCAGATAACCAACTAGAAGACTAAAAACTTAAATGGTAGAAAGTCCTTATTTCTGAGGAGTGGGACTGATGGAGGCAAGGGGCATGGCAAGGTATTGTTGCTTTTTATTGCAAGACCTTTTGTACTATTGGGTTATTTTTTTTAACCATATGTGTATACTAGTTCAAACTGAAAGCTTTTTTTTAAAAAAAAAAAGATCACATGTAATCTAGAAAACTTGAAGAAAAGTTTTAAGTTTACTTGTAAAAAAAATCATTTTATTTATTTAGTTATAAGTTTTGAGGGACAATTCTCCACGGGTCTTTCATATTTCTGTACACTTGTTAGGAGGAACATTAGCTGCATTTTGTTCTGGATTATTTTTTCAAACTATAATGTAAACTATAATCCACACTTAGTGGCAATGCTTCAGTATGTGGTCATCAGTTGTAACAAATGTGTCACACTAATGAAGGATATTGTTAATGTGGGAAAGTGTGGGTGGGGTAGTGAGTGCATCATATGGGAATCCCCTATATTTTTAATGCAACATTTATGTAATCTAAGTATCTTTAAGTTTCCTCTGCATCACTTCCATGGAACTTGGAGGAGGGTGTTGAGCGACATTGATGTAAACATGAAGGTAGTGTTTCTTGCTGTAGTGTGAATAATAAATTCCTTTGTCTATGACCCAGGGATCTTTTATCTTCTGCCAATATCCAGGAAATAGCAGAAAACTAACTTCTTGCCTTGAAAGTAGAGTAAAATCTCAAACATTCACAGTTCTTGACAAGAAACCTCCAAAAAAAGCACCACATTATCAAGAATAAAATATTTTGCTTCCTTTCCCTAGCATTCACATATTGGTAGATTTCCCAAGAATATAATGAAGCTTAAGTTTCAGGATCCTGTATTTGTACAAATATCTCTCTACATATTTTAATTCATATTTTTTAACCTTTTCTTTTTTAAAAAGGGCACCCATATTGATTACAAATCAACTCCACAAAATTTTCATCCATTTATGAGTTACTGGTTATTGAATATTATGGGTATGAAAAACTATAGTTGAAGTAATTAGTGCTTATGCTTTTATGTAAAAAGACAGTATGATTTAAGTCATGAGAGCCAGAGCTAAACATGGAGATTAAGTTAACCACTTTGTAATTTTTTACTGAGTTAATGACACATCAATTGGTTCAGCTATGTGGTGAGCTACATCAGTTGTTCAGAAAACCAATATGAAAAAAATGAATAAATCTTTACAAATTACAAAGGAAATTATAAGTACAATCAACCTCAGTTAGATTTGAATTGAATTTTTATAAGTCTTTATATGAATTAAGCTTTCTCTATATTGGTATATTTGATATTTTTGGATTGATAAATTAAAGTATTCTGGGAGGATCAAACTAGTGGTAAGATATACAGGAGAGTTCTTGTAATTTTGGTCAATGTTTATTTAAAAAAACATTGGTTTATAAGTTGTTGCATGTATCATCTCTACTTCTCAAAGGTCAAATACTTCTGGTCTTTGCCACATGTTGCCTTATGATAAATGCCATTTTTTAGAATGGTTAACACACATATTCATGGATCAAAAAAAAAATCCCTAAGTCACTCATGATACCAGTATTTATAGATTATAATTTTCACACAACTAAAGAACACCATCTTCTATATCATTTCAATATAAAATGTATAGGAAGATATCATATCACAATATGGCCTAGTGGCATTCTAAGTTATTTACCTTGGTTTCTTAACACAAAGCTGAATATTTTTCTTCCAAAACATGTACATTTCCTAAATAATTATATATCTTTATTATTACAAAAAACTGATATACAATGAACCATTAGAAGTTTAGCTCTTCTGACTAAATTGGTCACTCACTAGAAGCTAGTAATTAGTTACTAGCCAATTATTGAACTTGACTTATTATCCAATTATACTAAAATTTTCTAACTAGTCTCTCAGAATAGACACAGTTTCAGTGACTTTTACATCACTACCCAGCTTCAGCTTTCTCATGTGTAAAATGGCAGTATTCTCTATCACTGAACACATAACATGCTTTATCTTATAAAATGCTCTTGCAAATTAGGATTTAGCTAATAATGAAAGATAATTACCTACATAAAATACATAAATAGGGAAAATGCCTTACTTACCAAAATGTGAAGAGAAGCTATAAAACAGATCCCAAAGGAAAAATAAACTAGTAAAACAAAACAATCATGATTCCAACAGTCTTGATTAGTCAAAAGGGTTTATTTTAGTGAATTCATTATATAGAATTATAACACATATTTTGCAAATATGTTTTATAAATGGAAATCTCCAAGAATATTAAATATAGATGGTAGGTCATATCTTCTTTATAGAGAAATACTCAATTTCTTATCAGAAATATAAATTTAATTTGTTGATTAAGATACAGAGCATTTTGACCAAATGGGTTACACAAGTGAAAATGCAATGTAGCAAATATAGAGTGCATTAGTTGAAGCCATTTTGGGAGCCCTCAAAAGCAATAGAAGTAGATGGGCCTCTAATAGTCTATAGCTATTAGCCTTGTAGAGGACTAGGAGAATTCTAGGAAGTTCTATTAGGGGAGAGACAACAATGTGACCTGTATATTTTATAGATCTACATTATGTGCTATTGACTAACCTTTATCAACATTATTAAGGACTTAAAGAAGTTTTCAATAGAAAGATTCAATTTTCTAAAGTGACTGGTTCAGTTTACATTATTAACACTTTACAAACACATCAGTTTTATGTTTTAAACTACAATTTTTATATTCCAAGAAACAGGGAATAAATATAGGGAAAGAGGATTTACTTATGCCAGTAATTTCTACTTGCTGTTTGTGATAAATGGTTTGTTCATCCAACTGGTCTAGAATTAATGTTAAAAAAAATAAAATCTCATTCATTCCAGTTAAATGGAAGAAGGGCTCATTTGCAAAAGAAAAATGGATGCTGAATAGTATATTTTTAAAAACATACATGCTTTCAATTATATTTAAATACATTATGACCATTTTGAACATTCTGTTTAGTTGAAATTGTATGTGGCCTGCTTTAAAGAAAAGAAAAAGTTAATGCATACAGTATTCCTGGGAAATATATAAGTAGTCACAGTACAATTCCATTTATTGCATCAAATACAAACTGAGTATATATATTAGACATTGTGCTAAGGACTTGTGATATGAAGATAAGTTTGATCTTGTTGTCTGATTGGTAAAAGAGACATATATAGGTCCAGAATAATGATGGTATTAAGATAGAAGCATTTTTGGGTTACTGTGGTAACAAAGTCAGCCTGAAAACTAATTCAGCTTTAAAAGTGGTGGTAAGAGAAGGCTTAGAGTTGTTAGCTGATATCTGAATTGAATCTTATGGATATATAAGAGATAGACCAGCAAAGAAAAGATGTCACTTCATTCCAGGGAGAAGGAAGCATGTGATCGGACAGTAAGGCAAGAAATTGTCATTCATGTGACCAACAACATTACAACTATATCCGTTATTAAAGAAATTGTGATTTAGGGAATGGTAGGAAACTAAAAAAGGGACAGTGCCCACCTCCCACACCTCCGTATAATATTTTAGGTAATCTAAGCACCTCTTAAAATATATGTATATATATATATATAAAATAACATTTTTGTAAGCAAATACACATATATGCATATATATTTATATATCATTTTACAAATGTTTGTATGTATTGTGAGAATTTTGATTTTTACCCATAATAAAAAAAAAAAAAAAAAGGGACAGTGATGGGGATTAGATAACGCCATGCATTGTGTCATGTTAAGGAGCTGAACTTTATCTTGCAGGTGACTTGTTGTTATTAAAGGTTTAGGTAGGAAATTGTCATAGTTAGATTTATGTATTTGCAGTTTCTTCTTTTTAGTACATTAAAAAATAAATTTCTCAGAGGATTATGGGAAATCGCAGAGTAGATTGCTTCAGGACTCAGTCCTTCCACCAAAACAACTATTAAACAGGTAGGAACTGTCTGAAACAACTATTTTGAAAATCCAGAGGACAGAGAACATTGTACAGCATCCAAGGAAGAGTGAGAGGAAGAGGCTCTCTACGCATGGAGGCTACCGGCACCCATCATTCATTCCTGCCGGGGCCACCTTGAGGTGCAGCCCCTGGCTAGGTTGCTGGTGACAGAAGGGACATAAAAATTCTCTTCCCAAGACCAGGGCTGGGACACCAATCACTGATAGAGCTTTTGATTAGAAACTTTGGAAAAATGAGGGTCTGGCTCTGAGGGTGGCCATTGTTCTGTACTTCTTAGGGCTGCGGGAGCCATTTAAATGAAGGGCTGCATTTTCTTGACAGGACAGCAAAGTTCAGCTTTGGGGAGCCATTGGGGAAGCTTTTGCAAGCCTTCCTGATAACCTCCATAGGGCACATTGGAACCAGTCTGCACCCACTTTATGGGGGGTTCCTGGCCCTGTTTTGGTGGGGAAAGACTACTTGAGAAAGTTCTCTCTGGCATGCCCCTCCTCCCAGAATTTACCCTCCAGCTAAAAACAGCTTGAGATGATGAATGGAGTATAAGAAATGAAAACAGGCTGACAATCTGGGGCAAAGGCTTGCTGGCTTCAAATATGTGAGAGAGTGAGGTGTGTCACATGGGAAACAAAGGGACAACAAAACTTCTGAACAGGGGAACTTGAAAACAATCAACAAGCAAAAGCTCAGGACAAGACATAGGCCCAGAAATGAAGGGAAAACCCTGCACTCTGCATTGCCTTGGGCCGACCTTAATGATATGAGGACTGAAGCACAAGAAAATCTCTGTCTTAACATCAGCTTGTTACAAACTCAGGAATAAATCCCAGAGTTAACATTTTAAAATATTAAAATATACAGTGAGTAACCAAAGAGTACTAGACAAACAAAGAAAAAGGAAATGATGGCCCATCCAAAGGAAGAGATAAAAATCCAGAAAACACAAAGAAGATGAGAATGTGGGCATACTGAAAAAAGACAAAAAACCACCCTAATTGTTTTTAATTAAATTTCTATAAAGGTAGGTTGAATTAATTGTAAATAATTGTAAAAATAATTTTATAATTATGCTAAATTTTCTACAAATTGCAAGATTTATAAATTACATTTGAAATTGTACATTATTAATGATAAATGTATTTAAAATTTTAAAATGACCTTAAAAATGCTTGAGGAGATAAAGGAAAATACAGAGGAAAAAACTAAAGGATGTCAAGATAACAAAGAATGAGCAATATTAGAATCTTAGTAAAGAAATAGAAATTTTAAAAAGGAACCAAATAGAACTATTGGAGTTGAAGACCACAATAACTGAAATGAAAAATTCACAGCAGAGTTTCAAGAGTAGATTGAAGCTGTCAGAAGAATCAGTGAACTCAAAGACAAGACTTTTGAAATGAATCAGGCTGGGGAACAGAAAGAAAAAGGAATTACTATAAATGAAAATATCCTTAGACAGTTCTGGGACATCATCAAGCATAACAATTTACACATTATGGAAGTCCCAGAAGTAGAAAAAAAAGAGAGAAATAATGACAGAGAACTTTCCAAACTTAGCAAAAGACATGAATATGCACATCCAAGAAACCCAGAGAACACCAACCAGGATAAAAATGAAGGAAAATAAGCCCCAACATATATTGATCACAATAGTGAATGCAAAGGACAAGGAAAGAGTTCTGAAAGCTGCCTGAGAAAAGCAACATGTTACATACAAGGGAATCCCAATTAGATGTAGTGGCAATATCTCATCAGAAACCATGGAAGCAAGAAGGTGGTGGGTTGAATTCTTAAAGTGCTGAAAGAAAACAAATGCCAGCCAAGAATAATATAGCTGGTAAGACTTTCTTTCAAAAATGAGGGAGAAATTAAGAAATTCTCAGATAAACAAAAGCTGAGGGAGTTCATCACCACTAGACCTGCCCTACAAGCAATGCTAAAGGGAGTTCTTCACACTGAAAGGACAGAACACAAGACAGTGGTTCAAAGCATCATAAAGAAATAAAGACCTGTGGTAAAGGTAACCATTTGGGTAATTATAAATGCCAGTTTTATTGTAGTGTTATTGTTTGGTATGTAAGTCCACTTGTTACTTTCTACAGATGCTAAAATGTAAATGCACAAGTAATGATAAATCTATGCTTTGTACAAACAAAGTGGAAAGATATAAGTGGTACCAAGCACAAAAAAGATGAGGGGGACAGAGGAATATAGGAAAAATATATGTGCATGTTTTTGAATTTAAGTTGGTTTCAAACCAAATATGATGGTTATATATTTAGCATGTTAAATTTTACCCTCATGGTACCACAAGGAAAATATATGAAAAACAGATCCATATATAAATGAGAAGACACTCAATATGGTATAGCACAAAAGATCAAATAAATATAAAAGCAGGCATTAACAGAAGTGAAGAAAAAAGGCATATGGCCTACAAAGGCTAAATGGCAAAATGGAAGAAGATAGTCGTGCATTAACAATAGTGACCTTAAATGTAAATGAATTAAACTCTCCAGTAAAAAGGCAGAGATTGGAAAAAAAAAAAAAAAGCATGGTCCAACTATATGATATCTGCACAAGACTCACCTTAAATTCAATGATACAAGTAGGTTGAAAGTAAAAATATGGGAGAAAAATAAAAAGAGACCTGGGATATCTATACTAATATTAGATAAAATAGGATTTAAGTCAAAAACTGCTATGAGAGATAAAGAAGGTCATTATATACTAATAAAGAGGACAATTAAAAAGATAAGATGTAATAATTATAAATATATAAGCACCTACAGGAGAGTCACAAAATATATGAAGCAAATGCTGACAGATTTGAAGGGAGAAATTAACAATTTTATCTTAATAATTTGAGACTTTAATATACCAATTTCAATAATAGATAGGACATCTAGTTGGAAGATAAATAATTAAATACAAGACTTGAATGATACTTAAATCCTACTAGACTTAACAGACAAATATAGAACACTTCACCCCTACAAAAAATAGAACATTCTCACATGCACATGAATCATTCTCCAGGATAGACCTTATGTTATGGAACAAAACAAGTCACAATAAATTTTAAAATATTGAAATTATATAATTATATTCTCTGACCACAATGCAATGAAGCTCTAAATAAAGAACAGAGGGAGAAATGAAAAATTCACAATTATGTGGAAATGAAACAACATATTCTTAATCAACCAGGTTAAAGAGGAAATCACAAATTAACTTAGAAAATATCTTGAAGCAAATGAAAATAAAAATACAAAATACAAAAACTTATGGGATGCAAATTTGGCAGTGCTGAGGGAAATCTATAGCTCTAAGCCCCCTCTCAATCATAAACAGAGTAGGCATCACCATCCTAAAATCCTCAAGTTTGAGAAATGAACAAACATAAGGGGGGGATGCAACCATGGACTAAAGTAGACTTATTATTATTCTAGCAAGGGAAGATCTTGTAACATTGATGGGCAGTGGTCACCAGAGGTTCTTAGGGGAGGGAAAGGGAAGAATAGGTATAACATGGGGCATTTTGGGGACACTGGAATTGTTCTGCATGACATTGCAAAGACAGATAAAGGCCATTGTATATTTTGTCAAAAATCTATAAAAGTGTACAGTGCAAAGTGTAAACTCTAATGTAAACTATTGATCATGGTCAGTAGCAATGTTTCAATATGTGTTTATCAATTGTAACAAATGTAACATACTAATGAAACATGTTTTTAATGGGGAAAGTGTGGGAGAGGGAGGGAGTATGGTATATGGGAATCCCCCTAAATTTTTGATGTATCATTTACATAATCTAAAGCTTTTTTAAAAATAAAATTTTTAAAAAGAAGAAAAACTTCAAATCAGAGACTTAGCTTCAAAACTGGTAATGATAAAAGAGCAAATTAAACTCAAAGCGAGCAGAAGGAAGAAAATAACAAAGATTAAAGTGGAGATAGATGAAATAGAAAACAAAAAACAATAGACTCAACAAAACCAAAAGTTGGTTCTTTGAAAAGATCAATAAAATTGACATAAATATTGACAACTCTTTAGCTAGACTGACAAAAATAAGAGAGAGGATGTGAATAAATAAAATCAGAAATATAAAAGGGGAACATTAATACTGACCCTGATGAAATAAAAAGATGATACTAAAAAAAAAACTATGCCAATTAAGAAAAGGGAAAACGACAATTGTTGGAGAGGATGTGGAGATATAGGAACACTCATTTACTGCTGGAGGGAATGTAAAATGGTGCAGATGCTGTGGAAGACAGTTTTACAGTTCCTCAGAACTAAGGATAGAACTACCATACGACCTTAAATCCCACAACTCAGTATATACCCAAAAGCATTGAAGGCAGGGACTCAAGCAGATATTTCCACACCAATGTTCAAGGTGGCATTGTTCACAATTACCAAAAGATGGAAGTAACACAAGTGTCTATCAACTGATTACTGGATAAATAAAACGTGGTATATACATATAATGGCATATTATTCAGCTGTAAAAAGGAATGAAGTCCTGACATATGCGGCAACATGAATGAAATTTGAAGACACCATATTGACTGAAAGAAGCCAGACACAAAATTACAAATATTATATGATCTCACTGATTTGAGACAATTAAAATAAGCAAATTCATAGAATCAGAATCTAAAATATAGGTTACCAGGGTACAGGGTAGGGATAGGGAATGGGAAGTTAAGGCTTAAAATATATAGGTTTCCTATTTGGAATGATGGAAATGTTTTGGTAATGGATGGTAGTGA
Organism: Tolypeutes matacus; assembly: GCA_026826555.1. Lineage (NCBI taxonomy): Eukaryota > Metazoa > Chordata > Mammalia > Cingulata > Chlamyphoridae > Tolypeutes > Tolypeutes matacus. Next base: position 9,853,387 of record JAKSZT010053779.1, on the reverse strand, counting down.
TATTAGCACTGAATGTAATTAGCAGCACTGAAATATATATCTGAATGTTATTAAAAGGGGAAATTTTAGATTGTATAGATGTTAACAGAATAAAATTTTTTTAAAAATCCATGGAACTATACTACATAAACCATATACCCTAAGTTAAAACATGGACTATAGTTAATAATACAATTTTTAAAATGTGCTATCATCAATTGTAACAAATGTTCCACACCAATTTAAAGTGTTAATAATAGGGTAGTATATGGGAATCCTGTATTTTATGTAGGATTGTTCTTTAAATGCACAACTTCTCTAATAAAAAAAACAAAACTTCTCTTTAGCATTTGTTTTGTCATTAATTTGTCTAGAAACATCTTTAGAATAGATAGTAAAGGATAAACTTCAGTAAATTCCATGTCCATATCAAGTGTAATTCTAATAATAGTTACTAATTACAAAAGTAATCTGATACTGAAAATCATGATAGAGGGAAATTGTTTGAGTCAAACGTTTTTCACTTTAAAATAACTGGAACAAATTAGACAAATCTACATACTTCTTCCATAACATGGAGTAAACATTTTAAAGTTACCCAATTGTATTTTGCTATATTAACAATAAAGTAATGAATATGTCTAACATTGATAACTTTATGCACTTATACGTTTGGAAAAAATTAATAGAAAGATAAAGCTATAACTCAGTCTTGATATGGGTTTAATTTAATACATTATCAAAAGTTATTATTTAAGAGAGCCAACAATTAACTTTTATAACTTGTACATAGAATTGAACAGATGCTAATTCCATGGAAAAAAGCAATGTGACTCCTAGATATGGACATGTTTTCTAGGACATGTATGAGATAACGATAGATGGAGAAGTTAACCTGTTATAAAATGTTATGATAAATATGAAGAAAAAAATAATAATTATACATACTACCCATAAAAATGGATATGAATATGAATGCATATATACGTGCTTGATTAATATGGACACATGTGATAGGTAAAGTTAAAGCAAGGCTCTTCTTCTTTTTCTTCTTCTTATCATCATCATTATATGGCAGAATTTATAAAAATAAAAATAAAGAAAAGAGGGAGATGAATCCAAGTACATTAAAACATGACCAAAGTTAGACACTGTAAATTCAGAAATAAGATGTGAAATTTTGTGAAATTGGAATGTAACAGGGAAAACCATTTACATTAATACTCATAGCTTCTTCCCTTCCTCAGTCTGCTTAGTTTCCTACTTGGTTCTTTTCTGGGTCTTACACACCTCCAGTTAACGGGTGGGGAAGATATTTGAAAGGATTCATTAATATTGGAAGGGGCAAAACATTCCTAGTGAGAGAAGGTGTTTGTCCTGGGAAGATAGCCATCTTTGAGTAGGAAAGGAAGAGAGAAGCAGGGAAGAATGAAAAAGAGGTGGGGTGTTCAGAGAGAAAAATAGATAGCAACTCTGTGGGACTTTGGGGGAAATAGAGAATTACAACTCATTTAACTGAAAATAATTGATACTGAACTTTAGAAACAACTCCTATAATTAAAAATGAAAGAGCCAAACAACTAGATAAAAAAGATGAGTTGGATATGGAACAGCAGCTCTAATAGTGAATGAAAATAGGAAATGATGGTCAAATTTCCCATTGATATTTCAGGGAAAGAGAAATTGAAAGAAATCAGATGCCATTTTGCAATCATATTGTCATTTTTTTTTTTTTTTTTTAACTATACCAAGAGTTGGCTACAATTAGGCAACATGGGAGCTCATATGCTCTTGTTGGGCTTTCAATTGGTACAACCACTTTAGAGAGCAATTTGGCAACACCTGGTAAATCTGAAGATGCTCAGAACTTATTGTCAGCAGCTTCACTTGTAGATATCTATTCTAGAGAAGATCCCACACATCTGCCCAAGGAAACTGTAGCCGTTTGGCTGTTTGATGTAATTATGAATTCTAAAAATATATACTGGATTATGTTTGTAAACTGGTCTGCTAATCTGGGCTTGATTAAGTTATGATTAGGGCATTAACTGGGCCACGTCAGTAGGACTTTGAGCCCCACCCCTTGGTGGGGTGGGAATCAAATATAAAACGCAAGGCAAAAGACAGAGAGTTTTGATATTGGAGAGAAGGCCCCAGGGAGAAGAAAAGTGAGCCGTTTGCCTGATAGTCTACAGCTGACCTTGTGGAGTAAACAGAGGTGCTAAGCCCGGAGAGAAAGGGTGCCCCAGGAAAAGAGGAACCCAAGAAGCCTGAACCTTGGCAAACATGTCTTGCTCCATCACATGGCAATGGACTTTGGTGAGGGAAGAAACTTAACGCTTTATGGCCTGGTAACTGTGGACTTCTACCCCAAATAAATAACCTTTATAAAGACCAACCAAATTCTGGTATTTTGCATCAGCACCCCTTTGGCTGACTAATACAGAGACATATACCATGTTGTTCACTGAAACACTTTGTTTTAGTGGAACAGAGAAACAATCTAATGTGTTTTATGTGGTTTATATATCCAACCGAATGTCATATACAATGAAAATGAATGAAACACAGCTACTTACATTAACATGGGTAAATTTCAAAAAATAACTTCAAGAGGAAAAAAGAAAAATGTGGAGACATAGAACATCATTGCTTTGAATCCTTAGAATATAAAAAGTAATAGTAAACATTTTTTGGGATATACAGATGAAATAAAATTTCAAAGGATTACACAGAAATGATTTAAACCACTCTCCTCTGTGAAGAAATATAGGGAAAGAGAAAAGAGAGAGGAAAACTTTTCTGCATCTGTAATTTTATTTTCACTTAAGGCAAATATGACAAATGTTAGTTTTGTTTAAAATTGGTGGTGAATACAAGGATACATGATATATTATTTTCTATATTTTTCTAATTGTTTGGAATGTTTTAGAATAAAACATGGCTTTGATAAGAAAGCCAAGAAGCAAAGAAGCAAAACATATTTCTCTACTTTTTAAAACTTTAAAGCTTGAGTATCACCTTTCAGAAATATTCAAAGTAGTCTCTATTTTATTGGGGGAGCACATTTTTGTTGCTAAGTTGTTGCCACTTTTGCTTGTCTCATGACATTTTTATGATAGATTTTTATCATGTATTCTCAAATAAGTATACTTATAATTATATAAAACACTGTGTTCATTTCTGTAAAACTACCAAATGACAGCATACTCCTTTTTATAGTAATAAATTGGTAAGTTTATTTGGTAATTTGGTAAGTTAATAACTGAAGGTGCCTAGACAAGTGTACGACTCCTTACTCCACCCCTTACCCAAGGTATAGAGAACTCAGAAAAGCTTCAAAGAACTTTCACTGCAGCATAAGGTTAAATCTTTCTTCCTGGTATGAGAAAATTCACATTGCTGCTGAACTACCTGAGAAATCAAAGACTCTTTTCCACTGAGTTGTAAAGATATTGCACTAGGTTTTGAAACTACAGCTATTGCTAACGGAGCATTTAGAAATTGCTGCATGGCAGTTATGTTTCCTGAATTACATATATCATACATATATTGCTTGCAAACTTGAATAATAAACCTTAGATGAAAATAGTCAAAAGTGTTTTACAATTTCCAATTAAATTATTATATAGCTCTACTAGGAAAACAATATGATTGATTATTTATAAAAATCAGCAAAGACCAAAAATTATTAACATGGCCAGAATTTCAGCTGAACCTACACTGTCTACTTCAAGGACAAGGTCTTTCATTTGTTCTTCCTGAGACTTATTGCTATTATTGTTAGGGTTAGAGTGAAGCTTCAATATAAGAGCCAGATCCCAGGCCTGTAATAGCTGTCTTTATGTATTAAGAGGGGAGAACCAATAATATGTCAGGATTTTATGATATTTTCTGGTCAATTTAGTAGTCCCCATAAATTGCCCTAGGGATCTAATCATATTATTTAGAGAGCAGATGCTGCACAAGAAGTGAAACCGTTTTCCCATAACAAGCCTCTGATGAAAGTGACTTATTGTCATGGTGCTTATCTCAAGAGGGGTCTAGCATCCAGGTTCAAAACCATTCACACACCCATTGCAGCCTACAGGCACTAATGATGGTGATGATTTTCATGGTCTGGGCACTTGTCGAGAGTGAACTGGACTGAGACTCTTCTATATTTCACATTAGTCCTGGAACAGCTATTGATATGAGCAGTATTAATCACAGCCAACTTGGGCTGGATTCAAAGTGACCTAAAAGAGCTACATTCTACTTCTTGTTATCAGTTCCCTGGGGCAAATGCATTATGAGCTAACATGTTCACATCAAGAGAAAGTATGTCTTTTGATTATCACTTATGAGTACAGACTTCTGGGGGAGTCTATGACAAGCAGTGGACCTGCGTCTAATGTTCTAGTTAACACTGTCTAGGGATAGCACTTCAAAACATAAAAGGGTGAATTTTGCTTCACAAGAGATGGTGCTCATTATTATTATAGCTACTGGATCCACGAATAACAATTTTTGAGGTCCTACTTGAAAAGACTTAAATGTCTCTGTGGGAAAAAAAATGAAGAAATTTTATTGGGAGACATAAAATGTACAAGTGCAAAAACATGTAAGTCAGGGATGTTTCTTGGCAATTATTTCCCATTTTCCACATGCATGCTCTAAAGATCTAAGTTAAATCCAGAGGATAATGCATAATGAAAACATACTTTTCTATGACTTACAAACACAAATAAGGAATTGGTTTTCTTTGGTCATCCCATTGGATATTTGATGTGTAATCTTTATAAAGGACACCATTAGTGGTATGATAAACACACTTGTGCAATGGGGATTATTCGATTTATCTTTAGTTTCCAGAAAGGGAAGACCTGCATAGTGTTTTGAATTTGATACTCTATGATGCTATTGTAAAAAAGGGGTGGGTAGAGTAGTGGGGAGCTACTGTTCTCTTTAGGAGCAAGGTCTGTGGGGCTTTGAAATTAAATTCGTGCACTGAACGTGACCATTAAGAAATTCTCTAGAATGTGAAAATCAAAGTAAAGCCTGCACACCTGCAGCACGCAACAACAGAGTCACCTGGCAGCTCATTAGAGATGCAGAATCTCAAACTCCATCCCACACCTTCTGAATCAGAATCTGCATTTTAACAAGATCCCTGAGTGTTTCATCTGTACATTAAAGCTTAAAAAGCACAGCTCCAGAATAAGTTAAAGAAAATATCTGAAGACTTTCTAGAGTTGTTTACTTCCCCAGAGGGATGGATGGCTGGGAGGCCTACCTGAAATTTGTGTCAGAAGCTAAAAGGCTTGGAGCACCCAGATGCTAACAGTCAACAGATCACCATCATTATTATTATCATCAAATACATGATTCCTGAATTACTTCATCTTCTGGGGAAAAAAAGCATTTTTATCAATGTCAGTTTGAAAGAATTTCTATTACATTTAGTTATGACCAGTGGTGATAGTACCATATCAAAAAGAGACAGATACACTGTTTCAGGCCAATGCTTCAGAAAGGCCTGTGAATAACTACCTGGGGAGAGGAAAAGGCCTCATGAAGAAAGGCCTCTTGTTAGGAGTTCCAGTCATAGCCCCATGGCCAGGAAAATGAGAAAGTTATAATCTGCTTGACCTAGAGAGGCAGTTCTTACAGGATGGTATATATGCATTCTGTATTCTAGAATATATTCTTATGCCTCTTGACAAATTTATATCTCATAAATTCTATCCATTTGGTATGTCATTGGAATATATTTTGTCAGCAGAAGTATAACATTATATTGAGTTTCTGTATGAAAGCTCACTTACAGACACTATAAGGGTTATATAACTCACTCTTGCCTTAATTTTAATATCTTGAATTATATAGGAAGACATATCGTATACATTATACTGTTTGGTTTTAAGTCACAGAAACCAAACTTTAAATTCCATGGGAAAGAGAACAGCAATTTATTGCCTGAGAGAATATGAGAAATGACTTAGAAAACGCATGCACAGGAATGGCAGGATGCATTCCTTAGAGTTAACTGAAACCAGGATGTCAAGCATTGCCAGGACTTTCTCTTTCTCACTCTGGCTTTTAACTTATTTTGTCTTTGGGTGAGCTTTATTATTTTTCTTTACCTAACAGATTTCATCCATGTGTTCAGAAACAAGACAGCTGACTGTTCACAAGTCTTACTTCTGATAGCCACTGCCATTGAACTGGGGTTGACACCATGGTCCAAAGTTCAAAACTTTAGGCATGGCTCAGATTTCTCAGCTTGGGTCAGATGCCCTTGGTGGACCAATAAGCTGTCATCTTGGAGAGGCTCTTTTTAGTAAAGACTCTTATTCTGACTGAAATGAGAGTAAAAATATGATAATTTTGCAAAGACTAATTGTATGGAGAGAAAAGAAGAAAAGTTCTCTAATGATGGACTGACCAGACAAAATATCTTGTTTCTTCTGAATGTATTCATATAATGGCTTAAAAAATAGATACAATTCAAAGATTATTTCTTCAGAGTGACAGATGGATTTTATTGTTGAAATACTGTATGCTATGGATTTTAAAAAATATGCCACTAAAGTATATAGAAAGTCAAAAGATATTATTACAATTTTCAATTTAAATTTTATTATATTGTTGTGATGGTTAGGCTAATGTGTCAACTCGGCCAGGTAATTGTGTCCAGGTGTTTGTTCCAGCAAGCACTGGGCTAATTGTAATACAAGAGCATTTACGAACTTCGATCACCAGTGAGTTTACTGCATGGATAGCTGATTACATCTGCATCAATCAGGGAGATTGCATCAGCAATGGGTGATGCTTTTATCCAATCAGTTGAATGCCTTAAAAGGGGAAGTGATTTCAACATTCAGAGAGAATTTCCTAGCTTGTCTTTGGACAGCCAGCTTCTCCCAGAAACTCATCAAACTTCATTGGACTTTCATTGGAGCCCCTGGTTTGCAGCCTGCCTGAGGAACCTGGACTTGTGCATCCCCACGGTCGTGTGAGAGACTCTTATAAAATCTCATATTATTCACAGATATCTCTTGTTGATTCTGTTTCCCAAGAGAACCCTGACTAATACAATTGTGCTGCAAGGGAAGTATATATAATAAAAAATATTGAAATATTTGTTATTAAGGGAATGATTAAATAATTACAGGAAAATAAACAGAATATTTTTCAGTCATAAAAATAATAGATAGAATGTAAATTCTATAAAGGCAGGAATATTTGTTTTCTTCACTGAAATATTACAAGTGTCTAAAATGGTACCCAGCACAGAGCAAGTACTTCAAGATATTTATTGAATGAATGAATATATGAATGAAATCTGTACATGCTACTTAAAAAAGAAAAAGTATTACATTGAGTGCAAAAGATGAGTTGTATAAATAATATATATAGCATGACTATTTTTATTTTAGTAAATCCTATGTACATACAATAATAAAATTACAATAGTAGTATCTAACATTAATTAAGACTTACTATGTTTCAGGCATTTTTTCTGTGCTTTAACAATTATTATGTAATTGTTAATTCAAACCTCATAACAACCCTGTGTGTAGGTTTCACATACTCTTTATGCTTGTGGATATAATTATTTGAGCAGATAATTGATGGACACAGCAATCTGACACTTGTTCCTGCATACTAATGTATTTTGCTATACTAACTCTTAAATATGTTTGTATATTCACTCATATGTCCATTTATTTTTCAACTGAGACGATAGACAATAAGCATAATAAATAAGTACAAGTACAATATATATATATATAATCTTGCATGGAATCAATGCTACAGAAAAACAAACAAACAAACAAAAAACAGAACCAGGCTAGGGTATCAGGAGTGTCGTGGCCAAGGTTACTGTTTTAAGTAGGGTGGTCAGGGTATGCCTCACCAAGAATGTGATTGTTGAGCAAAGACTTTAAAGACATTAGTGCCGGGGGATATCTGAGGGAAGAGCATCCCAAGCAGAGAGGAAAGTCAGTACAATTCTTTTATGATTGCTTCAAATTTCTCGGTAAGGTAGGAGACTGGAGGCTTGATCTTGCCTGGTATATTCAAGGCATTTAGTGTCTCTCAAGTCTCTGGAAAGGAAGGGCAAGGAATGAGCCCAAGATAGAGGCCAGAGAGGTAAGAAATGAGAAGAAAGAAAAGGTGTGGAGCAGACTTCTAAGAGAGTGGCCTGTATAAAATAGATGGCCTTCATAGAGATGTAAATGTGCTTGTGTGCATACAAACACATATAAACAGATGTATGGAAGATAAAACCCAAACTATTAACAATGGTAGTCCAAGGATAGTGGTGTGGGAGAGTTGGGTGATGGGAGAGACTGAGGAGGATTCATAATTTTTATTTCATATATTTCTATGTTATTTTAATATTTATAAAAGTTGACATTATTTTTGTAATTAATGTATAGGTTAAAAGAGATGGTTATCAAATAAAATATATATATATTTTAGGGAAGTTATAGGCTTACAGAAAAAGCATGCAGAAAATGCAATTCCCCTGTACCCTCCCTATTGTTACCACCTTGCATTAGTGTAATATATTTGTTAAAATTTTTGGAAGAATATTATTATGATTGTACAATTAACTATAGTCCATGGCTTATGTTTAGGTTCACTTCGTAGTTTTTGAAAAATTTTTATTCTAGAAACATGTAAAAATCTAAAATTTCCCTGTATATCCACATTCAAATATATAATTCCGTGCTGTTGCTTAGGTTCACAGTGTTGTGCTACCATCACCGCCATCCATTACTAAAACTTGTACATCATCCCAGATAGAAAATCTGTACAATTTAAGCATTAACTCCCCAATTCCTACCGCCACACCAGCCCCTGATAAGCTATATTCTAGTTTCTGACTCTATGAAATTTTTATTCTAATTATTTCATATCAGTGAGATCACATATTTGTCCTTGTGTCTCTGGTTTATTTCACTCAAGATGATGTCTTCAAGGTTCATTTATGTAGTTGTATATATCAAAGCTCCATTCCTTTTGGTGGATTATTAATATTCCATTGTATGGATATAACACATTTTATTTTTTCATTGACATTTGGGTTGCTTCCACCTTTTAGATATTGTGAAAAATGCTGCTATGAATATCGGTATGCAAATATCTGATCAAGTCCCTACTTTCAATTCTTTTGGGTATATACTTAGAAATATATACTTAGAAGTGGGGTGGTTGTATCATTGTGTAATTTATAATTAACTTTCTGAGGAATGACCAAACTGTTCTCCACACTGGCTGTAACATTTTACATTCTCACCAACTATGAATTAGCACCTGTTCTTCCATATCCTCTCCAAACACTTGTTATTTTCCATTTTTAATAGCCGCCATTATAGTGGGTCTGAAATGGTATCACATTGTGGTTTTGATTTGCATGTCCCTAATGGCTATTGATGTTGAGCATCTTTTCATGTGCTTGCTGGTCATTTGTACATCTTTTTTGGAGAAATGTCTGTTCAAGCCTTTTGCACATTTTAAAGTTGGGTTGTTTGTCTTTTTGGTGTTGAGCTGTAGGATTTCTTTATATATTCTAGACATTAAACCCTTATTGGATATGTGGTTTCCAAATATTTTTTCCCATTCTGTACATTGTCTTTTTACTTTCATGTCCTTTGATGCACAAATATTTTTAATTTTGATGACATCCCATTTATGTATTTTTTTCTTTTGTTGCTCATGCATTGGGTATAAAGTCTAAGAAATCATTGCCTAGCATGAAGTCCTGATGATAATTCCTTATGTTTTCTTCTAGGAGTTTTATAGTGTTTGTTCTTATATTTAGGTCTTTAATCTATTTTGAGTTGATCTGTATATGGTGTGTGGCAGGGTTCCACCTTCATTCTTTTGCATATGGATATCCAAATTTCCTACCACAATTTGTTGAAGACTCTATTCTTTCCCCATTGGCACCCTTGTCAAAAGTAAGTTGGACATAAATGTGGGGCTTGATTTCTGAACTTTTAATTTGATTCAGTTGGTTTATATGTCTATACTTATGTCAGTACCATGCTGCTTTAATTACTATGTCTTTGTAATAAGTTTTAAGATCAGGAAATGTTAGTCCTCCAACTTCATCTTTCTTTTTCAAGATGGCTTTGGCTATTCAGGGCTCCTCACCTGTCCATATAATGTTTTCAGGACTAGGTCTTTATATCCCACCCCGGCACTGGCAAGCTCCACTCGGAGACTGGGCTGCAGTCTCTACTGCTGCCTGACACAAGGCTAGGGAATGGGAGATGGTAGCCTCTGCAGGAAGGGTGAAATTATTTACCACAATTTACCAGCCACTTCTTTCAGTTCTTCCATGGATGCTACAGTGTGCCACTAGACTCTGAAGTTTCAAAATAGTTGATTCAGACAGTCACTGCCAGTACAATAATTGCTTTGGTGGAGGGACCAATTCTGGAGCTTACTCTCCACCAGCTTCCCATAATCCTGTGCCTTAAAATATGTTAAGTAAAAAAAATTGGCTGCCTGAATTGGTGTTGCTGAGAGCAACCCCTTTTCCAAGAAGTATCAGTGACTTTCTAAAGAGTTAATAATAAAAGTGGGCATATTCCAAAAGATAAAAATAAAAAGTACTCTGCAAAAATTGCAGCTTAAGCAACAATTGGAAATAAACTAGTTTTAGCTTTAATATAAATAGCCTGTCAGAAATAAACTAATATCTTATAATAACCAATCTATGATCATCTTTCACCTTTATAATGCAGAACCTAAACATCAATCACTCTTGTAAATTCCCCTTTGAAAAATCCCCTAATTGTGTTTATAAGCTAATGTAACTTGCTAACTATTTTGGCATTCTTATTTTGGGTTAAGATCTCCCTATTTAAACAATTCTCTTTTAATAAACCCATTATGTTATTATTGGTGACTCAATTTGTTTTGATAGTTTCAGTGAAGAAATGAAATATATGTTTCAAAATGAGTATATAGTAAATACCTAAAGCTACAATCAATGTAGATGTGTTCTCTGAAATCTAAGGATACTAGGTCAAATCTCCTAGTAATTGCCCAGGTAAAAAGCATGAATAGGTCTGAAGCAGAGATGAAATCCCACCTTGCAACCTATCAGGCTGTTTATTGATTAAAAGAAAATAAATATATTAAGTATATAAATAGATATTTTCTAATTGTCATTGATGTCAAGGCCATTTATTACCAATTTTCTTAGTGAATACAATGGATTCTTCATAGATCTTATTTTATTTGACTCTTCTGTAGCTTTTAAGATTCTCAACTGCTGTTTCCTTCTTGAAATCCTTTTCTCATTTGACTTCAATTACCTCATACTTCCTTGGATCTCCTCTTAAACTTCTAACTGCAACTTAATATTCTCTTTTATGGGCTTTTCTTCCCATGTTTTCATAAATTCATTCATTCATTAAATCAATTGGATTTACTGAATGCCTCCTATATGAAGCACTGGGAATACAGCAAGGGAAAAAGGAGAAAAGAAAAGAAAACATGGTACTTACCTTAGGGAGTGTATAGTATAGTAAATATTGGTCTTATAGAGGGTTTTATCCAGGCCACACTGGCCCTGGATGACTTCATCCAATCCTTTGAATAATTAATAAATCAATGCCTTTCAAATCTACGAATCCAGGCCATGTGCTTCTCCTGAGATACAATTATGCCTTCATACCCTACTTCCTCTGTGAAGCTTCACCATAGTATCTTTTGTCCTTCCTTCCATTCAATCTTCTTTCCATTCAACTTGAACATATAAAGCATCTACTCTGGAGCTACAATAGTGAACTAAATGAAACAAAGACCTGGCCCTCATGAAACATGGCATAAAATTGAAGGGACAGACAATGAAAAAAAAACTAATAGCTTTAAATATGATAAATGCCAAGAAGGAATCTTAGGTTTATAGGATTACAGAATTGTGGAAGGGTGGCTATTTTAGAGAGGGTGATGAGGAAAGATCCCTATAAGATGACATTTGTTTAAGAACAGAATAAAGTATTGGAGTGGGAAAGTAAAAGGACTGCAGAAAGAGTGTTCAAGATGAAAATGAACTTTTCAGTTCCCACAACAGAGACTGTCAACGCCCTTAGATCAGAGTGTGCAAAGAGGGAAGTTACAAAATGCATCACAGAGCAAATGCCACAGAGACAAGCAGGGGTCCGATAATATGCAATCATGTAGTCCATACAAAGAGTATGTTTTTCACTATAAATGAGATGGAAAGACACTGGAGGTTTAAGCTCAGAAGTGATGTTATCTAATTTACACTTTTAAAAGTGTATACTGGTGATTGAAGAACATCTTTTAAAGGGAAAGACTAGAAGAGAAATCAGTTAGGATTATTTAGGTACCTATTTGGATTCTCTACTCACCTATTGCTGAAGCATAGGTAAGAGATGATGGTGGCTTAGACTATTTGATAAGTGGGAGAACCTTGAAAAGTGATAGTTGGAATAGAATTGACAGGACTTGATCATGGATTGGATATTGAGGGTCAAGGAAAGAGAAGAATCAGGATAAATTCTAAGTTTTGTATGAGTAACTATATGAATGGTTATACCATTTGCTGAGTTGAAAAAGACTGAGGGACAAGCCAATTTGGAGATAAATTGGGGGGATTAAAATTTGTGGTTCACACCTGCTGTGCTTGAGCAGTCTTCTAGACTTCCAGATGGGAAAAACATTTAGGCAATTGGAGCAAATAAACTGGATCAAAAAGGACATATTTAATCTGAAAATATAAATCTGGAAGTCATCAGCATATAGATGGCACTTAAAAGGTAGGATTGAATGAGATCATCTAGGAAAATATAGTGGAGAAGGAGCCTAAAGCCTGATTCCAAAGGAATGCCAGCATGTATAGGTTAGAAAGAAGAGGATCACAAGGGAGACTAAAAGGAATGGCCAGTGAAGTACTAAAAAAGAAAAAAAAAAAAAAAAAAGACAACTCAGGTCATAGTTCTATATTTAACAAAGATGATATAGAAACCTCTCTCATACATCATAAGTAAAAATGTCAGATAAATTATTTTTTAAAAAAACATCTTTTTAACACATAGCCAAGCTTGCCAAAACATGCCAAACCATAAACAAATTTCATGAAAGTTAGATATGATAAGAAAATTATTCAAAGTGGTATAATAAGTAAATTTCCCATTACAAGGGTAAATGCATACTAAAACCAGTGACTTCCTTAGATGTAAGAGTCAAACCCTAAAGATTTAGCCGGTTAGAAAAGGATAGGAGAAAATATCTAGGATTGAAAGCAGAGAAAGAGCCATGAAGTATAATACCGTCAGTGGGTAGAGTACAAAAAATGCATCTCCCTCTAAATAAAGAAGAGCATTGAGGGTACACATGCTTAGCTCAAATTTGGTTTTAAGTGAAAGGAAAAGAAAGAAAAAAGTGATAACTAATTGGATTGGCTTTCTTAACCTTCAGTTCACCCTCTTTCTATTGGGAAGGTTGGAAAACTTAAAGCTAAATTTTCAGACCTTCCAACCATATTTCTAGATATGAATTCATGCAAGATTTAGGAAGCAAAAATGAAGCAAGAGCCTCTTCCTGTGGCAGATGCAACCATCATATAAAGCTCTAGGAGATATTAGTGTATGCAGCAGCTAAATTTCATGTTCAAATGTCTAGGAAACAGATTGTTGGTTGTAAGTATTTGTGGCAGCCACAGTGATAGTAGCAGCAACAAAAATATTCTCAGGAGCACTGGACCATAGCTAAAATGGTGAGATTTTGAGCTCTGAAGTCCAGGCATGGCCACTTGATTTCCACTTCTCTGGCTCTTCCAATCCTTTTTTTAAGCATCAAATTCTTTTGAGTATATCCTTTCCTGCTTGAAAGAGATCTACCATTTTCTGCTCATGGCACTAACCCAAGACTTTGATAAATCTCCCTTAAAAATTCCTATCCCTATGTCTGTAATCATTCTGGTCTGGAGCTGGACTCCACAATATCTCTGTGCCTTGAAAAAACTAAGCCAAAAATGTTTAAAGATGTCCCAGATAGTGCCCCCTCAGGGGACTGACAGAAGTAACAAATATTTATCTCTGGAGACCCATTTTAAATTCAAGCCTCAAATAAATCGACCAAAAAAAGTTCACAGAGCTCACAATAGGAAGATCTCAACATTGACAAGAAAATAAGTGACTATGAATGAGAGCCAGCAAAAACAAAACAAAACAGAAGACTACAATTTCAAAATAAGAAATATTGCTGAGATTACTATTATCAAAAGCAAACCCAAAATGAGCATGTTTATCATATTTAAGGGGGAAATGAGAGATTGAATTATGACTAAATAAATAATAGAATACTATAAAAATTTATCTAGTATACTTGGAACAAAAAAACAAAAACAAAAAAAGGGACTGCTAGAGTTGAAAAATGTTATAATTAAAAACTATAGTTTTATTAAATAGCATATTGTATATAACAGAAAAGAAAATTAATACAATATAATGTAAATCTGAAGAAATTATATAGTAATCATTAAAGAGAGACAAGAAATAAAAGATGGAAAATATGAAAGGGAAGTTAAGAGATGTAGAGTATAGAATGAGAAGTCTAACATAGCGCTAATTGGATATCCAGACTGAAAGCACAGATAGAATATATTAGAAGCAATATAAAAGAGGTAATTTTGGGGAAATTTTTAAAAATGATGAAGGACACAAATCTTGAGAATCAGGAATACCAACAAATTTGGAGAAGGACACAAATCTTGAGAATCAGGAATACCAACAAATTTGGAGAATGGAAAAGAAAAACAATACATATGGAAATAGCATGGTCACATTTCAGAACAAAGAGAAGATTTTAAAAGCAAAAATGAAAGCCAGAATATAATGCGATGCTATCTTCAAAGTGCAGAGAGAAAATACTTGTTAAACTAAGCTTTTCCTTTCAAAATCAAATGCTAAATAAATTCAATTCCAGACACCAAAAATTGAGAGAAAATTTCTAAAGGCTACATTCTTCAGAAATAAGGAGAATTCAGGTTCCTGCCTCTGGATAGTTCATTCGCTCATGCCATGACTTTACCTGCCCTTTACCTTCAACAGCTCTGAAGCAAGAATAAAGGGCACCTGTAGCACAAGTCTGGCCAACTGGATGCTTTCTTTGACTTCTGTATTAGTCAGTCAAAAGGGGTGCTGATGCAAAGTACCAGAAATCTGTTGGCCTTTATAAAGGGTATTTATTTGGAGTAGAAGCTTACAGTTACAAGGCCCTAATGAGTCCAACTCAAGATTACTTCCTTACCAAACTCTGTTGTCGAGGCAAGGTGGCAGGTGACATCCGCGAGGGTACAGCGATTTTCTTCCCTCTTAAGGCTCCATGGGTCCAGCTCCTTCCGATCTCAGCTGTGGGCTGGCATACGGCTCATCTCTCTTCCCAGGCTCAGCTGCTCTGCTCTCTTCACAAGGTCAGCTGTAAACTATCAGGCGAATGGCTCATTGTCCCTGAGACTGCAGGATCAAAGTCCTCTTCCGTGTCTATGAAGCTCTTGCTACTGTGTATCTACTTCCGTGCTCTTGATTAAGCATCCATTTATATAGTCCACCAAGGGGGCAGGGACTCACCCTGCATGCCCTAATGACATGGTTGAATCAAAGCCTAATTTTAACATAATTTAATCAAAGGCATCTTTGCTGAATCTAAGAAAATCAAAGGGTATCATGCCCAGAGGAACAGATCAGTTTACAAACATAATCTATATCTCTTTTTGGAATTCATTAATAATACCAAACTGCCACAACTTGGAATATTGAATTTGAAACACAAGCATGGAAGAAAGGGTAGAGAGTCTATATGATCATTTCTTCATCCTGCTTCCTAACTTTCCAGAGCAATTATGCTCCTTTCTACTTTTAAGCTTAATTCCCCAGATTCCCATTAATGAGCCCAGCATACTTTCACAAATCACTTTGCTGAAAGTAGCCAAAGCCTTTTTCTTTTGGCTTGCCCAGTTAACAACTATAACCTATATAGTATTAATGTGAAATCTATATTAATAATAGTGTAAAAAATATTTGCTTATTTGGGAGTTATCTATGTTCCACGTAATATAGCATTATTTCACAAGCTGGTAGTATATACTTGCCTATTCCAAAGATTCACTTTTTTGCAAGATTTTTCTTATTATTTCATGATTTTTAAAAACAGATCACTAGGTATTTTAGAGCTTGATACTGGTTGAATTCTCCAAGAGCTGATTCCTAATGTCAACATAGCATTACTCACACTCTCATTTAAAAAAAAAAAAAAAGCACACATTATTGGTTATTTGGCCCTGTTGAGTCATTGAAAAGCTTACAAGGCTCAGAAAATACACATATGATATAAGAAAAACTGTGAAATTATAAGTCAATTATTTTCTATTAAACTTGATGCTTCCCAGACGCCTATTAAACATCCTTGACCAACTGTTCTAAAAAAAAGATGTAACAGCTAGAGAAATGATATAAGGAATGCACTTCAAAAAAACAAAAGAAAGGAAAAGAAACTGTTTCAGTGCTGAGAATTTAAAATAGAATATAGAGTACCCATTTTTCCAATAGTCTAAATATATATTTATTTAGTGAGAAGAAATTGTGGATTTAACATCAATACAGGAAACACACACAAAACCTCTATTCACTACTTGAAGATAAAGAACAAGGAGGTGATAATCAAATGAACAATCAATATTACTCAAAGTATATGCTCCTTGTTTAAAAAAAATTAAACATGATTTATTGAAGAAACCATCAAAGTAATCTGTTCAATGTTGGAAAATATCTATAGCTGTAGGGCTACTGTTTTGGGGTTAGGAGGGAGGTGTCAGTCAATATCCTTAGCTGCAAGCCACACAAATTGAACTGATCATCTTAAGCAGAAATGGGATTTATGGTGAGCATATTAGCAGTTCACAGAATTGATGCGTGGCTAGAGAAGTAGGCCTGTAAAATGTAGGAGGGCCAAGGAGCAAAAGGCACATCAACTTCACTCATGCTTCCTTTTTGAAGAGATCACTCACAGAAATCATAATGTAATTCTGCTCACTTACAAGGAAAACAATACAGAAGGTAACGTAAAATGTATAGAAATTCATACTGAACTGACATGATTTAAGAATAGCAGTTGGGGGGCGGCGGATGTGGCTCAAATGGTTGGGCGTCTGTCTGCCATATGGAGGGATCTGGGTTCAATCCCCGGGACCTCCCGGTAAAATAAAAAAAATAAAAAAAAAAAAAAAATATATATATATATATATATATAGAAGGCGCATGGGCTACCAGGCTCTGTGTGCCAGTGAGCCTCCAGGCCCCAGGAGCCATGCAGCAAGATGATGATGTAACAGGAGAGAGATGCAGGGGAGAGACAAGAAGAGATGCTCCCAAAGCTCCGAAAACCAGGAACCGAGGTGGTGCAGATGGCAGAACACCTCTCTCCTGCATTGGAGGTCTCCAGGATTGAATCCTGGTGAAGACTGGAGGAGGAGGATGAGAAGAGATGGCAGGAAACAGACACAGAGAATTGCCCAGCGAATGGATACAAAACAGCAAATGGGGAAGGGGGGGTTTAAAATGGATACAGTAAATAAATAAATCTTAAAAAAAAAAAAAAAAACAGAATAGCAGTTGGAAATGAAATGTGTCATTGCAATTTGTGGATAAACTCCTTAAAGGAATGCTATTTATTGCACAAATTTCTCCAAATTTCAGTATTATTACAATTGAGGCAGATAATTCAGATTATATATGACGCAAAATCAAAATTTTCTCTCCTGTAAGATGTCTACTTGTTCTATATCATCAATTCTGGTAGCTCAGGATTAATTCTCATCATTATCAGTGGCATAACATGAAGGTACAATAAGCCAAGATGACTAAAAGTATTGCAAGAAAAAAAAAGCCTGAAAAGAATGGAAGAGAATCTATATATGAAAGTTAATCCCTTAAGAACAGCATATTTATAAGCTTTCTGTAGGTAATTAAATTCAGGTAACCCAATCTGAAAATGCCCTGAAAATGTTAAATTCACACAATGGTACATTTGATTTCATCTGGAGTACAAAATAATAGATTCTTTCATGGAAATATTGATTTGAAAGAAAAAATAATCTCATATCAAAACACCATATTCCCTTGATGTTATAAAATATTGCATCAAAAATTAGAATCTCAAATATGATGCTACAACGCTTTATCTAAAAAATGGAAACTGAAGTAATGGGTTTCAGACTTCTCTTTACCTAAATCCCCCCTTAGTTGTGATCTAGTTTATTAGTAAGGAATATATAAATATTATATGCCAATATGAAGAATTGGGTCAGGACTTCTGATACCTTGGGAAGAAAAATACTGATTTAGAATATATACAAGACATTAAATGTATTCAAAAGTATTTTTAAAAGAGATATTTGGCTTTTAAAATGGTGTCACCTGTTATCAGGATAGGAATGGCACAAAAACAGACATGTGTTTAGCCTGGCTGGTTGCTGCTCTCCTAATAATAAATGTGGGTAGGGAATTTGGCTTCCTAGTATAAAGTATCATGTAAGATTCAAACAGAATTGGTGAGTGGTTTAGGGAAGAAAAGACTAGTGTTTAGTCTTTTCAGGGATTCAAACTCTGCCTTTTAAGATTTTTTTCATTAGAATGCTAACCTCCATGCCCACAAAGTCCTCGATTTTCTTTGATTTCTTTTTCTTTCACAGACAAGGACAGTGTAAATGTACCTTATGTTTGTGTGTTTTTCCCCTTTAGCGGCTATATTTATTTGTCACTTTCTGATGAACTGATGAACACCAAAGGCATTTTCAAAAGCCTTGTTGAAATGCAACAAGCTAGACTGGCCCTGATGAAACTGTAAAAAAATAGCTTTGTCCTTTGTATTTCTCCCTCCCCCTTTGCCTTCACTTCTACCCTGTTTATCTCACTTTCCACAACCACCCTAACCTCTCTCGCCTTTTTTCTGGATGTGATCTAGAATAACCAGCTCCTTC
The DNA here is from genome assembly GCA_026826555.1 of Tolypeutes matacus. NCBI lineage: Eukaryota > Metazoa > Chordata > Mammalia > Cingulata > Chlamyphoridae > Tolypeutes > Tolypeutes matacus. Next base: position 9,834,393 of record JAKSZT010053779.1, on the reverse strand, counting down.
CCTCCACCCCACTGCCCTCTGACACTCTAGTAGGTAAATTCAGTTTTTCAAACCTCCCCATCAAAACCTAGGTTCTTAGTTTGATTCTTTCAGATCACTGCTATCTCTTAAATACAATTTAGGTAATTTGATAAACTCAACATTCAAATAGTTTCTAATGAGTGTGTCAACATGTTATTTCATTTCAGTTATCAAAATGCATTACGTCATGAATCTCCTGGTATCGGAATCTAAACCTAAAGAAAGGATTCTGTTAATAGGAAAGAATGCTAAGTCAACAACTTTTCAAACTTTGTATAGAAGAATATGTAGCTTGTGCCTTCTAGAGTAATAAAGAAAGAAGACGATTCATGGTTTCATTCATTAATTCATTCATTCTCAGCAACTGAGATACAATAATGAAGACTCCTACTCTTGGAATTTACATGGTGGGGGCAGGGGGAGTGTTGAGAATAAAACAATGAACAATAAGCATTAATAAACGTGGAAATTGCATATATATATTATATATATATATACACACACACATGCACACACACATTATAGCAGGGTTAGGGAGGTTTAGGAGGGGGTTGGGCAGTTGTATTATTCAATAAGATGATCAGGGTAGGCCCCCTAAGAATGAAAAGTTGAAGAAACACTGGAAGTGTAATGGACTTAGCTGTGCACATTTTTTAAGGAAAAACATTCCAGGCAAAGGCCATTAGATGAGACAGTACAGGGAGCATTCCAAGGCATAGCCAGGTGGCCCATGCCTAGAGCAGAATGATTCAAGAAGGGGAGAGATTAGGAGATGAAATGTGTGTGTTGGATGAGGGGGTCTATGATGTTGGGTCTTGTAAAGCATTGGAAGGACTTGGCATTTTATTCTTACACCATGGTTCCAAGATATAATACTGTGTGGCAGGCTAGTGGGAGTCATATTTTGAGGCAGGTGGATCTTTTACACATAGCAGTTGCTTATGTGTAAGGATGGCCGTTGCATGGTGTCTGCATCATGCCAAAGGACCACTATAATTAGAACTTAATCAACTATGTCTGATAGAAATCTAAACTAACCCATGTGCTAAAACTGCAAGTAACTCAGTCTGGGTTTGGTTTAAATCTTCCTTCTTGTCCCTGCATAAAAACTTTAAGGATATCTAGTAACTTCTCACAAGTTATTATCATAGAGGGAATTATTACTCTAAAAATATGTTTCTTCCCTATAAATTTAATGTTGAATGCATTGTCTATACTAATATTTATATAATACTATAAGTCAGAACTAATCTTAAGAATGGAAATCTGTTAAAATACATTTGTTATGTTTTGGAAGTACCTGATTTCTTTTCTTTGTGAATAAAAGAGTAAGTTGTACAGAGTAAGGGAGACGTAGAGCTATTGGTATTGAGTTATGTCCTCTCTTTTAGAATCCAGAAGACACTAGCTAAGAATTCTTGTGAATGGGTGGAAAAGGTATACTTAATCATTTCAACTTGAATTATTCTAGGAAGTTTTGTCCTGTGGCAGACTGCTGTGGGGAGGGAATGGTTATTGTTACCTCAATCCATTCCTCTGCAGAGGGACCCACTTAAAATATGACTGCTAAAGGAGAAAAGTCATATCTCTAGAATGACAGCTCTCTCAGCTCCATTGTGTCTCTTTTGAAGGCTGCATAGCTCAGAGAGCTGCAGAACATGAGGCATTTGAGGTGATGTCAATATCTCTTTTCCCTGCACTTCCTTCTCCCATTTGCCATTTCTGAACAGCCCCACATGAAGAAAAAGAAAAGGTGGTGAAACATGATTTTAAGAGAAAAATCTCAAGTTTCCTTGATAAATTAATAAGTTTATCTTAGTAGCTAAACATAAATTCATTTCCTAATGCATTTTTATTTCACATTTCTGAGCTATAAAGTAAGTTTATAAAACTCCAATTAAACTCTATATTTAAGCATTTGTCCTTGGCATATATTCTTTTATACAAATTATAGATATTAATGAATCATCCATGTCTGCCTATAAACTTGGGGTCTTAAATGCATATTTAAATATTAGCAAGGCTTTCATTAAGATGCAGAAACATGGGTGGTAAAGCTAATGGAAATACTTCGCTGTTGTCTTGTCTTACTTCTATATTATAGTAATCAAAATTCCAATTAGCAACATGAGAATGCAGCATGACTTTCTATGTGTATTCTAGTTCACTTACAGCACCTTAAGTTTAAGAGATTTTGGGAAAATGAGTATTTTTAGAGCTGAAATGAAGCAGGTTTGGTTGAATAGTCATTTCAGATGAATTTTAAAGTGCATGTTACCTAGACTGATCGAAATTTTATTCACCCCAACCCCTATCTTAAGCTTTTACAATTAATCAAAAACACAAGTTCTGTATCTGCTCTTTGCTGTATAAAGTGAATAAATGAATCACTACACAGAAGGAAGGAAGGGGGAAAGAAATGAGACATTTACCTTTGTCTTATAAGACTATGGAGTGAGAATGGAGACGGAATATGCATATATTTAAATATACACAAATCTCTCCCATCTTAAAAAAAATCAACTTCTCACATATTACAGTTACATACCTATCTTTATCTTCCCTTTCTCAGTCAAAATTACTGATGCGCCTCCAATTTCCTAAGCACTCAATCACTTTTCAACTTTCCCTAACCTGGTTTTTGCCTTGATAACTTACCAGGGGTTCTTAACCAGGGATCCTTGAGCTTGCATTGAAATTCAAAAAAATATTATTCTTGTGGGGATGTGTTGGTGCGGGTGTGATATATTTATTAAATAATACACAGTGTAGTGTGGACTTAGTAAGGGGTCCATGGTTTTCACCTGACTGGTGAAGGGGTCCTTGGAAAAAAAAGGTTAAGAACCCTTCATAGCTTACACTAAGATTACCAATAACCTTCAAATTACTAAATGGACATTTCAGACTCATATTATCTGAATGCTCAGCACCATTTGAACCTGTTGATCAGTCCTTCCTTCTTGAAATACCCTCCTTTCATCTTCCTACATTTCTGACCACTTCTCAGACCCCTTTGAATACTCTTCCAGCAGCAAGCCGTTAAATGTGAAAGTTTCTTAACACCCCATCCTAGGTTGCTTCTTTTCCATTATATGTTCTCTCCCTGGGTAATCTTGAACAGAACCATGTCCAGATCTTTATTATCATCTCTATAATGATTACTGTTAAATTTTATACTATTTCTCTAGATCTGACTATTTATTCATAATGTGTACTTGGATGTCTGTAATGCTACCTCTGAGAACCGACACCACATGTGTCAACCTATCTTAGTTGTTTGTTCCAGTAAACCTTTATACAGGAAAAATAAGACTGTAATCTTATAAATAACTTCATTGCTTGCTTCAGGAAATCCTTGCACATCAATTTATGACAGCAGTCTGCTTTCTGGCTTTCTTTTACCTGAGAAAGTTCACTTATTAAGACTGACTTCACGAACCTTGCCTTGCTGTATGTCCAACAATCCTAAACTAGTATTTCATGAATGTTGCCCAATTCCAATCAATTCCCCACCTTGCAAAGCTCAACTTAAACTTCTTAAGCCAAGACCCCAAATTTTATAAATATTTCACTTCTGACTTCCCCCTTTTGAGACACCAAAACTCTTTTTTAGGGTAGTTTCTACCTTACTGAAGTAAGTTCCAATACATTCAGCTTTGCTTATTAACAGATTGTTCAGTGATATTTGGGGGAGTGTAACACCTCCATCCCAACTTGTCCAAGAGCGAATTTAGGGACTCTTCATACAAATTTACCTGTCTTTTTGTGATCTCTATTTTAATAAACCCATTAATATAGCTGACTTTACAAATAAAAACTGTATAGTCTCTCCCTTCTCTTTCATCTTTGATTCCACTAAATTGTGTTGTTTTACCTTTCAGGTAAATATTAGTTGAAGAAATAAACGATGTAAAATTTGTAACGCATGTAGTATGTCATTCCCCTCCTTCCAGTGAAGTACCAAGGAGGGGAAGGAGGGTGTCAGTAGTGGGTAGATACCTGCTCCATGCAAGTAGGTAGTAAGGATATATATTCTGTGCAGAGTATTTATGAGTAATTAACAAAATAACCCAAAGTACATCAGTTTTATTATCACTATACCACAACTGTATAAAGTTTCAATGATAAATATTCTTTCCAACAGGAGGGGCAGCTCCCGTGGTCCTTTCCCATACTTACTATGCCATTATTAAATTTTACTTCAAGGGTTTTTTTTTTGTTTGTTTTTCAGCTCATGAAACCTCTACTCTTGCTATTAGGAAAGCAGCCACCAGACAGAACTAGATTGTGCTGATCCCCTGGCTTCACTCTATAATTGACAGGTGTCATTTATTCTTTGGAAGAGAGATATAACATTGCCAGTCTTCCCTTTGTCACAGGCTCTCCAGTTTTCTTTCATTCATTCAACAAGTATTTATTGGGCAAAATTACATTCTGGGCACTGTTCTGGAAGCTGAAGAAACAAGAGTAAGCCCAAAGGAAAACATTTCTGACTATAGTCCTGGGAAGATTCATACAACAAACATAAGTAAATAATATATGTGTATATATTTATCTAGATAGTTAAAACATACAATGTGCTAAAGTGAGAAAATGAAAGAGATAAGGGGATAGGAAGCATGAATGTGAGAAGAAGGATTAGAAATTTAGGATAGGGTGGTTATTTGATATAAATTTCTATGTAGCTAAATAACAACTTACTTATTTTAGATATTAACTTCCATTTACCCTCAGATTTCTTAAAATTGTACCAATACTTAATTTCCTCGCACAAGAAATACTTTGTACTGAGCTGTTTTCATTACACAATATGGTCAAGGCATCAACATTGCAATTGCTTATCATGAGAACAATTTTTGACAAAAGTCTAATTTCATCAATGACAAACATTTCAAAAATGATGGTCATTGCAACAAAGTCTGCTTTTTCAGTAAGTTATCCAAAGCATTGGGATTCCTCCCAAAATATTCTTTCTATTTTTCTTCCTTTCCTTTCTCATCACTGCCTTTCTTCATTATGTAAATTTATTCAAAATTATTTTTAGGCTTTAGAAGCCCTTTGGTAATGTATGTAAAACCCTTCCTTGTTTTCATTAAAATGAGGAGTATTGAAACTGCACCAAGAGTCCACTTCTCCTACTGAGTTTACAATTTACTTAATAAGAATAGTGGCTGTTCCTAGAGATGTTTCAATCAGCCAGAATCAACTCTCAGGAAAAAAAAATTGCTCCTCTATCAAGGCATTACATCTCATGGAAATGAATGTGAACTAAGGAACATGAATAGAATTGATTTAGAGATGCAATATGTCCACAAGTCATGCTGGCCACTTCTAGTAACTACAAAACACAGCAAAGATGAAACAATGAAAGCAGGCTGAAGACGGTCTTTGTAAAAGGACTTGAAATCCAGCCATCCATTCTGGTCAGAAGGGGAGGAGGCTTGTGGGGCAACTACCTGGCTTTCCTCAGATTAGTAGGAAAATCCAATTTTGTTATTATGGCAATTTACATTATTTCCCCTGATAAGTAAACTGTGAAATTTAGGAATATACTCAAAGTTTTGCTTCTTAATGGAACAGTAGTTTTTTGGCAGAACTCATTCAAGTCATTATGTTGAACAGTCAGCAAGATCTGCTTCATAGACTGGATGGGTAATGTGATCAAGCTTCCAGGAAAAAAGGAAAGAAATTAGAAAGTAATTAATATAGGGAGGAGTGAAAAACTCATTTGAAAAAAAAAAACAAAACATCTAAAAGTGGTGGTAAAGTTACACAGTTTTCCCTTTTCCTTGTGAATTTTCTTGTGTACATTGTAGAGAAATAAGGGGATGTGCAGAGTGGTTTCACTTCTTAATAGAAATTCTGAAATATCTGAGATGGAGTTATTGGTCATTTGGACCATTGATTATTATCACAACATTTAAATACTATTTAGGGTACTGCTTCATTTTGTTTTGTTTTTGCCATAAAGGCTATTAGTTGGAAAGTAGTTTCCAATCTCAGATTAAAATCCAGAATGGAAAATCCATGGAGTTGCATTACACAGTCAACCTTAAATTAAACCATGGACTATTGTTAATAGTACAATTATAAAAATGTGTTTTCATCAAATATAACAAATACTGCAGCAATGCAAGGTTTAATAATAGTGTAGAATATGGGAATCCTGTATTTTATACATGATTGTAAACCCACAACTTCTCTAATAAAAAAAAAAAAAAGGAAAAAAAAAAAATCTAGAATTACTGATGGAGCAATCATTATCAGATTTTCAGACCCAGAAGTCAAATAGAGAAAAACACATGTAGAAAAAGGTTAATTCAAGCAGAAATTGAGTAAATAAGCTGTGAAGTGCTATTGAGGCAGGCTAGTAGATTAGGAATCGATAGGTGGATCTGGAATCTGGAAGGAAATCCACGTGGCCACGAATACCCCACAAGATAGCTCCTGGAAGACCATTGCCAGAACTTCCATTCAGAATGAGATTTTCTCTGGAATCAAGGAGAAGCCCCAGATATTCTCCAGGGAGCCTTATCATTGGGTCCTCCCAGGGGACTGAGGGGTGGGGTAATCAATCAAAACAGCAAACAGCTGGACTCCTCCCCTGTCATTAGCAAAGGGGTGGAATAATTAATGGTTTAAAAGGCAAGCACCAAAGCCAAATGACTCCTGTTTTTGCCTTTTCCCCCTGCCTGGAACAGCACACAAGTAAACCTGGGCTTTTTGTAATCTGTAACGGGGAATTATAGCCTGTAAATCAGCCCACTTTATCCCTTTTCAGTCCCTTTCCTCTCTACCTGGGACCCATAATCTGTTATTTTCTCCCATTTCTCTTCCCTCCCTTCCTTAATAAATTACTGGCCTAACTAAACTGGCTTGCACTTAAAATTCATTTTTTTTTTTTTGTAGTTTAGCTAAGAACCTACAGAAAATCTGGCAACATAATTGGCAAGTGTCATCCAGGAGGTATTGGTGAGTCAAATTATGGTAACTATGAATTAGAGCCTGTTCAATGCACTCTTTGGGTTTTCCATTTTAAATGGATTTGCCTATGAGCCCCCACAGGATATAATCCCAGGAGGGAGGAGGCTGGGATGTGGGACCTCTCTGCGTCCACAGCACGTACCCAGGCTTGCTAGATTTGACCCCAGCCGGAAGGGCGGGGGCACAGGGCAGGAGCCCAAAGCAGGGCCCTGCCAAGACAGCGGTTCCCGGGTCGAGCTCCAGGCCCAGCGAAGGGGCTTTATCAAGCCTTTTTAGCAGCTGCCAGCTTTGTCCGCGGGCCTGGCTGCCTTGTCCTCTCCCAACCTCTCCGTGAGGCGACAGTGGCAATGGCGCAGAGGTGGCAGTGGCAATGGCAGAGAGCTGGGGTTTTGCTTCTCCACATGTATCCCAGCCTCGTCAGCCGGCCTTCCTGTTGCCCATGCCCAGCTACCTGGTCTGGGACAGGGTGGGAAGGCAGAGGGTGGGGCCAAGGTGGATGCTGTGGGGCAGCCCACATTCCCTTTCCCAGCGGGATCACGGGCTAGGGCTCTTCTATTTATTTATTTATTTATTTATTTATTTATTTATTTATTTATTTATTTATTATTGTGGGTAAAAATCAAATTTTTCACAATACATATCAATATTTATAAAATGATATATAAATATCATTTATATATGCACATATATGTGCATTTGCTTACAAAACTGTTATTTATATATATGTATATGTATATATATATATATATATATATATTTTTTTTTTTTTTTTAAGAGGTGCTTTACATTACCTAAAATATTACATGGAACCTACCGGGATTCCCATGTTCCCCACCTACCACACCTCCCACACCTCCCACCACATCCCACACAAACATCTCCCACAAGTGTGGCCCATCACCCTCAATGGACGTACACATCCTGGGGCCTTGCCATCAACCATAGACCACAGTTCACATCGTAGACCACACTCTCTCCCACACAGTTCTGAATGGTGTGTGCTGATTTAAAATGGCCTACATCCAGTGTAGGGCTCTTTCATAATTAACCTTGACCCACTAATCTTCCCACTTCCTACTACTGAATTTCTCATTAGGAGTTTGTAAAATGTTTTGGAATGTCTTAGAAACTGTAAAACAGAAAATGCATTTGCTAGTGAAGTTCTGGTTCCTCCCACAGCTTGGGAGGTTATTGCTTCCAGGATGCCCTAGGGCCCCCAGCCCTGTTAGCTGGAACAATTGATCTCTATTCTCTTCATGGCCTTTGATGGCTGGTCTAACTTGGAAACTCCCAGACAGTAGAGTCATAATGCCAGGACTGCTTTTTAAGACCTTTGTAAGAATAGGTGGAAAAAGAAGGTTTTTGCCCCTTTTCCAAGAAGGAGTAATATTCAGCTTGGCAGCTTTGGTCCAGAATCTACTCTGGTCGTCTTCCAAGTCCAGAGCGGCCCTGGAAACGCTTGGTGGCAAGGTCTCTGTGATTCCCGGGGCGGAGAGAACCAGGGCAGTAACTCTGAACGTCCCCCAAGATGTCCCTTGGGCTCTTCGGGTCAGAGGGCAGCCAAATGTCCCCTGAGACTTAGCTCAGATGCTTTGGTTTGGACAACTGCTCCCAACGTCTCCCACCAATTCGGCTTGGCAGCTTTGGTCTGAACTTGCAGGGTTTTCAGGCATCTCCCAAGACCTAGGTCGGCCACAGAGATGGCCTCAGGATGCTGATACCAGAAGTCAGCTCCAAATTATTTGGAGTGGTGAATGTTTTAGTCAGACTTGGACTCTGGGGCACCAGGTCAGTCAACTAAAAAGCGCTCCTTCATTCTTCCTGGAATAATGGGCCTGATCTCTAGCCTACCAGCAGGCTCCCCATAAGAGTGTCTTCTCAGAGATCAGGAAAATTTGCCTACTGCTGGTTTATGTGGCCCCAGTATAGCTAAGAGCAGCCTCCGAATGGGACCCTGAATTCCAGTTAAAACAGTGTAAGAGAGGAGGACAGACAGATCTGAGGGCCAGAAACCTCATGTCATGTCTCCTTAAAGAAATGAAGAAATACACCTCAAACTTCCATTAACTCCCTTTTAGAGACAGCCTTTTCAGTTTTTTTTTTTTTTTAAAGATTTTATTTATTTATTTATTTATCCCCCCCTTGCTGCTTGTGCTCTCTGGGTCAGCTAACCATGCCGTGCGGGCGGGCTTGCCTTCCCCAGGAGGCCCTGGGAACCGAACCCAGGGCCTCCCATATGGTTAACGGGAGCCCTACTGATTGAGCCACAGCCGCTTCCCAGCCTTTTCAGTTTTAAACTCAGTTGTGCCTAGTAAGGGGTGTGAATAGGGATCAAGATCCAGATCAGTTACTAAACTTCTGGAAGATAAGAAACCTCATGTGCCATCAATTAAGATTAAAAAGTTCCTAGAAATCTTAAGGGTATAAAATTCTCTTTTCTGTTTTAATCTGTGCTTAACTTTGTGTTCAACTTTGAAATTTGTGTTTAACCTTGTCAGCTTGCTTGTGCCTAGGAAATCAGACTTGGGATTCACCTGTTACAAATTGGATAAGGGTGAAAAGTAACATAAAAATGAATCTTTAGGGGGACGGATGTGGCTCAAATGGTTGGGCATCCGCCTGCCATATGGAGGGACCTGGGTTTGATCCCCGGGACCTCCCGGTAAAAAAAAAAAAAAAAAGAATCTTTAAATGTCAGTACTGTCTTGTGAGTGGATTTAATGTATAAATCACAAGTGGAATCAGTTCAACTGCTAGAAATGCAGAAACACTTAGCAAAGTTGTTACTAATAAAATTCTTGAGGCTTAGTTAACAAAGGTACCCAATTCAGCTTAAAGTAAAAACTTACTAGAAACTAACAGTTAAGATCATTATTTAGATGCATTTATATTATAAAACAGCAAAAGGATAATAACTGAAATTATAACTGGGTAGATTTAGCCTAAACCTACTATTGAAAGTGTAATCCTAAACTGAATTTACCTTCACTTATGGTCACTTCAGGCCTAGCCTCACCCCTTGTCTTTGTTTATGGTTATTTCATGACAGCTTCTGCCCCTATGTCTCAGGGGAAAGCAAACTTAAGACATCCCTATCTACTGTCCTTCTACTGGTATTAGTGATCCTGATTCCTCTTGTGGCTCCAAGTGTGGACTAAATTGCTGCCTGGTGGAATTCTTGACCCTCGGGGTTGAACGTCCACTCTTCCAGCCCAGTGGCTGCCGGAGTCCTGTTATCTAGGAAGACTGGGAAATGAAGGAGGCCTCTTGCCTTGACTTGAACAGCAGCAATTCCTGAGAGAAACCAGTTTCCCCGAGGCTTCAATTGCCTCAGTGAGTATGCATAGAATTAGTCTTGCTCATGCAAGGTCTGCTAAAGTCAAAGTGGTAAATAAGCAAAGTTCTGAAGCAAAGGAAAATTGTATTAAAGTATAGAGGACATTTTGGTCATTAGCCAATAATTAAGGAAGGAAGTTCTTTTGCAAAACTGCATGGTCACAGCGCAAATTAGAGTAATTAAAAAGAGCCTTCAAAGAAATCTTTTAAAATGTTATCTTACAGTTAAACTTATTCTGTAAGAAAATGAAAATTATAACAGTCAGTTCTGTGTTTCTGTGTTAAACTCTATTCATGTCTGCCTATTTGCTCTTCATACATCGGGATGATAATATTAAATTAACAAATGAAAATTCATAAAAGAGCTCTATCTAAATTGTAAAATCAAATACATGTAAGTAAGTATTCCTGGAGGCCAAATAAGGCTGAGCAGGATGGAAGGTAATATAGAAATCTGGATATAGAAACTATTGGGAAAGGAAAAAGTTTTCCTAAGCTCTTTAACCTGCTCTATCCCCAAAGGCCTTCTCTTTGCAAGAGCTGTGGGAGAAGAGTGAGGTATGACAGATGAAAACTCTATCTTCTAGACTGGGGAATTAAAAATCATAGTTTGTCCTGTACTTCCTCAATATAAACATTTTAACAGCCTTAAAATATGGGTGGTTAACAATTCTGTTACCAGATTTCAATAAGTAAAGAAAAAGTCCTTGAAAGTTATAGAAAGATCTTTTAAAATAAAGTGTTCCAGAACCTAGCAGTCAGTGTGCTTTTAAGATTATTTACAGTTTTAGAATTTTATTTCCTGTAAAGGAAGGAAAAAGAACATTCCTTGCATGAACTATAACAGTTTCAATTTTATTTAGCTTAAGTGTTATCTCCCTAGTTTTATGAAATACCAAGTATATAAATTAACATATGTATTGAATCTTTAAAGTGATGAAAGTTAAGTTCATATCTAATGAAATTAAGTTAAAGAAATGTAGATCTGCCCTCTTTTAAATGGATAAAGTAAATTCCATTGGTTGTTAATTGTAATTTAAGGTAAAATAACCAGTCTAGGTGGTTATGGTTAATTATAAGGAGTTTTCCTCTAAACTGAAATATTTAAATGGCTAATTCCAGGAATCCATTACTAAGTAGAAACCTAAATTGATATTAATGACAAAAAGTAACTTCATAGCAGGGAAACCTGTCAGAAGCCACCTCAATCTGCATATTCAAGTGGTGGTAAGGAAAGATAATCTTGATTCCACTGGGAATTTTCAGTTTTCATAAAATAATGGAAAAAAAATAATTTTTCCAGTACTGCTAAAGTAAAATACCTGCTAATTAATGTCTTCATGGTAAAGGTGTAGAAGTACAAAGCAAAGTACTAAAAAGTTAAGTTCATTTGATATGTTATACATTGCTTTGGAAGTGTTTAGAAAGTGTGTAAAGATAAAAAGAGATAGACTTCAGCATTGTCAAACTCTTGTGCATTCAAACCAGGCCTTCAATACACTGCAGATTGCCTCTCCATTTGAGTTATTGGCTAGGTTGGCCAAAGAGCCCTAAAACAATATATACTACATCTCTGGTTGTGCTCCTGAAGTCGATGGAAACTATGTTGCAGTTTCAAACTCTTGCAGCAGCCAGTGATGGCTGGATATAGCCAAATGTACAATGGATATCTCTCACCTCCAGACTGACACTGTTTCATGGAGCCAAAGGGCGCTATGCACCAGGCCGGTGGAATACTGGAGCCTACCTTCCTAGCTTCTCTCTAGGGTCAAAGGTGTTGCAGCATGCTGGCTGTGTGAAGGACAAACCAAGTGGAGCAATGATCACCAAAGTGATGTAAGTAGAACTTAAACACAATTAGCATTATGGCTTGCTCCCATGGAGAGATAACACGTAAGGTATTGCAAACCTGGAGCTTAAATCTGTTCATTACAGCTCTAAGAGAAAATTATGCATAAATTAGTGCATTAATTAGTATTAAGTACTGTACCTATATCTCTCCTATTCTAGATATATGCCTGATGATTATGGTGATATCTTTTCTATTCTAGACCATATGCAGAGGGATACTGAATATGTTAAAAGTCTTGGTAAATTTCACTTTCTAAGTAGTTAATGAATGTGCCTATAAGATAAAAAATGATGTCCACCTTGCCTGAGAGCAGTGGGGGCAACAGCCCTTTTAATTTAAAAAAGCCACCAAATTAACTTGGGGTGACCTCTCAGTCTTCACCCTACACCAGATGAAAGACATGCTTAACCCAGATATACCTCCTAGCCCTTATTCCAGAACATGCCCACTAATATCCTGGGGAGGACTGGCAAACCCACATGCCATCCTGCCAGCGTTAAGCATTTCCCACCAGAAAGGAAACAGCAAATGAGATGGCTAAGACCTACTTCAGCTTAGCCACTTTGAAATGGTCAGTGGATAACCTTTCCTCACCCAGGACCTGGAAACCAGGTTCTGATCAAAACTTGGCAAGAAAACAATCCTCACTCTCAATTAGAGGCAAAATGTAAGGAACCTTACTCTCTAGTACTAATCACTCCCTCAGCTGTTAAAGGAATTCCCAGCTTGGTGCACTTATCCCGAGTGAGTCACTTGCCCAAGGAAGTGCTAGCTCACCAGAAGCACCTGACAGGATGTACGAGTGCCAGTCATTGGATGGCCTAAAATACCTCTTCAAGAGACAAAGCTAAGTAATCAAAGCCAGCTGTTCCCTCTAACTCTAGCCCAAACGCCTACTGCCAGGGGGAGGGCAAACCAGACACCCCTTAAGAAAGCTTGTCTGTTTCCATTTCCTGTATTCTCTCCCTATACAATAACTAAAATGGCAATGTCTCTTATCCCCATCTTAGCTGTCTTGGCATAAGCACCACCATGGAAAACTGGGATTGGCAATTTATACCACACCCCATTATCTATTACAATCACTCCCTAGAGCTAAGAGCATAAAAGAAACCAGCCATGCCTTAGAAGCTTTAAAACAGCAAACAGAATCTGTTGCTGCTGTGGTGCTGCAAAATCGCAGGGCATTTAACATGCTAACAGCAGCACAGGAAGGAACATGTCTCTTCCTTAAGGAAGAATGCCATCTCTATGTAAATCATTCTGAAATAGTCCTAAACGGCATTCAAAACCTACAAAATAAAGCCCACCAGCTTCGGGAAGATGCAGCCTTCATAGACACCTGGCCTTTTCTACTTTTGTGGTCCAGTATCCTTTTAGTGAGACGCTATATCTTCAAAGTTCTAATCAAGTTTATTTCTTCCAGAATCAACATCTTGTTAGCCATACGGGGATTTCATCAAGCTTCAACCAGGATGCCGCATTCATCTTCCTCCAACCACAACAGAATAGCAGGCAGGTTTTACACCTTGTCAGGTAGGGCCTACTGGAAGTACAGAAGAATGACCACTGTCCTTCAGCACCCCTTTAGGAATAAAAGTGTAAACTCTCTGAGCGGGGAGTTGAGGCAGGCTAGTAGATTAGGAATCGATAGGTGGATCTGGAATCTGGCAGGAAATCCATGTGGCCAGGGATACCTCACAAGATGGCTCCTGGAAGACCCTTGCGAGAACTTCCATTCGAAACTAGATTTCTTCTGGAATCAAGGAGAAGCCCTGGATATTCTCCAGGCGGCCTTATCATTGGGCCCTCCCAGGGGACTGAGGGGTGGGGTAATCAATCAAAACAGCAAACAGTTGGGGCTCCTCCCCTGTCATTAGCAAAGGGGCAGAATAATTAATGGTTTAAAAGGCAAACACCAAAGCCAAACAACCCTTGTTCTTGCCTTTTTCCCCTGGAACAGCATTTTACTGGCCTAACTAAACTGACTTGCACTTAAAATTCATTTTTTTTGTAGCTTAGCCAAGGACCTAGAAAATCTGGCAACAAGATGTTTCAAGATCTGTATGACTGGAACCTCTGCTAGCCTGGACAAAAAAGAACAGAAAAGGGACCACCTGATGGAAAAAAATCACTTCAAGGTTCTGGACCTAAGACATCCTCTTGGGCCAAGAGAGTGGCCCTACCCATGTGTGTGGAAAGGATAAGTTGCCCCGGTGCTTGGAGAGGAAAGGCCTTCTACCTTATTGTTCAGGAAGATTGTTACTACCCCAGGTTTCTTAGATTCCTGAGGGACTACAGAGAAGTTGCCATCCCAGTGCTTGATGAGGGTGGAACCTTTGACACAGTGTTCCAGGAGTGCCTGGCCACGATCCTGATGCTTGAAGAGAGTAGAGCTTTCACCCTAGTGTTTGGAGAGAGCATGGTTGCTGAGCAAGCACTTGGAAGGGTTGGGGCTAATGCTCCATCAAGCCCAGGGAACAAAACATTGTTCCATAGATGACTCTCAGACCTTGAAATCTAATGGAGTATGCCCTGTTGAGTTTCTGAATTGTTTGGAGCCTGGGACCCCCTGTTTTCCTTCCAATTTCATTCTATGGGAGTGAGAATCCTTATCCTATACCTGTTCCTTTATTGTATTTTGGAAGCAAATAACTTGCCTCTAGGTTTCACAGGTCCACAGATAAGGGGAATTGTGCCCCAGGACACTTTGTACTTAGTATTGTTGCTGAAATGACTTAAGGCTTTGGGGCTATTGTGATGGAATGAATGTATTTTGCATATAGAAAGAACACGTCTTTTTGGGATCCAAAGGGTGGAGTGTGGTGGTTTGAAGCTATATGTACCCCAGAAATACATATTGTAAAATTTAATCCATTCCTGTGGGTGTGGACCTATTGAACCTATGACCTTTTGAAGAGGTTACTTCAGTTCAGTTAAGGTGTTTCCCACCTCATTCAGGATGGGTCTTAATTCTCTTATGGATTAAGGAGTCCTTTAGAAACAGACTGAAGAGAGAGAAAGAAAGAACCATGAGAGCAAGGAGCTGAAATCAACAAAATCTGGAAGAGAACAGAAAAACCAATAGAAGCCACCACATGCCTTTCCATGTGGCGGAGGAGCCAGGCATCACAGTAGCTGGTCTTCAGGAAGAAAGCACTGCTGTGATGATGCCTTGATTTGGTTATTTTCATGGCTTTAAAATTATAAGCTAAAAAATCTCCATCGTTTAAAGCCAACATATTTCATGGTATTTGCATGTAGCAGCCTAAGAAACCAAAACACTACCTAAAATTGTTTCTTTAATCCCATTACCCCCACCACTGAGGCAAGGTAGCCCCTTCAGAAAGGTTTTATTTCATTGTGTTTCTTGGTTATATTTTCCTTGCTAATACCACTTTAGAGAAATATGAAGGTGGGAGGCCCTACGGAGCCTGATCCATGGATTACATTTTTCTCCACTTTCTTTTCTCTTATGACATACCCTTTGACCTATTAGTTCACTCTAGTCCAGAACTGAAAATCAATCTTTAGCGTAGTGTAGAAGAATTTATAACATAAATTGTTGAAATAAATGAAATGAGCAATCTCACATTTGGAAAAGGTTTAATAAATTAAAGACTCTTACTAGAACTACCATCATGTCTGTCAAACCAGAAAGGTCCTTCTCAAGGCCTAACCGCTAGAAATCACAATTTTTGCAGTATCAACCCATTCTTATCTCTGGCTTACCTGGGCTCTCTTTCAATTATGCACTGTTGCTGTTGTTGTTTTGTTATGCTTTATTTAAATAAACTAAGAATAAAGATATCTGTATGAAAAATCCTAATATTAAAGAAGCTTTCAGCCTTATACTAGAGATGTGTGCATAAACAGGTAACAAGTTTATATTTGACGATTGTTGAAATAGAAATTCAAGCAAAGTTCTCTGAGAACGCAAAAGTAGGGTTAATTCTAGACAGGGAAGCTTGAGGTTGTGGCCCTGCAGCTGATCCTTCAATGATAAATAGAATGCTAATTTGTGTTTTAGACTTTTGGCTTTGGAAGTAATCTTATGGATGGATTAGATGTGTATTACATCAAAGGCAGAGAGTTCAGAGGGAAAGTTATTAAATAATCCTGTCAAGAGAAATAAAGGCCAGATCCACCATTAATGCTATTGCATAAGAAATTAGGTTGGTAGTCCATCAATTTGGTTTGACCAGCCTCCTCTACATGGTCCTTAATTTCAGGCATCCTTTTTTTTCCAATGTAAACTGTTTACTAAAGAAACAAAGACTGGATTTTTACATTCCTGGAACCCTATTTGACTTTTCAAAACTATGAAGCACCTGAAATTGTTTGCACATCATCAGATTTAGTTTATAACTATTCCAATTTTGAATTAAGAAACTATTCATACAGTTTTTAAACTAATGTCTTCTTAGTTAAACTCTTTACCCATCTGTCTTAGTCAGCCAAAGAGGTGCTAATGTAAAATACCAAAAATGGGTTGGTCTTTATAAAGGGTATTTATTTGGGGCAGAAGTCCACAGATAATAGCCCATAAAGCGTTAAGTTTCTTCTCTCATCACAGTTCATTGTCACGTGTTAGAGCAAGACAGCTGCCGGCGTTTGCCAGGGTTCAGACTTCTGGGGTTCCTCTCTTCCCAGGGCTGCGTTTCTCTCCGGGCTTAGCTCCTGTTTTCTCCACAAGGTCAGCTGTAGACGATCAGGTGAACGGCTTGCTTCTCTTCTCCTGGGGCCTTCTTTCCAATATCAAAACTGCTTCTCAAAAGACTGCCTCAACTGTCCTTTGCCTTGCCTTTAATATTCAATTCCCCACCCACCAAGGGGTGGGGCGCTCAACGCCCTAATCCTAACCTAATCATGCCCAGATTAACAGATCAGTTTACAAGCATGATCCAATTGTATTTTTGGAATTCATAATTACACCAAATTCCCCAACGGTTACACCATCTCATTGGATTTATTAAGGAGATTTGTTTGAACATCTATGATTAGTTGTCTCAACTCCTTTATGTCATCTGGAGGCTTACCTTGTTCCTTTAACTGGACCATATCTTATTGTTTCTTGGTATGGATTGTAATTTTTTTGTTGGTGTCTTGGCATCTGGCTTACTAGATGTATTTATCCTGGGTGCAGTTTCTCTAATTTTTTAGGGCTTTCTCGCCCTTTCTTCCTTGCTGGTTGTGTAGTAGGAGCCAAGTTTGTAGTTGGTGCTGTAAGCTGTGGAGCCTCAAGCTGCTCTCATTGCCCCAGGGACCAATGAAGCTTTTCCCAAATTTCTCTTCTCCCAGGGGTCAGGACAGAGCCACAGCCACGTGTAATAATCCAAGTCGTGCAGGCCTAGACTGTAGTTGCCCAGAGAGACTGATGAAACTTCACGTCCATTTCTCCCTTTCCTGGGGGAGGGATGCAGCTGCAGGTGTGAGCAGCAATCTATGCCGTGTGGTCCAAAATGACTTCAGTTGCCCCAATAGACTTCCGTTATTCAGTGTGTGCCAGCCGAATGTACCTGCAGTTACCCGGAGAGGCTGGTGCAGGGTTCACCAGCTTCCTCCCTGCTAGAGGTAAGGCTAAAGCCCAGGCTAGGACTGCAGGCCGATCTGAGCGAAAGAAGCTGGTCCCTACCATCACTGTGATTTTCAGTCAGTCGGGCTTCCCCTCCTGCTGGGAGTGGAGTCAAAATGGAGACTACCCCATTCTGACTTGGACAGGGTCAAACTTTAGCTGCTCTTGAGGTTATACTTTAGCCAGCTGAATTTACCAATCAGGAGCTTAAGTCGGTGGCCAACAGTCTCCTCCTGCTCTGTTTTTGGGAAACGGAGCCTTCAATCCAGGCACAGAATAGCTCCTGTGGCAGCCCGCGCCACCAGAGTAGGATAAGTATCGGCCTCCGCAGCGTGGCCTGTATTTTCCTGGAAAGACTGGAGCAGGTCCCACCGACTTCCTCCCTGCCAGAGGTGGGGCTGGGACTTAGGCTAGAGTTGCAATGGGAACTGGATGGAAAGAAGCCAGTCCCTACAAGCACTGTGATTTTCAGTCATTCCCCTTGTGCCAGGGGCAGAGTTAAAATGGCCTCTTTCTGCCTTGGACAGCTTCAAATTTTCGCTGTTCTTAGGATTATACTTTACCCTGCTGAATTTACTAATCAGTAGCTGAAGTTAGGGCCCAATTGTCTCTTCCTCCCCTGTTTTTGGGAAGTGGAGCTTCCAATTCCAGCTTCAGAATAGCTCCGGAGGTGGGTTGTGCTGCCAGTGGAGGATGGGCACTGGACTCCCTGGCATGGAGGGCTCTACTCACGAATCTTCTCTGCAGATGGGCAGTTTCCTCCTTCCATTCCTCCAAGCATGTTGCAGGATTCTCTTCTGGTCTCCTGGAGCCCCCAAATAGGTGCTTTAGATAGCTCTGGGTGATTACTAACTTCCCTGTAACACGAGCTGATTCTAGGAGTTCCTTACTCTGCCGCCATCTTGCTGGATGTCAAAATAAAATTAAATTTTAAAAAAGACTACACTCTGTACTATTGACATATACTATCTAGGTTGTACATTGCTAGATGGAAGGGTAAATACTTGCTGAAAGAACAGGTCTAAAAATTTAATCCAACTTCCCATGTATTTTCTCACATATTTACCTGAAATTATTTTTTGGAGGATGGGAATAAGACTTTAACATGCTGAGATTCATGGCTCAGGTTTTCTTGTGTAATGGTTCATGTCTTTAAATTGAGTGTGAATCAACTAACTTCTATACATCAAGAAGGCAACTTAACAACATGGGGGAAGAAGAATGATTAGCAAAATGTTAGCTGTCTAATATTAATATTATGCTTTAAGTTTAATGGATCAACAACAGATAAGTATCACACTAATTCTCAGATAAGTAGTATCAGTAACAACCCTATTTGAAAGGATGTCCTCATAGTCCCAATACAAAAAAGTCCAATACAAGCTCTACTATTACATATTAGAAATGTTTCAGATACAATATGAGAGTACTCATCCTTAACTTGAACACGTTATTTGAAAGTTTTGATTCCTGAATGTTAGTTCTTAATATTTCCCACAATAGAAAGATGGTGTTTTTCTTAAATTTCAATAATGAAAAGAGGTTTCCTTTTAATTTACACTTTAAATTACAACAATTCTTGCACTGCCTTCCTCTTATTTTTTCTCCCTTTTCATATCTAAACATTGGTCTAGTTCTAAGAACTTTCTCCCACCGTCCCACCAATTTGGCTTACCAATTTATTCGAATAAATCTCTCTCATCATTGGAAGAACCCCTAAAAATTTCCCCACTCTACCTCCAGTCTCATCAGACAAATTTGTCCCTTCATGTAGAGGTTTCTATTTTCTTTCTCCCAGATTAGCTGCCCCTCCCTCTAGTCCCATGGGCTTGGAGTTTAAATACACTTTACCATATTAAACAAATTCACCAAAGTCACTCAGAAATTCTGGATATGACTCCTGTAATAGACTGAGCTATGTGCCCCAGAACTGAATATGTTCTTAAACTTTATCTGCATTCCTGTAGATGTGAACCCATTGTAAATAGGACCTCTTAAAGATGTTGTTTTTAGTTAAGGTGGCCCAACTACAAGAAGGCTGGTCTTAATCTAGATCTTGGAGGCCTTATAAAGAGAACCCAGAAGTCAAAAACCAGGAAAGGAGGAAAGTGGGAAAGGAGAGGACATCACCATATGATGGGAGCAGAAACACTAGCCCCACATATTACTGGCAGTCAGAACCAGAATGTACAGATTCTGGGAGAAAGAAAGCCTTGCCAATATCTTGATTGTGAACTTCTTTTAGTCTCAGACCTATGAGCCAATAAATTCTTGATTTTTAATCCAAAACTAGTTCATGATATTTGTGATTGTAGCTCTAGCAAACTAAGAAAACTTTCTTTGAAATATTTTAAATATTGAGGTTCATGATCACATGTTACCACAATTATTTCCCTGTACATCAACTCTACAGGTAAACTCACCCCTTGTTCTGCAGTTATCTTTTGAGGAGAAAGGTGCTCTAGCTACAGCTGTCATTTCTACAGGGTTTTCCCCTAAGACTTTCTCCCTTATATCTAGAGGAAGTTGCCCCGCTTTGGGGAACACCACAATTCAATTATTGTTCAATTCCATCAGTTCCATTAAAGTCCTTAAAGAAATTTATTAGTATCTTTTCATTCCAAACAGACCTCTACACTATGAATGTGAATATTTTATCAAAACTCAAATTCTCTGTGTAGGGACACTGTAGGGCTGTGATACATGTAGGAAAGGAAACAAATTGAGTCCTACAATCTATCTCCCCGGCTTTCTGCCTAGAGGCACATTCTTGCAGTGCATATAGGGGGAACTTAAGCAGAGCATGTTGGTCTTAATGTGGTAAGAAGACAGAGATCAGAAATTAGGAAGGCTAAGATAGCTAGAATTGGCAGGACCAGAGAATGGAATAGTGGGAGGGAATCTATTGCTAAATACTAATCTGTATATGTATAGGATGAAATTTCATGAAGCCAGGAAAAAAACAATTGGGAGCCGTAACAGAACAATTCCCAGAACTAAGAAACCATTGTGTTTCAACCACCAGGCAATTCAGTAAAGACCCAAGAAGAATGCCACTGTAGTAGGGTTAAGCAAGCTCTAGCATAAATGGTACTCTAGACTCAACCAAAGCTCAAAAACAAGCCTCAAAATCAAAAACAAAACCTGTCAAATATGTCATTACAATAAAAGTCCATCAGAAGAACTGTGTAGTATCACCTTCTTGGATGTCATCGTTTAAATTTAGCAAACATCTCCTTTTACAAAATCCTTGCTTACATACATACCAAATTGTATTGTCCCTTTACTATAGCTATACATTTCTACTGTACGGACAAAGATTTGCCTGCAAACGCCATCGTCTATCAGCTTGTTTACTGTACTCCTATTCAACTTAAAATATATGGGCTACCCACTATATACAGGGTGTGGTGGATTGAATTGGGTACCCCAATTTTAGACATGTTCTAGGTCTTGGTACACATGCTGGTAGGTGTGGACCCATTGTAAATAGGACCTCTTAAAGCTGTTCCTTCCTTTAAGGTGTGGTCCAACCAAATCAGGTTGGGCTTTAATCTGAATTATTCGAGTCCTTTATAGGCAGAATGAAATTCAAATATGCAGAGAGAAAGCCATGGGAAGAAGCTGGAAGTCAATGGAATCCAGAAGAGAAAGAAGACACCGCCATGTGCATTGGCATGTGACAGAATAGCTAAAGACAAGAAGCCCCCAAAATTGCTGGATAGCTGGATGATACCTACCAGTATCTAACAAGGAAGAAAGCCTTCTGGTCTCTGAAACCATAAACCAATAAATTTCTGTTGTTAAGCCACCCATTGTATGGTATTTGTTTTAGAAGGTGGGAAACTAAGACACATGGCAATTAATATGTTGTTTTATTTTAATTTATTTTTTTTTTCATCTCTGTGTCCAGAGATGATATGAGATATGTTCTCAAAAAACATATATTTAGTAGAATAAAAAGGATCTCTACATTCCTGGCAGTGTGTGGTAAATACATAAAACAATGTCCTTTTGCTGGAACTGGTATTATTTTCTTGATTCTCTTTGCAAAACAAGCATTCTTTTCTCTATCTTATTGAACATCAGAGCACCCATCAAAGTCTCTGAAGCAAGACCAATCCCAATTTTCCTAAACAGAAACTATACTTTTCCAAAGGATAAAAAAAAAATCCAAAGGATAAAAGCAAAATCCTTTGGTAGTCCTATGGTGTTGTCTGTCTGATTAGTGTCTTAACTCTCTTTACACTTTAGTCTTTTTCTGTAACCTCTTAGCTAATATAAAATAAGGAAGAGGGCTTTACTCTTATAGACACATTTAAAAATATTCTGGGGAGCGGGTGTAGCTGAGTGGTGAGTGCTGCTTCCTATATATGAGGTCATGGGTTTGATCCCCCAAATATTTCCTAAATCAGAAAATATTTCTAAATTTTTAAATTAAATTTAGATTTATGAAAATGAAATAAGTACAAACATTTTTCTTTTAAATAGATCAGTATAAAATACTGTTATTTAAAAATTTTCCATTAAAGAACACTTTAAAATTTTGTTTTGCCCAATTTAATCCTCATTTTAAGGTTGCAGAATGTGAAAGCAATTTAAACACTGAGGGAAGAATATAATTCAATTGTTAATGTATTTAACTTAAAGAGGGATTAATTTTAAGTCCTTCAAATAAAATTATTTTTTTCATAGTAAAATTTAAAAAGCAATATTTAATTTATGAAATCAGAATACTATTTTAGTAGGTATGGCTTAAGTATTGTATTATAAAGATCAGAAGGAAGAGAAGAAAGTCATAAAATGTATGAATAATCTAAACCAGTAATGTAAGTGATAGTTGTTAACTTTAGATAAATGGATGGATTTATGGATGGATGGATGGACAGATAAAAAGATGATAGATGGTTGATTAGATAGAGAGATAGATACATAGACAGTCAAGTAAGTAGGTAGATGATAGGTAATAGATATAAAGAGATAGAGATAGAGATAGAAGACAGAAGATAGAGATAGAAAGATAGATACAGATACATAGATAATGGATAGATGATAGATACATGGATAGGAAAGTATAAATAATAGACATAGGTATTCTGACAGGAAACGGGAGTCTATGGATCCGAGAAGTGACCATTTATTACTTAGAGAGCATTTTAGCACTGGGTCCCTGAGCCCAATCCTCACAGAGCAGTGTGATGAGAGCCTGATGTTACCCTGTGCGTGCTGCAAGGTTGCACTATAGGAGTTGGAACCTGAAATTATGTGACCCGCAACTGATAAAGGGCACTGGCATGTTGGTCCTTCCTCTTATCCAGGGAGAAATTGACCCTTACTCTGGAATATAAACAACTCTTCTCTGGAGAGTGGTGGGGAAGATCTCTACCTTCACCCTGGAATGTAAAAAAATGGTTCTGGAGAAGTTTGTAAATCTTTCTGGAGCAATACAACACCTCTAGTTTCTAGAACATGTTTGCTACTCAATCATCCTTTAACCAAGTTTGCAACTGACTTTTGCTCAGAAAGCCCAGACTGCAGAAACATGAAAAAATTTATGTAGAAATGTCTCCCCAAAATAGTAATCACTATCATTAGTTTCTCTTTTAAATGCTGTGTTAACTGGATCTATTGCTGGTTTTATTAGGAAATATATATACAAGTCTAATTAAATTAAATTAAATTACCACTGTATAGGTTATGCTTTTAATCTCGTGTTCATATGCATAAAGAAGTTGTGTGTATAAGAATAGTCAAATTACTTAAAAACAAAATTTCCTGTAATTCCAATTTTTAAAATCATGTATTTATATGTATATAACGATCATAAAAATTAAGCATTTTAAATGGAAAAAATGGAAACTGTATTTTACCTTGCTCCATTAGAATTACTCCGCCAGTTAGTGATGGAGCAGAACTAGAACATAGCACCTTTTGAAAACCCCTTGGTGCTGTATTTATGAGGCCAAGGGGGGCTGTTTAGCACAATTTGCTCCAAGTAAATGATAGAAATTCAGGTTTTACACTCTTTTCTGTCTATGTTTATCTCCTACAGAGAAGACAATATTGCAACTGTTTCAACTGCTTAAACCCTGCTTTAGCATATATTTAGAAGCCTGCACCATACTTGGTAACTCAATAATATACTGAACAGCATGTATGAAATGTTTAACTTTAATAAGAGAAAGATGTGGGAATTGAAGAAATCTGATAGTTAAAGCATGCTTGAAAACTAAAAAAAAAAAAAATAATAATAATAACACATTTTATTATTTCGGGGAAAAATATATTTTCTTCATTTTCAAGTAATTTTTTCCTCCTCTGAACTCTCATAAGATTTTATCTGTGTGTCTCGTGGTACTTCTTTATATTACTGTAAATTTATTATGTAAAGGACAATATTCTTTACTAGATTATAGTTTAGTTGGCAACATCTTTCCATATCCTCATAGCTTCCAACAAAGAGCCTGAGGTAGGTGGCCCTCAAAAGATGTTTGTTGAATTAATGAGTTTTATTTTTATTTTACCATATTTTGTTTTCTGATTGACAATTGATGATCTGCGTGAACCTGCATTTTAGTGAAAAATATTTCAACAAGAACAATAAAAATAAAAAGAGGTAACTGTAATCACTCTAATTCAATAATAAATAGCCAGAGAATAAGAGAAATAATAAACATATCAAATAATCACAGTCACACAATCAGCATTGACCTAACACTGTATTGAAGCATGTAACTAATAATAACAGTAATAGTAATAACAAAACACCTTGAATGGTACTTTGATTAAAAACAGAAAGGAAACTTCAAGTGAATGAAGTGATGGCTTTTTTGAAAAAAAAAAAAAAAAAAAAAAAAAAAAAAAAAAAAAAAAAAAAAAAAATCTAATTAGATAATGACCACCATTTCTCTTTTGTTTTCCATGGTACCATCATCAAGAAGTTGCTTTCTTAATTGAAGCAATGATTGCAAAATGCACTGAATATGTATAATGCATCATGCTGCTTTTAGACTATTTATTTAACTTTTGACAAATCCCATAATTATCAGAACTAAGCAACACAGTTTTAAGCTTGAAAATGGACCAAATGAGAGTATAGCCAATTTCTTTACTTTAGGGAGTTTTACAATGTATAAGTTTGTCATGTATAAGCTTGTTACATGTCCATCCACCCCCCCCCCCAATAATTACAGGTTAAAATGTAAAGATTTTTAGAAAGAGTTGACATAAATTAATAAATGGTAAATCCAAAAAAGAAAATTTTGGAAGTGAGGAAATGTGGGGTTAAACATTCAACATCTTTTATAAAAGGATAACATATTAGTTTCTTACTACAAAATAATGCATATATATGCAGAAAACTTTTGTCTTATA
Organism: Tolypeutes matacus; assembly: GCA_026826555.1. Lineage (NCBI taxonomy): Eukaryota > Metazoa > Chordata > Mammalia > Cingulata > Chlamyphoridae > Tolypeutes > Tolypeutes matacus. The sequence goes on along the minus strand of JAKSZT010053779.1, from coordinate 9,809,251 downwards.
GAAGAGCATTACCCAAAGTGTGGTCCTCAAGACCTTCCAGGAAATCCACAAGGCCAAAAATATTTTCATAGTAATACTAAGATGTACTTTCCTTTTATACTGTGGTGACATTTGCACCAGAGCAAAAGCAATAGTGAATAAAAGTGCTGGCACCTTAGGATAGATCAGGGCAGGAACCAGCCCCTAATGGTTGTCCTTGCATTCTTCACTGCCAAGCACTGCCAGTTAAAAAAAAAAGACCAAGTTCACTTGAGAAGGTCCTTGATGAAACAATGAACATAATGAATTTTATTGTATCTTAACCCTTGAGTATATATCTTTTTAATATTCTATGTCGGCATAAGGTAATTCTGCTACATGCAAAGTGTGACACTTGAGGAAAAGCACTTATGCAAGTTAAAAGCTAAAAATCACTGTTTTTCCTCCCTCCCTCCCTCCCTTCCTTCCTTTCATTCTTCCTTTCAAAAACACTAGTTTTACCTGAAAGATCTATTCACAGACCACAAAAGTTATTCAGACTCAGGTATTTAGTAGACATTTTGTCAACAATTAATGAAATGAACCTATCACCTCAAGCAAAATAACTAATAAACATATTCATTTACTCAAGAAGTATTGTCTTTTTGGTAGTAAGGCTATTACTATTAATATTAAAAGTAACATGATACAGTATTTTATATCCACAAATGGTAGCTTTCTTCTGAATATTTTCTTGCCATGTTATGCTTATTCATTCAGGCTAACATTAATGACGGCTTACTATGCGCGAAGCACTTGTCTATGAACTTTGCATATATAATCTCATTTAATCTCAACAGCAATTCTCTGATTTTGATGGCATTATTATTCTTATGAACAGATATGGTAAAAGAGACATGCAGGCCTACAGCAGTAAGTGGTAGAACTGGGAATCCTACCAGTTAGGTGGCCTAATACCTCTGTCCATGTTCTTAATCAATATATAATATATTCTGCCTAAAATCTAACCCTAATTTCTTTGGTAGCTTCAAAATCAACTGATTAAGAGTAGAGAAGTATCCCTTCCTTTAAAAGACTTGATTCCATATAGCGTTTTCTAGAGTCTCATTCCTGATTGTGTATGAGATGCAGTATTCATAAGTATCATATTACTTATGAATTCCAAAATAGATATTGATTAGGTTTGTAAACTGGTCTGTTCCTCTGGGTGTGATACCGTTTGATTGTATTAGATTCAGCTGAGATGGTCTTTGATTAAATTATAGTAAGATTAGGGCTTTCATTCAGCCACTTCAGTAGGGCGACTCAGTTTGATTCCCTGCCGCCTTGGTAGGCTGATATAAACAGACACTCACTCAAGAAGATACACAGAAGAAGATACAGAAGAAGAAGAGAAACTGTCAGTTTTGATTCCGGAGCCCCCAGGAGAGATGAGCCATTCGCCAGAGTTTGCAGCTGAGAAACCCTGAGAGACGAGCCCTTTGCCAGCCTACAGGTGAGACTGGAAGAAGCTGGGCCCATGGAACCTTAAGAGAAAGAAAGAAGGAGAGATCAGGTCCTCCCTCTTACTTAAACATGTGACAACTGACTTGGGTGACAAAGTACCTCTTATGGTACATTGAGTTGGACTCTTTAGGGCCTTGTAACTGTAAGCTTTTACCCCTAACAAATACCTTTTAAAAAAAAATGAACAAATTTCTAGTACTTTGAATCAGCACCTCTTTGGCTGACTAATACAGAGGGTAAAAGAGTAGTGATGTAGAGCTTTGAAAACAGATAGAACTGTCGAGTCTCCTGACCTCATTATTTACAGCTCTGCAATTTTAGGCAATTTTCTCAAAATTTCAACTTTAGGTTCTTGTCTGTAAAATGAAAATCATGATACTTTAGAGTGTTGTTAAGATTAAGTAGAGTTATTAAAGTAATTAACAGTTAATGGTACATGATAAGAAACCCAATAAACATCAGTTAGATGTTTGTAGCTAGACTAGAATTCCTATGCCTTAAATATCTGGGGCTCTGACAGAAGGTGCAGAAGAGAGCAATGAACATAATTCAGCTTGAAAGTATCCAAAGATATAAAAAGAGAGATTGCAGGGAGAGATCATGAAGCACATGGGGGTTTATTTTACCAGATCACCTGAGACAATTTCTTTTTCAATTTCAAACAATAGTAAAGATACGTATATACGCTCATTTAAATTGAATTGTTATGGTGAAGCTTAAGAAACCCATTACAAACTGCTAGTAGATTGGATGGCTGATGCTCTATCCTGTCCCCTCAGGATATACCTTTGTAATATATTTAGCATGGATTCTCAACTGTCCGCATCTGCTTCTCTTTGCATCAAGAAATTAACTGCCTGCAGGGTAGACCAGAAGTACCTGGGAGTTAAAGTCCCTGGAAAAAGCCTAGAACAGATTGACAGTTATCCCATAAGATAATTGAAGTGCAGTTCTATGCTGCTTCCCAGAGTTCCCAGAAGGATTAAGTTCCAGTTAGTTACAGTGGTAACTTACTTGAAAACAAATTCTTTATTGGCTGCCTTTCCTTGCCTATCTTACTTTTGCACCCCTCTGCCAGTGTTTCCTGAGATCACTTCCCAAATGAATTATTTGATTCCTTGTCTTGGAGTAAGAGAGACATGGACTATCTACATTTTTTATCACTGTGCATTAACCATGCTTAAAAATAATTCCTGGGATATAATATATACTCAACAAGTAGTTGTGGAATTAATTGATTAGTTTTCAAAAGTAAAGTGCTTCTTGAAGTTATCATTTTCATTCTTGTCTAGCCAGGTCCTGGCAGGATGCCTGACATAAAGTAGGCCCCCAATTAATGTTTGTTGAATAAATGATTGCATAGAGTTGGCACTATTCTTAAAAATGCATACACACAATCTATCTGCGTATTAATAAAGAATACATTAATAATGATTAAGGCAACAGTGTGAATGGAATAAAATAAATGTAATCCAGCATCATACAAATTATAACTACCAAATTTAGCTACTTAATGGCTATTTTTATATTCATTGAATGGACCAGCAATTAAATTATGGTAAAAATCTTTCCTACAGAATCTTGTGAATTAGCAATATTTTTTTCAAAAATGTATACAGAGATGTAACCTTATTTGCAAACTCTACTAATGAGTTTGTAACCTAAAATGATCAAATTGAAAGAAAGAAGGAAAAAAGGAATTGATTTAACTATTTAATTATTTACTTAACAAATATTTACTGAATACCTACTAGGTATCAGTCATGTCCCAATGTCTATGGGTTTATACTTTTTTGGCTGAGACCCACAGTAAGAAATATATTTTGCATCAAGACCCATACGTAAATGTACGATGTATAAATACATAGCTATGATTAGAAGTGAAAAAGAGCTTCATCATACAATATATAAATTTACTACATTTTATGTATTCTGACAAAACTATTTTATTCTGTACTAATCATTAAAAATAAAAGCACACACATAACTTGTTGTTAGCCATTAATTTGATTTCAGTATTCACTACTGGGTCCCAAACAACAGTTTGAAAAGCACTAGATTTTGAAGATAAATTATGAGCTAAAACAGACACCATATTTCTTCAAAGGATCTTACTAAATATAAATCAAATAATTAAAATATAAATCATCATTGTACTTGCTATAAAATAAAGATATATGGGACTTTGAAGGGGGGAGAAGAAACAGTAATAGAAGGCTTCCTTAAGAAGTGGTATTTGAATTAAGATTTGAGGAATGGTTGGAGCAAATTTTGATGAGGGGTTATTTAGAAAGAATATTAAAAGGATTTTGTGAGGGGTTGGATATGGAGTGTGAAGGAGAAGAGATATCAGGAAAAAAACTCTTAGGTTCATGGTGTCTCAACCAGATGGATGGTGGTGGTATCTGCTGAAAGGGGGAAGACTAGAAGGCGACCAGGTCTGGGCAGATACAGGAATGGGAAAGTATTATAAATTTGTTATTAAACATGCTGTTTTGAAGCATCCAAGTGGTGAAGCTAAGAAGAAACTTAAATTTGAAGATCTTAATTTCAGAGACAAAGTCGAGGATTTAGTTCTCTGCGCATGGATCAGTTTAGAAAAAAAAAATCTTAAAAGAATCTGATAGATTTATTTACTTGTTACTTAACTCTCTATCTGATTCCATGGATGGATTTTAAGGGGCTGACAGACAAATTACATGCAGAAAATTGGTCCATTAAAGAAGAATAATATTCATGGTATAAAAAAAGGCAAAAAAACCTAGTTATACTATCAAACACAAGTAAAAGATAGTTGTCAGTGATGATGATGATGATGATAAACATATTAGCCAATACTTTGTCTGACATGATGCTAGGCTCTTTATATATATATATATTTTTTTTTTTTTTTTTTTTTTTTTTTTTTTTTTACCGGGAGGTACCAGGGATGGAACCCCGGTCGGTCTCTCCATATGGTAGATGGACGCCGAACCTCTTGAGCCACATCCGTTTCCCTCTTTATATATATTATTCAAATTATTTTTTGAAAAGCCATAAGAGGTAGGTCTCCCAGTTTTCAGGATGAGAAAACTAAAGAATAGGCAAATAATATCATCAGCCCAAGGGTCACAAACCTGTTAAAATGCAAAGCCAGTAGGAAGCGGATGTGGCTCAAGCGATTGAGCTCCCACCTACCACATGGGAGATCTCGGGTTCAGCTCCTGGTGCCTCCTAAAGAGGACAAGCAAGACAGCGAGCTGACATGACAGGGAGGTGCAGTGAGCTGATGCAACAAGATAACGCAACAAGAAACACAAGGAGGGCAAACAAAATGAGAGAACAACAAAGCAGGGGGCGGAGGTGGCTCAAGCTACTAGGCGCCTCCCACCCACATGGGATGTCCCAGATTCGGTTCCCAATGCCTCCTAAAAATAAAAAGAAGACCAGTACACAACAAAATAGACACAGCAAAATGCAAAAACAACAAGGGGGTGGGGAGAAATAAATTTTAAAAATCTTAAAAAAAAAAAAAAAAGCAAAGCAGGGATACCTAAAATATGCAGGATTGTCTCATTCCTGCTTTATTTTCCTCTGCAACACTGGTCACCATTGAATATAGAATATATTTTACATGTTTGTTTATTTTATGACTCCCACAACTAGAATATGAGTCCCTTAAAGTCAAGAATTTTCATCAGTTTTGTTCACTGCCATAGCCTTTGGGTTCTATTATAGAGCCTAACACATAAGAGGCATGTAATAAACACTCCGTGAATGAATGAATGTGCTTCTGCTTATGTTTGGTGACAAATATAAGGACAATGAACAATACGAACAAATATAAGGACTTTGAACAAGACAGCCATAAAAACTTTGTCAGGCTCTACCATTTTCTATTTTGTTTGTGTAATATCACGTATTGGGTTGATTGTCCCACAAATTATTTCAGTGACAATTATTTTGGGTGCTATTTTTTTTCCCAAAAATGTGCCTATCAGGATATAATTATTACTGGTTAGGTCTCTTTTTAATCTGTTTGATATTAAAGGTTCAAGGTTGGAGGAGGATTATAGGGAGGACACACAGCTTAGAATGTAATTCAATACTTTTAGTTATTCAAGACAAAGGACACAGGGGCTACTCCAGGTATTTTAGAATTAACATCCTTAAACTTCTCTTTTGCTGTGAAGTTTATTTTCACTTTTTAATATAGAATATAAAATAGAAGTATATAGAATAAGATATAGAAGCACTGTCCATAGCCCAAAGAATGTTGCCACATTTCATTGGTGGGAAATGCCAGTGCAGCAGTGCCTTAGTGACTCTAATGGTAATTGAATGAGTATTTTATCTCACTTTTTTTTTTTTTTACTTGAAGGCACAATAATGTAACTAAATCAAAAAAAAACATGCCATGTACCTAGGGTGACTGGGTGGTTAAGAGCGTTTTATGGATTTTCACTGATTGTACTCAGGGGGTGCAGAAGCACTGATTTGTGTCATATGGATGAATAGATTTGATGCATATGGATGAATAGTTTGATACCTTGTTGCTTAAAATTTGCTTATGTTTTTACACTGCACAGCTAAAGGGCCATGCAGATGCCACATTACTGAATAGCATATGGACATCTCCAGGGTTGTTAAAAATGATCACACCAACCGTCTGTTTTTATTGGGGCTTACTGTATTTATACAGTTCTAAGAGAGAAGATTCTGCCTTACAATGTAGCTCCGGGGACCTATTTTGAGAAGAAAAGGAAGTAAGGAAAGCACTTGCAAACTTGTAAAAGAAACTTTATGTTCGAGTAATGGCCCCTTTCTTAACAATGTGGCAGCTTTGAATCTCCGAGAGGCCAAAAATATTTTAAGATAAAAACTCTTTTTTTTTAAATTCATAACTTAAGTCTTTAAAACCTCCAACTAAGTTCAGTTTGGTGACAGGGAGGGAGGTGACTGGCATTTTTGGTTTAGCCATCAAAACCCAAATTTATCTGAGTTCAAAAACTGTCCCCAACTTTGTTGTAACTTCAGAGTTCTACCTGGGGAAAAAAAGGGCCTGAAAGAACAGCTGCACTCTTCAGCAATAACAGAAGTCACAGTTTACCTCTGTGACACATTACTTCCTAGTTCTATTCATAGCCTGTATATTCTTCCTTACTATATCATTAATTTTTTCCCAGCTTTTGCATTGCCTACAGTGCCTAGCACCACCCTAAGCATATAATACATCTTCACAGTCAGTGCTTGGTGAATGAGAACATATCTAGAGGGTACATATAAGGTGCAAGACACAGGGCTAAGCACTGGGGAAGACCAACCCCTGACCCTTACATTTCTGCCCTGGAGATACCCAGTGAAGGGCCGTAGCTGTTCCTCTAGAAACAAATCCTATAGTAGGAAAATAAACAATAAAAAATAGGTAAGTTGTGAAACAGAAGTTTCATGCTTATCTGTCTCTAATTATGTGAAATTTACAAGTAGTTAATTACTAAAAGCAAAGTAATTTATGAGCACCTTGTGGAAGGATCCATCACAACCATGTAAGATGGTGCCCTTACTTAGATCCATTTCAACCATCTTATTAGAAACAATAAAAATTTACAAAAATCATCTTGCTAAAGGGTGTACTAAAGACAGATTAAAAAAAAAAAAAAAAACAACCATGCATTTGTCAAACTAATAAAATAAGTATATTCTTTAAAAGGTTTGGAGAGAAAATAACAGACATTATTTTATATGCTTTCCAGTTTTAACATCTTTAAACCATCTGAAAATTCAAATGATTTTTATCACTGTTGAAAAAAAAAAAACTGGGAAGCGACTGTGGCTCAATCAGTAGGGCTCCGGTTTACCATATGGGAGGCCCCGGGTTCGGTTCCGGGGGCCTCCTGGTGAAAGCAAGCCCGCCCGCAGGGGCGTGGTTAGCTGACCCAGAGAACACAAGCAGCAAGGGGGGGATAAATGAATAAATAAGTAAAATCTTTAAAAAAAAAAAAAAAAAAACTCACCAGCAGTTTTTCTTAGTTGTTGCAAGAATGCATCCTTCCTGATTAAGTAATCTTTTGAATCTAGCTTTTGGAAATTATAATTAACATTAAATTTTAGTGTTTACTGAATGCTAGACACTGTTAGCCTGCTAATGTTAAGAAAACCTGATAGAATGTCCTCTTATTTTCCTCATTTTACAAGTTTATAGAATTTAAGCATGTTCAATAACTTGCTCAAACTATTTATTATGTGACAGAGCTAAAAATTCTAACTTTGGCCCCTTGACCCTAAAGCCCATATTTTTAACCACTGGCCTGTTGCTTTTTTTTTTCCTTCCTGTTGCTTTTTGACATAAAATAAAATGAGGAATGAGACATTTAAAATAATGCAATGCTATAGAGCTTTTAGCTGCATGTATATAAAGTAATTTAAAAGTTATTTGTCCCGCGCCCGCCTATTGCCGCCGCCGCCGCCGCGGTGCGCGCACCTCGCCGGCCTCCGCCTAAGCGCTGGGGTCAGGCCAAGTTCCCATCGCCGCTGCCGCATGCCGCGGGTGTACGTCTGCCGCCTGAGCTTCCAGGCCCTAAAGCTGCTCCTTGCTCCACTTAAACATTCACCTCTCTCTGCAGTGTCTGGGCAATATAGAGCATCAGACAAGGCTGAAATCATGGCTAGTGAGAAAGAAATGATGACTAAAGCATGGTCAGCTTGTAACTTGGAGTCGCCTAAGTGTGGATACTCAGTGTTAGAAAACACAGCTAGATTTGAGAATTAGCTATTGCATTCGTTTTCCAGCCTCATAACCGACCCACATCCCTTACCCTTAAGGTTATTTTTGTTAATGTGGTCACTTGAATGCTTTTGGGAGGCCAGGCTTTTGTTAACTGAGAAGCAATGGAAAGTTGTAGTTAGGGGCATGGACTCTAGAAGGGTGATACCTGGACTTAAATCCCCTCTGCTGCTTATTGTATGCTGGGGAAGCCAGGGACACACCTAGTGGCCATCTCCCAGCCCTCGCCTATCACCCCCCCATCCCACCGGGACCCTGACCCGGGCAGCTGGCCTCCCCAGGAGGCTGGCCACAATGGGATCTCTTCCTCTGCTCTTTTTTTTTTTTTTTTTTTTTAAATTAATTAATTAATTAATTTATTTTTTTATTATGGGTAAAAGTCAAAATTCTCACAATACATACAAACATTTGCAAAATGATATATAAATATATATGCATATATGTGTATTTGCTTATAAAAATGTTATTTATATATATATATATACATATATACATATATTTTGACCGTCTTTGCTGTGTATAAGGTGGTTGTTTACTGAGTTTCTGTTGTGCCTCAGCCCATGTTCCCATGACACACTATATAGCAACTCACTCCACACTATAGCTTTGGGCAAGTTACGTCACTCTCTGTGTCCTACTTTACCTCCTGGGTCTCACTGTATACATGCAGCAACTTCATACCTTTGTCATGAGATTGAGTCGATGCATGTTAAGCACATAAAAACAGTGTCTGGCAAATAGAATGCCTTATATGAATGCTAAGGTTATTATATTATTATTTATAATACCTCTTTTAGATGTGGAAAACATAATGTTCAAGCAAGTGTTTTTCAAACTATTTTATCCCTTTAGAAGGTCATGAAATTAGTTTAATTATTCTTGAGTTGCACTTTAAAATGAAATATAATCATGTAAAATGAATAAACATCATCAGAATTGAATGCCTATAGAATTGGTAAATATTTTATAGCCAAATACATATGTGTATTTTCAGTTGTACCTAAAATGTATTTCTTAGTGATTGCCATGGTCAAAAATGTTTGAAAAATAATGGCTTGGTGTTACTATGTTGGACACATGCTGGCTGCCTTGTTTCTGTGCAAAAGGGGATTTTTAATTTCGGTTGCAGTTTTAATGTTAAGTATTTAAATCCAATACTTTCTATACAACGTTTTCTATTTTCTAAGCACTAGACTATGATCTGGGGGAAAAATGACACAAAAATGTTATATGGCCCTTGCCTTCATGGCTAAATGAGAAAACCTTTTTAATCACCTATGTATACAAATAAATGTAAAACTAGTCCTTGCCATCAGAAAGCTTGAAAACTAGTATGAAAAACACATATTAATAAAAAATAATACTAAAATTGTAATAAATGGTATGATGGAAATGTACATGGCATCCTGAAAATCTCTCATGAAGAAACGTTTAAAGAGGGAAATGACATTTGCCCTGAATCCTAAAAACATGACCAGGTATTAACCAGGTAAAGCTGAGTGAAGTGGCATTATGAGTTGATATTATAACCTATAATATCTTAACCGTGTATTTTTATATAAAATAAACTATATAGATGTATATGTCCCAGAAGCAAATCTATTTCTTTGGCTCTTAAGTTCTCAAAATAAAGAATATCTCTAGGTATTGCTATAGGTGAGTATCTGAACTGAAGGAAACCTAATTGACTATTATCGAGTGGTTAAAACCAGGTAGCCATCATCTCTTAAAAGGATTCTCTATATGAAACCACATGTGTTAATGTATTCCAATAAGCTACTTTGTAGAGAAACAGATATAGTAAATAACCAATTTCTTTGAGCTTGCATTGAATACAGTTTCTTAATACAGGAGGAATCTTTAGCCCCATTATATTTGCTTCAACTAACATTTTTCTTCCATAAGTTTGATTGTGTCAGCCTGATAATAGTAGTCAAAAAGGTTGATTATTCATTCAGGCAAAATGACTAAAAGTTAATCATTTAGCTATGGAATGTCTTTTTTTGCATAAAATATACCACCATTTTGAACAAAAACACTGTAGGATCATAAATGACAACTTATAAGTGACAAATGCATACAATGAATTTATCATTTTAAAATTGCTTTACCTGATTTTCTAAAATGTTTCTTGTTATATAACAGTCATCTGGGCAAAAGAGTGCATGTTATTTCACACTTAATAAAACATATACTATTTCTGCCCTGAAGGAAAATTATAGGAAAGAATTTAGGTCACTGAGAAAGATTCAGTCAAGGAATAGAAAAATCAATCTAATATTTCAAAAGAGAAAAACTACTTCTCATTTTAACAAGCCTGGTATTCACAGACCGTGTGGAAAAACATGAAAATTAAGCATAGAAAACACAAAGACTAGAGGAAATTCAAGAAAAATAAATTTGGTAACCTCGTGAGAAGCGACACTTAAAACCCTTACAAGAAGTCACTATTTTTATTATAAAAACAAACTTTTACATTGGTACAAAATATCCATGTATAGATAGCAGCTCAGTGCTAATAGAATATGTGAAAAGATAGAATCTCATTTTTAATAAAGATAATAAAAAGAGTGTAGGTGAAGAAACTCAGAATTATGTGCTGCTATCCAATTCTCTCTGGACAAATGGAGCACCTCAGGCAGTCAGCCTCTATTTCTCCTACAAGATGGTGGCCATCTAAGGGCAAAGCTGGAGCTACTCAAGGGGCAGGATACCACCTGTCCATCATCAACAACATCAGCTATCCCCCAGGCAGTACATGCATTTAGCACAAAATCCTGTAGATTCTAAGCACCAGCCACTCTGCTGACATGTGGTATGAATAGAAGTGTTCTATTTCTAAGTAGCTTTAGAACCCAGGATATCCCTACATCTAATAATAATTTTGACTGGAATGTTATCATTGCAACATTTTCTGATGTTTACATTAAACCGCTGCATCATTGCAATACTATTTACTGGAAACAATACTTTTTACTGGAAACAATGCTGAGATTAAGCTATTGGATACATTCACAATGCCTGTAACTGTCTCTGACATGACAGGCAATCAATGAAGAAAAGGTGAATGTCATTTGAGAACATTGCTGATAGCATATGATAGAGAAAGATATCAAATCAAAATCATATCTTTCTTGGCAGAGAACACAAATATTCAAAAATTAATTTGGACAATTTTTAATAGATGTTGATAAATTATCAGGGTTAGATAGCTCCCTTAGTTTCCGAGGACTGTCCTGTCATAGAATCGCAAACTGGATGCCTTAAAACAAGAGAAATTTAATGTCTCACAATTCTGGAGGCTAGATGTCTGAAATGAAGGTGTCAGCAGGCACCTTTCAGTTTCCCCTGAAAACTTTAGGGGAGGATCCTTTTTTGCCTCTTCTAGTTTCTGGTGCTTGCCATCAATCCTTGGCATTCCTTGAGTTGTAGATGTATCACTACAATGTCTGCCTTTTCCTTCTTTGCATGATCTTCTCCCTGGTGTCAATCTGCATCTGTGTCCTAATTTTCTCGTCTTATAAGAACACTAGTCATATTGGATTAGTCATACTTATCTAGTCTGGCCTCATTTTAATTCATCACATCTTCAAGACCCTATTTCCTATAAGGCCATATTCATGGGACCAGGGTTTAGGACTTGAACATGTCTTTTGCAGGGACACAATTGAACCCATTATAATGGCTTGAGTTAAAAGATATTTACATTTAATTATTAGGGAGGGAAACATTGGGGAAGGAGGTGAGAATAGTGTGCTCTAATTTATCCCTTTGTCCTTTGAAACCATTTGGTCAAAGAAAATTATGAGCTTTTACGCCTGCAATTCTGATAGAATGCTGCTGCTGAAGCTTCTGTAAGGGAGGCATCCCATTAAGGTTTTGCCTCCAGAATTGACAATACAATATAAGAGGAATCATCAAGATTCATTAAGACAATATGACCTCCTCTAGTTGAACAACAGCATGGTAACAAAGTCATATAGCATATGATAATATGTTAACATATTAGTAATACATGTTAAAATGTCTTTTGAAGCAAAATAAAAAGAAGGAAATGTCTTTTGGTTAAGTTAAACTCATTTAACCTCTTTCCAATTCTGTGTGAGTTTTCTAAATTCCTCCTTGACAAGGAGGAAATGCTCCTAATGTATATATTCTCCTCTTGTTGGCTACAGTGCTATTGGAGGTTACAGAGTGGGGTTTTTGAAACTGGCTTTTGAGGTTCTACCTGACTGTGCCTTAGGACATCACTGTGGAGACTTGCCCTTCTGTAGGCTCCTGCCTGCTTGGAGGGAAGCATCCAGTTTCTTCTGGTATCACTGTCATCTTGGCCTTTGCAGGACATATCTGGACAAAAAGGTAATGCAAGGAAAGACTGGTACTTCCTCCTTCCTACCCTCCTAATCCAAACGCTTTTCTCTCATTAACAGAACAGTAATGATGCAGGGGAAAAAACAATTTAGGTCTATTTTCTAGTGTTCTTCATCATCCTTTTTCAACTCCATGAAAATATTTTTCCCAATAGGGAACTGATTACTTGGATGGTTAGCCTACTACATCAGTTAACTCTTTTTTTCCTTTTCTTTTCTCAGTTAGGATTTAAGGAATAGAGGTAAAAGAATTAGTTTCTACTGAGTACCTACTGTGATTAAAGAATAGTGTTGGTTATTTTATCTTTTTTTCTTACTTTATCTCTGCAATAATCCTATCATTATTTTGCTCACTTTAAAAATCAGGAAACTTCTGCTGGATTTTCAATCCTAGGGAAATATTGGTTGTATTATTACAATGTAAAGCTTTCTTTCACATAGAATTTAGCCAATTAATTAGTTATTTCTAAAGAATTGTGAACTTTTTACAAAAAAACATGATTTGGAAAATAATTGGCAAACAGTACCATTGTGGGAGTATCTAATCTACTGACTATATGTGTAACACTGATCAGATTAAAAAGAGAAATATCGTGAACAATATTCAAAGACCTTTGCAATCAAACAAAAGAAAGCTTTTCATGGTTAAGGGCATTAGAATAAGTTCCAAGGAGATGGGCTTTGAGATGAGTCTTGAATAATAGAGTGCTCTCATGCCAGATAAAATTTGTGTATATTGGAGGGTGAGGATGGGGGAAGGAGCATGAGGAATCTCCCTGGAGAAGTTGATGATACAAACAGGGACAAGGAGGTGAGCAGGGTGGTAAGAACTCATTTCTTAAAACTGAAGAAAGATTTAGGCTATAAAATGGAGGAAGATGAATTTGTAAATAGTGCTCAATTTAGACGAAGGAAAAAATTAAGTTGCATGGAAGTACTGGGAACAAATCCCTGTTATATACTTTATTGGTGTTGGTATTATCTGATCTTCTTGGTTAATCTATCCTCTTAACAGGCCACACTTTGCTCTGCAACTCATTCATTATCTTCAAGCCACCATTCCTATCACTTTGACTTATAAGTGGAGAACTTAAGTTTACAACTTGTGCTCAGAGTCTATTTTCTTGGCATAGTCAAGCCCACTGCTTATATAATAGTTCTGTTTTGTTTGTTTTTCACATCAGACACAACTTACTGTAATATTTTATGCAAATTCAAGGACATTTTCTCAAAATGCAGGAAAAAAAAAACGTTTTTCTTCTGACATTTACTGCTATTTGGAGTTTAGAAGTATTTAGGCATAAATTATAGCTCCACTCCAAAGAAACTGAAAAATTTATTGATATCTAAAATCTATTGGGAGGCGGCTGTGGCTCAATCGGTGGGGCTCCCGTTTGCCATATGGGGGGCCCCGGGTTTGGTTCCCGGGGCCTCCTGGTGGGGGCGGGGGCGGGCCCGCCCGCACGGCGTGGTTGGCTGACCCAGCGAGTGCGGGCAGCAAGGGGGGGATAAATGAATAGATAAATAAAATCTTAAAAAAAAAAAAAATATATATATATATATATATATATAAAATCTATTAAAGTTGTAACATAAAATAATTTAAATAGACTAAAAATAATTTCTCTAGGACTTAGAAAAATGTTTGTTTAGTCCTTGTAGATCCAATTCATGGTGCAGGTTTTTATTTCAAAGCAACACAAATTGCTTTGACTACTTATTGTGCAACCTTATTCCTATAGCAATAGAGAGAATTGCACTGTGAGTCACTGTCTTCTACTGACTTTCATAATCACTTCAAATGCTTGTTTAAAAAAGGCTGAATTTTAAAAAATTCCAATTTTGGCATTTGCAACATTATGATTTTGCCAATTTTAAACAAGTTTTTAAAACCTTCCTTTTACCATTAAATTACATCTTTGGTATTAGACATATCAGAAACTTTTACATAATTTCCTTCTCCTATGCAAAGTTTCCTTATAAAAATAGTAAGTTTAGAAGAAAAAAATGTATATAATCATTCAAGTTTTAAACTTCACTTGGATTTTGCCATGTCAGCTATTTAGTATTGTTTCCAAAATGTCCAGTTAGAAAGGGTAAGTTTGTGTTCTTAAGACTTGAGACTTAAACATATAGTTCCTGATATTTTTTCTTTTTTAATGTATAAATTTTATTATTCCCCTTTTCATGATAAAGATTTATAGAGAGAGAAGTTTCAGGATCTTTCTTATATAGAAAAATGAGATAAGGAGAAGCACCTAGACATGCTAGCACAAAGAAGAAGTATCAGGAGAGATAGGATTTCTCAACCTTGACGAATTCTAATATTCTGTAAAAGAGCTGTTCTTTAAAGGCCTTTGAAGTGCACAGACTCAGGCAATGACAGGAAAATAAGATTCAGGGGGTCCAAACCACATCAATTGACTTGAGCAATATTTTTATTACAATTTGCTTTCTAGGAAAGTAGGTATTACATATTGGATATACAATTATGCAGCATGCTTTTAGATATATCACCTTGCCTGTGACTGCTGGTATAGTATATAAAGTCAGATGAGATACTGAGAAATTGCAAAGTTTTCTTTGGTTTAAAAAAATCTAGACATCACTGATTTACTTTTTTTTTTTTTTTTTTTCCTGTTTTGCAATTAGGTTATAAGAAATAAAATGTATAGCATACTGTCATTTACTCACCCACCCACTCACTCACTCACTCACTCAATTAATATTTTTTTGAACATTTAGTATGTGGGCCAGGTGTTGAAGATCTTCATTTTCAAGGAGCAAGAACTCCTTCTTAAGATAAAACATATACCAAAATGTAACAATGTTCTTTATATTCTAATTTTATTTGAATATTTCATACAAAACAATTATACTTTTATATATAAAATTAATGATTATTTTCTCTATAATAGGTGTAATTTGCCATAATTCTGCAAAAACAAACAAACAAACAAAAAAAAACTAAAGTCAAAGTACACACATAGACACCAAGATTTTCATCTTCAAAAAAAATTGGGAGGGGGGACTGAAAATGTATCCCTTCTATTGTGGTTATTTTAAATTGTGATGAAAAGTTTTAATGGCTAAATCTCTTCTAATGTTTTCAATTTACATTTAAAGAAATAGAAAGTAAAAATGAGCAAAGAATTCTGTTATGTTCTTATTTCCTCCCCTGATGCAAATGAATCAAACTCTTCTTATATGGGTACATCAGGGCAGCCAATTGAAGACATAAACATTAACAGGACAAGAAACTGCAGGTAAGAAAGTAGGGAATGGTAGAAAATCTATCATCTTCTAAGGAGAGGAAAATTGGACTAGATATGAAAAAAATGAATGCTAGTGCAAAAGTAATGAACAGTAACACCTAACTATAAACTCTTTAATATTAGGTGCTACATAGTGCATTCATTAATATTCTTCTTGACATAAAATATTATAGAGATTGAACTATATAAATCACTACCTGCAATTAAATTCTGGAATGTTCATAAATTCTGTCTGTGGGGGCATTGGAGGCTATCCTCTGAAAGATTAGTGAAGTTCAGGGGTAACTAAATTCTGAGTCCACGCTTCCAAATAACGTGAAACTTCTTATTTAGCAATTTATGGGACTTAACTTATTTTTTTAAAAGTAGACAACCGATCAGGAAAGTCAGGTTTAGTATATAATTTTTTCCCATTGCACACAGCCACCCTCGAACCATAACTGAGCACCCAGCATCAGTAGATTGCTTCCCAAGGACTATTAGAATTAGGCAGCCTCTATGCTTCCTCCAAGCTGTTAGATCTTAAATTTTAGAGAAATATGGTATTATTTAAAAATATATATTCCTAGGCTTCTTCTCAAACACTTTGATATAGCTGTCTGGGTTGAGGATGGGGATGTGTAATTTTCACAAAATTTCTAGATAAGTATGATATTTTAGGCAGTGCTAACTCATGTTGAACAAAGACTTGTGGAAATATCTGGGAACTGGTATTATATATAAATAGTGTCTGCTCCTAGAGTAGCAGTGTTATTCTGTATTAACAAAGCACCATTGATCACAATCACTATGTGGCTTTTTTGGGCACACTGGAAATCAGTAACTATGGTTATTAGTTTATATATATATATATATATAAAATCTAATACATTTTTAAAAGTACATAACTTCTAATATAGCATCCTTTCCCTTCCCATGTATTGGGGACACCCAATTTTAAAAACTGATTAGTGAAATCAGGTAGGACAGGAGGCTGTGGATTGATATAAAGGATTGCCCAAGAGTGTGACTGCTTTGGGTCTTTTGTAATTGTTTATGTCAGCTAAGGGTAGACCTTTCCAAAAGCTGGCGTTTTGCTGCCAAGTCATTTTGTTAATTAAAAATGTGTTATTCTGTATTAACACACAGCCACCCTTGAGCCATAACTGAGCACCCAGCATCAGTAGATTGCTTCCCAAGGACTATTAGAATTAGGCAGTCCATCTTGGAAGTGTCATGTCTTCATCATCTTCTAGACCCCAGCTAACGTGCCATCTTCTACTCCTTCTGAACTTCTTCAAGTTTTTCCAACAGTCAGAAATTGCAAGGAACTTTTACTCTTGAACCCATGGTGTCTGCCATCTTGTGTCACTGTCACTCAAAGGCCGGCCCCTTCTGACATATGTTTTAATTGTAACTTCTCAGCTACCTTTTCAAGTAGACAGTAAACTCTCTGAGGACAAAGACTGGGTTTTTCTTGAAGTGTGTTGACTTGCAAGTACTGCACACGTGTTGGGTGCATATTTATGGAATAAGTAAATGAATGAATGAATGAATAATTTCAATCAGAATAAGCAATGATGGAAGGATTGTGGGAAGATGGCCGAGTTGGGAACTCCAAGACTCAATTCTTCCATCAGAACAACTATCAAACAGGCATTTTGAAACCACGGAGGCCAGAAGAACACTATACAACCTCTAGGGAAGAGTAGAGGAAGAGGTTGAGAAATTTGGTAAAAAAAAAACAGTAAATTGCTCTCTCCACATGGCAGCTGCTGGCACTGAACCCCCACTTTCCCAGCAGGCTACCATGGGGTCCAGTGTCTGGCTAAATCACTGGTGACAGAAAGGGACATAAAAATCCCCTTCCCCAAGACCTGTGGTGGGCATGTTTGATCACTGATCATAGCTTCTGATTAGCAAATTTGGATCACTGGGGGCCTGGCTCTGAGGGCACCCATTGTTTCAACCCACCCTGGACAGTCACCATGGAGGAGATTTAAAGACACAATGCTTCCTCAGGGCTGTAGGGGACAGCTAGCCAAAAGGCTGCATTTGCTGGGCAGGCCAAGAAAGCACAGCTTTGGGGAGCTGTGGAAGAAGCCCTTAGTGCCCTTCCTGGTCCCCTGCCCAGGGCACCCCTTTCATGGATCCCTGGCCCTGTTTCAACTCAGCTCCCATACATCACCCCACCACCAACACCTTGTACTGTTGTGAAACATTTGTTACAGGCTATGAAAGAGCATCGTCAAAATATTACTACTAACTATAGTCCATATCTTATATTTAGTGTATTTTTCCTCAACTCCCTCCATTATTAACACCCAACATTAGTATTATATATTTGTTATAGTTCAGAAGAGAACATTCTCATATTTATTCTATTAGCCACAGTCCATCTTCCACCACAGGATTCCCTGTGTTATATAGTTCCATGCTTTGTATAATCCATTCAAAGTATACACTCAGTGGCTCTCATTTCCATCACAGCATTGTGCTGTAATCACTTCATTCAATTTTAGAATATTTTCATTACTGCAAAAGGAAAAATATCATACCCCCTCCTACCCCCTTATTGTTGTCCCATAGAATTCATATATCTTCTTTGCCATTGCTGCAAAAATATTACAATGTTACTATTAACTATAGTCCATAAATTACATTAGTTGTAATTTTCCCATGTTATTACCAGATTCTTAACACTTTGTAAAAGAACATTCTTATATTTATACGATTAACCAGTCTTCGTCCACCACTGAAATCACTGTTATACAGTCCCTAGATTATTCTCTAGCTTCCTTTCAATTGAAATTTACATCTACAGACTACCCCTTTCAGCCAGAATCACATTTATAAATCAGCAGAGTTATTCAGACTCACTATAATATGCTATCATCAACTCTATTCATCTCCCCACTTTTACAATAAACCTTATTTAAAAATTCTACATACATTAAGCATCAGCTCTCATTCTCAGCCCACATTCTATCTTCTAGTAACCTATACTCTAGAGTTTACCTCCATGTGTTTACTCATTGTATTTAGTTCATATTGGTGAGACCATACTATATTTTCCTTATTTCACTCAATATAATATCCACAAGGTTCATCCCTGTTGTCATATGTATCCCAATTTCATTTCTCTTAACAGCTAAAATAGTATGTATATACCACTTTTTGTTTTTCCATTCATCAACCCCATAAGGGTTTGATATCCATGTTATATTAAGTGATCATTGCAACTCAATGATAAAAGAAGACAAGTAACCCAGTTAAAATGAGCAAAAGACTTGAATAGACATATTTCCAAAGAGGAAATACAAATGGCCAAAAAGCACATGAAAAAAATGTTCAACATCACTAGCTATTAGGGAAATGCAGATCAAAACTATAATGAGATACCATTTCACACCATATAGAATGGTCCTTATTTTAAAAAAAGAAACAGAAATCTACAAGTGTTGGAAAGGATGTGGAGAAATAGGAACACTCCTTCACTGTTGGTGGGAATGTAGAATGGTGCAGCCTCTCTGTGGGAGACATTTTAGCAGTTCCTCAAGCAGCTGACTACCGAACTGCCATATCATCCAGCAATAGCATTACTAGGAATATATTCAGAAGAACTGAAAGCAAGGATACAAACTGACATTTGCACACTGATGTTCAGAGCAGCATTATTCCCAATTGCTAAAATATGGAACCAGTCTAAGTGTCCATCAACTGATGAATGTCAAGTCTTTTTTTTAAAGCAAAGTCATCCTTAAGGAATTGAACAAAATCTGCTCCCTTCTAGGGTAGTTCAAACTTGGTGGCCTAGCCCAAACAGCACAACCAATCAATCTCAGGCTCTCATATTAAAAAATAATGTGGCACTTAAAAAAATAGGTAAATAACACAACTCATTTTCCTCCTATTTCTTCTACTCTCCCAACAAACAATGGACTCAAAACGCAAGGATACATTTTGTCCCATTATTCCACTTTAATTTTGTATGTGAACTTCAAACCTTATGGTAAGACTAGAAACTATAAGAGGATAGTTTTACTTCTTTCTTTGCTTCTTTCTTTTTTAACACATTTTATGGAATAATTTTGATAATTTTCTAATAAAGGTTGTTATTTATGGCTCATTTTTTAAAAAATAAAGATGTTATAATATTAAAAACAAGAAGGAAGTTAATTGTAAGTCTTTCATAGAAGGGAAAGATTTATAGGGTTCCCAGCATTCTTTATACTTGGCCCAGCAATATGATGATGCAGAATGAGGAATCTAAAGCAAGTAGGAACTTCATATTTTATTTACTTATTGCACCCAGAATAGTGATTACATTCACCCAAAACTACACAACCTAGCAGGACTAGAATCCAGATTTTCCAACCCCAATTCAGTTCCATTGCTTCACTGTATTACGCTGATCATATTGATGATGTTTGGAGACAGACTGCCTGAGTTCAAGTCCCTGCTTCCCTGTTTACTTTGTAACCCTGATCCTGTTAAAAACCCAAGTCAGATAATGTCATTCCAATTTTCAGAACTCTGGAATGACTTATTTTCTCATTCAGTAAATACCAAAATCTTTAAAAAGACCTGTAAGTCTGTGCTCTCCTCCTTTTTTCAATCACCTCTTGCTACTCTCTTCAGCTGCAGCCATACTATCCCTCCTTGCCTTTGCTCCTCAAAGATGCTTGGCCCATGCACACCTCAGAACCTGTGCATTTGCTGTTTTCTCTGTCTGTACAGTACTTTCCTCTGACAATGTCTCAGTGTCTTTTCCCTGAGGTCTTCTCTAAGCTCTCGAACTTTACGGAAACCCTCACTCCCTACTCTGGCCCTCCTCATTTATTATCTCTTTTCTCTGCTTTATTTTTCCCCAAGATACTTATCACCAAATAAGTATCATGCAGCATATGTATATATGTTATCCACTGCCTCTTTTCCTCCACCAAAAGGTAAACCTTGCCCCACCCCTCCATGTGAGGGTTTTTGTTTATTTTGTGTATCCTGTTCATTGCTGTGTGCCCAGGGTCTAGAAAAGTGTTTGGCACGTAACAGGCACTCAAGTATTTGTAGACTGTTGAATTCCATACTTTATTTCCTCAGACCAGAGAACAACAAAAAGACAGAAGCAATGAGTGCGTTTGGTCCGGCTAATATCTTGAAGGATCTGGTTTCACTCAAAGCAGTTTAAAATACAATGTTATTACATTTGAATAATTATTTGTGACTTTGAAAATCAGATTTTCTCCAAGAGCCTTAAGAAATGATGATGATGTGCTGACGGTTACATAATCTATGTTCCCCATCCTCATGGTTAACCAGATAACAAAAATTCTCCTTTCCTTTTAAGCCATAATATACAAAGTGGCCAGGCACAAAGAGGATATAAATCAAGTAACCAAGAGAATACAGAATCAAAACCCAGGATTTATTAAAGCCAGAAGAATACAGAATCATACAGAAGAGATAAAGAAATTTTGCTGGGGAAATGTATTTAATATTAAATTCAGCACTTTTGTTTCTGAGAAAACATTTTCAAAAGCTAAAGATGCCATTTGTTGGCAGCATATCAGTTTCATAATTCAAGAGACACCTATAAGCCACAAAGTAACATAGAGATTGGATTCGTATGTAGGAACTATTTCATTTATATAGTGTGTTATGTCTGAGTAATGACAAATCTTAAAAAGGGAAGAAATGGTTTAAAGTGCTACATGTTAATCTGTAAGGGTAGCTGCTGCGCTGCAGCAGAGATGTGCCCTTGAGAGCCGACTCAGGAGAACCTGCTGAATGACATTACCATCCTCCAAATAGACCAACTCGTAAGCTTCCTTATTGTTTAGCTTCTTCTCCATTTCTCAGCCTTGCAACCAATAGGTCACAAACTCCTATCACAGTTACCTCAAAAATCGACCTTCTTCCCCTTCCTATAGCTTTAAACTTACACATTATTTCTTGTTGGCACTTTAGCAACAATTTCCTAATTCTCTGTCAGCCATTAGTATCTCTTCAATCCTTCCTTCACATGCTGCCCTATCTATCTTCCTTTACACACATGCACAAAAATCCACATGGGATATAATGTAAACCTCAGTTTGGCACACAATGCCTTTCAAAATGTGAGATGATTGTTCCAGTCACATCTACTACTCTTGCCTTACTAACACTGGCAGAGGAAGTACCAGAGAGGCCTGGATTTAATGTCACAGCATATTTTCTGAATATATATAGGTCCAGTGGGTTATATTGAGAATTAACTTGGATATCATTTTTTTAATGCATAGTAATTGTGTGGATTTAGAGATAGAAGGGATATTAAAAGAATAAAGGATTCCATCAAGTTCAAAGTTATTTAAAGTTAAATGGAAAAAAAAAGCATTTACATATTTAGGAGTCAAAATACTTAAAATCCAATCAAGTTCTATAATAGAATGGGAGGGTTGCAGACTCTATAAGTGGGTCATAGACCCATATTGTGTGAGTCTTTCCAATTTATAGTTACATTAAAGATGATATCTACGTGTCAGTATATTCCAATATAATCCTGTACAAAAGCCTATCAATATCTTGGCTGAATATCCCCCAAATTGCCTAGGATTATCTAATTATTACTTTAATAGATAAGTTCCTTTCAACCTTAGAGGGATTTAAAATTAATAACAGAAATGTTTAAGAGAATCAAAGCAGACATATTTTCTTCGTGTTAGATATATTGCTATTTTATGTCCTAGTGAGGTTCAATATTTTACATACCTGTAATATGCCTAATTGGAGTAATATATAATTGAATAACTAATTTAGACATTGATTATAAACTAGACCTTTATTAAGTTTATATATAGTATTGGAGCTTTCAAACAAACTTATGAAGCCATATATTTATACATTTATTAGATTTATTAAATACTTGGGGCACTTTGCCAATCAGATAAGTGACACAGAGTACTTTAAAAATATAATTAAATGTACTTAATATACATTTGCAGTTTATAATATTTGAAGCTATTTAATTAACTATTTAAATGAGACCAAATATTATTCAAAGACTTTTTAAAAAGTGATTGTTAAAATAGAGACATTGGCAAAGGCTTGTAAAGTTAAAAACTTAATAAGGGAGCAGATCTTTTGATTTGTAACTTTGGTAAATTGTACATTAATTTTTAAAGCCAAAGCAACTCCTGAATAGTCTTTACCACCCACAAAAATCGCCCTTAAAGGCACCAAAAAGTCATTATGAAACGCACTCTAACTCCCTTCAGCCAATTAATTCTTCTTTTTTTATGCTCTTATAATAATATTTTTCCTTTAACTGTAAAAATATATTTCTGTTTAAAATTCTGTTTTCTTCACTGAACTGTAAGTTGCATACAACCCACATTCAATGATTCAGTGAATCAATTGCATCCTTCCTTCATCTTGAAACTATTTTCTGGATAACATGATGCTTCATTCTGTTCATAAAACTATTGCTACTTCTCCTCTCACCATTTCTTCATTAGGGCTAATACCTTTTCCTCTACTCTGTATTGTATCACTACCAGTTCTCCCACAGAGATCTCATCTACTTTCACAGTTTTAACTCAATCATTACCACTACATCAATCTTTGCCTTTGAGCTCCATTCCCACATTTCTGATTACCTTCCAGACATTTCTATTGAGATGTCTTATCTCACCAAATAACAGCTTTGAAAAAGGCAAAATTATGCCTTCAAGGCCAACCCATTCTGCGGATTTCTCAATTTCCAGCTACTCTTCTAGTAACTTACTCTTGAGCTCTTGGGATCATTATTGACATTTCTGTCTTCTTTATCCATTTCCCCCATCCTCAATGAGTCCCCTTGATGATTTGTTTCTTTATGTATTTGTCCTTTTCTTTCATGCTCATTACCACTGTCATCCCTTTTCCCAGCCCTGGCTTCTGCCATCATGGTCCTTACCATCTCCTACAATTATCAGTTGGATAACTCTTCTCCCTGAGTGTCATCTCTCCTTGTTGTAATCTAGCCACTATGCTGCTGCCGGAGTGGTCAACCAACTAGATACATGTAGGTTCACTGGTCAACCTTAAATACAAATTGAATCCAACTCTTTAGCAATAAAGTTAAATCCTTTGTGTTTTAGCATCATGCTAACTCCCTAATCTTATTTTCCTTTATTTCTTTCACAGATGGATGCCGAAATCCAGGGTTTGATGAACTTTTCCATCTAAAGTGCCAAATAATAAATATTTTGTGAACCATTTGGGACATATGGTCTCTATCCCAACTACTCAACTCTGCCATTGTGGTACAAAAGCAGCCTGAGACAATTCATGAACAAATGTATGTGGCTGTGTTCTGATAAAATTTCATTTATGAATACAGGTGGTAAGCCACATTTGGTTCTGTTGGTCTCATGGCCATTCATGGCTTTTGATTAGCTACTTCAGATTGCTGGGGGATGGCATTGTTCCAACCCTCCTCAGGCAAAAGCAACAGAGGAATCTTAAAGACAGTACCCTTCTTGAAGACCACAGAAAACAGCTGAAGGGCTACATTTACTGGGAAAGTGCTAAGTCAAGAAAACACAGCCTCAAAAACCCAACATCATTAGCCATTAGGGAAATGCACATCAAAACCATAATGAGATACCATTTCACACATGCTAAAATGGCTACTATTTTAAAATGGCAAATTACAAGTATCAGAGGGTATAAAGAAACAAGAATACTCATTCTTTGATGATGGGAATGTAAAATGGTGCAGCCACTGTGGAAGACACTTTGGCAATTCCACAGAAAGTGAAGTATAGAATTACCATATGATCTGTCAATTTAGTATCTAGATTTACACACTAAAGTATTGAAAGCAGTGACTTGAACCGATAAGCTCATAGCAGCATTATTCACAACTGCTAAAATATGGAAGCAACTCAAATTGCTTTAACTGATGAATGCATAAAGAAAATGTGGTATATATGTCAATGGAAGAGTATTCAGCTGTAAAAAGGAATGACGTCCTGATACATGCAACAGCATGGATGAACTTTGAAGACATCTGGTTGAGTGAAATAAGCCAGATACAAAAGGACAAATATTATATGATCTCACTGATATGAAATAATTAGATTAAGCAAACTCAAAGTAAAAAAAAAAACAAAAAACTAGAATATAGGTTACCAAGGGCATGGTAGGGGTAGGGTGTGGGGAGTTAATGAATTTGATAATGGATAGTGGTGATAGTAGCACACCATTGTGAACATAATTAACAGCACTGAATTATATATTTGAATATGGATAAAAGGAAAAATTTTATGTTTTATATGTATGTTTTAGTTTCATAGGCTGCTCCAGCAAATACCATGTAATGGGGTGGGTTAAACAATGGGAATGTATTAGTTTACAGTTTTATGGCTAAAATATAGTCCAAATAAAGACATCATAAACGTGATGCTTTCTTCCTGATGACGAGCATTCTGGGGCTGGCTGCTGGTGATCCTTGGCTCCTCTGTCACATGGCAAGTCATTTGGCAACGTCTCCTGGTCTCTCCTTTCTCTTTCTGGTTCTGTCAATGTCCAGCCTCTTGCTTCCTATAACTTGCTCTCTTTCTGTCTGAATTTCATTCTGCTTATAAAGGACTCCAGTAATAGGATTAAGACCCATACTGATTGGGCTAGACCACACCTTAACTGAAGTAGCCTCCTCAAAAGGTCCTACCTACAATGGGTTTATACCCACAGGAATGAATTAAATTTAAGAACATCTTTTTCTGCCATACATACAGCTTCAAACCACTACAATATGCTACTTGGTTAAAAAATTAAAACAACGACAAGATAGGACTGTACAACAGAAACAGTGAACCCTAATGTAAACCATGGACAATAGTTAATAGTACAATTATAAAAATGTTCTTTCATCCATTGTAACAAATGTAGCACATTAATGCAAGGTGTTGATAATAGGGTGGTATATAAGAACTCTATTTTCTGCTTGATTTTTCTGTAAACCTACAGTTCTCTAACAACAACAAAAAATCTATTAAACAAGTAACTATGCCAGACACTGAAAATACAAAGATGAGCAGACATTTAGGAGTAAATGGAGGTGGAGTAGGGATAGGAGTGGCAATGGAGTTGAGCAAGGAAAACAAATTAGAGGGCATTTACATGTAGTGAAAATATGGATGTCAGATTTATACTTGACTAATATGTTAAATGTGCACCTAAATATAGAAAGTAATAACTACATTATAGACGTTTTTCCATTAGCACTATATTTTAAAATTAGTTATAATTATTTTAAAGTTTTCATAACAGATAGCCAATAGGGCTTAGAAACTTAACTAACCATAAGTGGTATTATTAAAAAAAAGAAAAAAGCCACTGAAAGTTTTAAAGGCCAAATGTCCTATATTTTCTGTATAACATTAAATTTAACTATGTTTAGCTTCATAAACTACAGTTTATAATCTGTTTTAAATATATATAATTGGAAAAATGATAAGATAGAACATAGGCATTTTTAATCTTCTATTTACAAATATGCTAACTTTGCTAGTGTTGAGGTTCTACTTAAAGTTTACTATGGTACCATATCAGTCAATGTTTTGCAAGCAAAATTATTGGGCATTGTATTAGTCAGCCAAAGGGGTGCTGATGCAAACTACCAGAAATCTATTGGCTTTTATAAAGGGTATTTATTTGGGGTAGAAGCTTACAGTTACCAGGTCATTAAGCATAAGTTACTTCCCTCATCAAAATCTATTGCCATGTGTTGGGGCAAGGTGACTGCCGAAGTCTGCCAAGAGTTCAAGCTCCTTGAGTCCCTCTCTTCCCTTTCTCTCTGGGCTTAGTGGCTGTGCTCTCTCTATAAGGCCAGCAATAGACTATCGGGCCAATGGCTCTGTCTCTCTCCTGGGGCTTCTGCTGTATCTAAGGAGTTGTCTCTATTCTTCTCTGTTCTCTTGTGTGTTCACTTCTCAGGCTCCAGCTCAAAACTCCCAACTCTGTCCTTTGCCAAGTCTTTTCTCTGTGAGTCTCCACCCACAAGGGGGCAGGGACTCAATGCCCTACTGACATAGCCCAATCAAAGTCCTAATCATAATTTAATCAATTGAAAGTGATAACTCTGATAGATCAGTCTACAAATATAATCCAATAACTATTTTTGGAATTCATAAACAATGCCAAACTGCTATAGGCAGGTTATCCTATTTTCAAGATTACTTAGTATTAAAACTTAAATTAAAGCAAAGTCTAGCAAAGTGTAACACAATTTTTTTCTAAGTATAGGAGGGCAAGTAAATCTACCTCAAAAACAAAACAGACAACTTACTCTTTTGTATACTTCAAGAATGGGGTTCATAACATTACATATAAACATTGATGTGTGTGCCTTTTCAACTAGGTAATTAGCTTATAGAGAGCAAGGACCATCTTGATAATGAGTAAAAGGGGGTTCCTTTCTCCTGGTATATCTTTAAAGCCAATTTCTGAGACATCAGGGTTTCAAATAGAGAAAGAGTTGTATTGGTTGTGCAAGCAATGGAGCACAGTGGCCTCGTGGCCCAAAACTGCCTCCCTGATGTGCAGAAATTCTAATATTTTATAAAATTGGGGTGCAGTGAATAATTGGGGTGGAGCTGAACACAGGTTCCTTCAATAATAAACATTAAGGGGCTGAACAGGATAGACTGGGGTGGGGTAGCACAGCAGGGTCAGTCACAGGGATTTAGGATAGGAGTATACAGAACAAAGATCACTTACAAGGACTTTCATATGGATATTAAACAGGTGGGTGGAGGGGTTACCATCCCAATAGTAATTATATACAAGAGTGAGTTCAATCTAGAACTACCATCACCATAACAAGCATCCACAAGGGTGAAGTTAAGTCTAGAGTAATCATAAAGAGGTGTGGAACCTGAAATTACCAGCTTCAGTAATTCCAGGTATTAACTTTTTGCTATTTTATAATATAAAGGTATCTATATAATGATTCAATAATCATTAAATATAATTTAATAATCATTTTTGTTAATTCTTAACCCTCAGTTACAATCTGGGATAACTTTTGGTATTCATTTTGCTTAGCAGAGTATCTTATTAAAAATATTTGTTGATGATTACAGAAGCATCAACATCTTCCTAAATATGCATTACAAGTTTAATTTTTTTAAAAAAAGCATAGGAGTAAAAATCTCATCTATTCCATTCATGATTTAAAATTGGCAAGAATGACATATATCAAAAATCTGTACTTGATTCAGCAAAATTACAGGGTACAAGTTCAGTATATAATAATTAGTTGTATTTCTATATACTAGCAATGAGTATTACAAAGAAAATTTTTTAAAATTACATTTCCAATGACATAAAAAGAATAAAATGCTTAGGAATAAATTTAACAAAAATGTGTAGCATTTCAAGGCTGAAAACAACAAAACAGTGTGGAAAGAAATTAAACATCTAAATAAATGGAAAAACATTCTGTGCACATGGACTGGAATACTTAATACAGTCAAATTGGCAATACTCTTCAAATTGGTCTATAGATCCAACCCAGTCCCTACCAAAATCCCAGCTATCTTTTTTGCAGAAAATGACAAGGTGGTCCTAATAGTCACATGGCAATTTAAGGGATCCAGAATAGCAAAAAACTGTAATTCAAAAGAACAAAGTTAGAGGGACTCACACATTCCAATTTCAAAATTTGATAAAAATTTACAGTAATCAAAATAGTGTGGTGTTGGTATAAGGATAAACATATAGAATAATAATTTATATAACAGAACTGAGAGTCCAGAAGTAAACCCTCACATTTGTGGTCAATTGTATTTAAACAAGGGAGCCAAGACAATTCAATGGAGAAAGAAAAATCTTTTCAACAAATGATGCTGGGACAACTGGACATTCACATGCAAAAGACACAAGTTGGGCCCCTGCCTCATGCCATATTAAAAAATCAACCCAAAATGAATCATAGACTGCAATTTAAAAGATAAAACTATTAAATTCTTAGAAAAAAATAAATCTTCCTGACATGGATTAGGTAATAGTTTCTTAGACAAAATACCCAAAACACAAAACTACAAAAGAAAAAAAAAAGATGAATTAGACTTTTCCAAAATTAAAAACTTTTGCACTGAAAATGATACCATCAAGAAAGTGACAATATTTGCAATATTGCAAATGTTTGTAAATCATATATCTGATACGGGTCTAGTACCCATTATATATAAAGAATTCTTACAATTCAATAATGACAATGCCATTAAAAATGGATGTAGGATTTGAATAAACATTTCTTGAAAGAAGATACACAAATGGCCAGTAAACATATGAAAAGATGCCCACCATTAGTCTGTGGGAAAATGCAAATCAAGACCACAGTGAAATACTATTTCACATCCATTAGGATGGCTGTAATCAAAAAAGACCAGACAAGTACTGTTGAGGATGTATACAATTTGGAACCCTTATACATTGTTGGTAGAGATGTAAAATGGTGCCGTCCCTTTAGAAAACAATTTGGCAGTTCCTCAAAACAGTAAATAGAGTTACCATATGACCTAGCAATTCCACTCCTAAGCCAATACCCTAGAAAAAGGAAAACCCATTTCCACGCAAAAACTTGTACATCAAAGTTCATAACAGCAATATTTACAATAGCCAAAAGGCAGAAACAACCCAAATTCCATCAACTGATACCAGTCATTGGCACCACTGGATAAACAAAAGGTGATGTATTTATACAATGGAATATTATTCAGCTATAAAAAGGAATGAACCATCCATGCTAAAACATGGATAACCCTGAATGCTAAGTAAAAGAAGCATAAACTGAAACCCACTGAATTTTACACTCTAAAAAGGTAAATTTTATGGTTTACAAATTATAACTCAATAAAGCTGTTATATTTTTAAAAATGTATTTGCTTCAGGAAGTGGAATAGGGTTTTTTTTTTTTCCATTCAATAGCAAATAAACAAAGTCTCAAAGACTAGACTCTGTGACAGATACACAATGTCTCTTGCTGAAAAGCTAAATTATATCTCAAGATTCTAACCCTGAAGCAGGAAACAGCTTTTGTGCAGAGCCAGCCTTCCTACCAAAGGAATACAGATCTTTGAATAGGTTTCAATGTTTCCTACTTCCTACTGGTACATGGCAGAAAGATCCAAGAAGATACTGATCTCTCTCACTCAGGAGGATATTAGGTATCTATGCTCATTCTTCAAATCCCACAGTGTACCTAAAATTTATAGAACTATAAAGTGATGTGAGGTGAAATTCATGGATTATCTAAACTCATTTCAGCCAGAACTGTTGTTTCTTTTCTTTTAATAATTCTTCAGAACAGTTATAGTAATGAGCAGACTCAAGTTGCCTTTCAAGTTTTCTCATTTCCTCAAAACTAATCTTGTAGTTCTGTGAGTAATTATTGTGGGAGTAAAAATGTAAAATAAAGCCATAAAAATAACACAACAACAAAAACCCCAAGAAAGCAATAAGAAGTGTTAGGAAGAAAGTGCTGTGTTAGTAAACAAATGGTGTAATTAACTGTATCTGGAATATTCTTGAAATTAAATTTTTGATTTTATTATTCTCTATCAATGTCACTTCAGGTTTTAGGAATATTAGTATTATGATGAGAATATGAGGAAAGAGTTCAGAGTGCAATTTTATTACAATAGCATCAGCTGTTATGTTACAAAAAAATCACAAAGAATGCATAAAAAGTTAAACTAACAAAAAGACTAGGAAAAATGTACTTAATTTTTCAAAGATGCTAATCATTTGCTTCACATTCTTTTAATATTTAAAGATTTTCATTATAGGAAGTGAGATGGCTAAATGAATACTTGCACATGAAATTGTATTTATTATCTATTGCTAGCATAATAAATTATTACAAATTAGTGGCTTAAAACAACATAAATTTATTATCTTACAGTTCTCCAGATCAGAAATCCAGTATATGTCTGCTGGGGCTAAAATCAAAAGGCTGTATTCCTTTCCGGAGAATCCATTTCCTACTCATTCAAGTTGTTGGCAGAATTCAGTTCCTTCCGGATGTAGGACCGAGGTCCCTGTTTCCTTGCTCGCTGTAAACTGAGAGACAGTCCCAGCTTCTAAAGACATTCACGTTCCTTGGTTCATGGCCTCCTTCCTCCATCTTCAAAGCCAGTAACAGCAGGACCAGCCTTCTCAGATTGCAATTCACTGACTCTCTCTGTCTTCCAATTTTAGAGCTTATGCGATTAGATTGGGCTCACCTGGATAATGCGGGCCAATCTGCCCATTATAAGGTCAGTTGATTAGCAACCTTAATTTCATCTAAAACCTGAATTTCCCTCTGCTCTATAATGTAACATATTCACAGTTTCCGAAGATTATGGTATGGACATGTTTGGGGGAGGGCGTTGCGATTTTCTACCTACCACAAAAACGTAATCAATGTAGAGGCATATCTGGGAGATAGGGTGGGTTTGGTTCGAGACCACTGCAATAAAGTGAATATTGCAATAAAGCACATCATATGAACTTTTTGGTTTCCCAGTGCATATAAATGTTATGTTTATACTATTCTGTAGTCTATTAAGTGTGCAATAGCATTATGTCTAAAAACCAATGTACATATCTCAAATAAAGTGTGATACAGGTTTGTATGAGATATGACATGAGGACATGTTGTTGGAAAAATGGTTCCTATTGCTTGACACAGGAGTTTCACAAACCTTCAATTTGAAAAAAAAAAAAGCAATAAAATGAATCACAATAAAAGGAAGTGCAATTAAATGAGGTATGCCTGTAATTAGAAATCTGGGGGTGAGGAGTGTTCTCTTTTTCTTCAATAGAAGTTTTTAAAAATTGAAATCATTCAAATCTTTTCCTTGACTTTTTGATATAGAGAGCCAAGAGAAAGATCACTGGGATACTATAGTATGAAAACATAAGGTAGTATTGTTTTTAGTCATCCATTCAAAATATATTTTGGAGAAACTGACTTGTGGCAAGTTGTATATGAGGCGCTCAGGGTGCAGGAGTGAACAAAACAAAAATAAGTCCTGTTTTTCAAGGGCTTGAAGTCTAGTGGAAGAAGTAAACAATAACCAAGAAAACACATAATTAAATGTACATATTTTATATGTGCTAAAAAGAAAATAAATAGGACCCAGTGACAGAGAAATCTGATGATAGGATAAAGTTGAAAAAGTAGGGGAAGCTACAAGATAGGGATCAGAATGGTTATCTGAAATGGCAATAACCAGAAGGTTCAATATTTTAAAACCTAGGGAGGGAAGAATCCTTGGGTACAGAGTGAAAACTTTTTATCACAGATGCATCTTTTGTTACAAATTACCCAGATACTACTTAAGGAAATGCCGCTTTGGGCTGAGTAAGGATCCCTGCAGAATCAAAACTGAAGAAAGTAAAAACATTTCTCCCAACCTTCACTACCACCTGATCTCTTGCCTGGACTATTGCAATAGCATCCACACTGCTTTAACCACTCCCACCACTGCTGGCTAGAATCCATTCTTATAAATCAGCCAGAGCGAGTGTTTGAAAAAAAAAAGGGAGGGAAAAAAAAAAAAAAAAAAAGCTAAGTCAGGCAAAATCTGCTGATGAAAACTTTTAATGGCTTCCCATTGCATTTACAGTGAAATGAAAGTCCTTGCCTGAACCTAGAAGGGACATTATCATCTCAGCCTCATACCCCGCCCCCACGAATGCCAGAACATCATCTCCTCCCTCTTTCCTTGCTGTTTCTAAGTGCACTCCTCCTCGGCCCTAGTGCAGCTCTGCTCCAATGGCCTAGAGCTCACGCACAGCAGCTCTTCTTCCTGTCACTTTCTGCCTTCATATCCTACTTTATATTTTCACAGAACTTGTCACCTGGCATATAACATTTGTTCTATTTGTTTATTGTCTACCTCCCTGTATTAGAATGGAAGCTTCATGATTTCTTCCGTAATTGATCTCCAACAATGCCTGGTACAGCGTAGATGATCAACGCTTTTTATTGAATGCACTAATGAAAGTAAATTTAAAGAAATTTCAAATGCCACATCTAACCTAACTAGTTGTACCCTTAGGTAAGACTTAGTGACAGTATATCTGTATTCTGATCCTAACTTCAAAACCTATTCCAACACTTGTACCACCTTGAATATATCACTTATTAACTGTGATCTTCTGTACAATAGAGAAATTTATTTCTGCTGTCTCTTCAAGTTCTCTTTAGGATCAAACTAGAGAATATATGTGAAATTAGAAAATACTACGAATGTACAAAATATGATTATTAGTCTGCATTTCTTGGTCATTTATAAACCTTGTCTTTTAGTTTTGTAAAATTACATTGCACAGGAAACACTAACAAAGTACAACAAAAAATAAACTTTTATTTGTGCCTCACAATCCTTTAAAATTTATTCTGCAGAGTTAATTTCCCCCTACTTCTTAATAAAACTTCAGACAGGTCCCATAAGATTTGTGTTTATTCTTGAGCAATAAAGAGACTTATTGTCACATTCTTAATTTAGAAATTTGAAAAGTCTAGTTTAGTAAAAATTTAAATTCTGATCTGGTTAGAAATTGATACTTCTCCCCTCCCTCAATTTGGGCTTACTACAGGTGGGAAATCTATAGCTAGGGAAATATAATTGACTTTTTTTCTCATTTCCAGACCAGCTATTCTATGACTCCTGATCCTGCAGCTTGCTAAGTGGAGTTTCTGACTCCCTCAAGGTTGGAGCACAGGAAGGCAAGAGAGGAAAGAGGGGCAACAAAGTTGTTACTTTATTGTTCCTGGAACTGGAACAGTTTAGTGGAGACCCACTAAACTCAGTCCTCCCAATCCCAACACACATACACACACACACACACACACACTCACTCACCCACACATTTCCTTGAATGTCCCCTTACCACAGAGTTCACATCTATTCTGGCTGGCTGCTAGCTTCTTCTCAATCCTTGAGAATACAAGGGTACCTCCAGATTCTCCCTTGTGAGGTCTGTTACTATGGATGGTTTTACGATAGGACCTAAGATGACCCAGACAAAAGATTTCTGTCTTTTGCATGGCTGGTATCTAGTCCACAGGACATGCACATAGTTTGCCTTATAAACACTGGGAGTTCAAGTTACCAAATGCAGCACCAATCTTTCCCCATCAATAATCTTCAAAGCAGTTGGCCAATCAGTTACTCACATTAAAGATTTTCTAGGCATGAATCAGTTACTATGCCTTTGTGTCCTCCAAAGCACATGCTATGTTTTCTACTTAGACTTCTTTATGCCCTCTTTTGGCTGAATTGAAGGTTGAAACATTCTCCAACTCTCCTTCTTGGTGGGGGTGGGGTGAGGTCCTACAATGGGAGGATTCAGAGCATAAAAACAGCTCTCCCCAAAGAAATCTTCTCCAAAAATTCTCTAACTGTTGTCATGCTTATATCCTATATGTGGGTGGAGCATTCAAGAGTAGTATAAGCAGTTTTTTGTACTCTTCTTTGACAATTTTTCATTTTGGCATAGTATCTATTTTTAGAATGTCATCTGTACTGTATCTTGATGACACCACTAAAACGTTTCCATTTAATAACCTGTTAAATTTCTATTTAAAAATCCTACAACCTCCAGTATGAGTGTGTGCACGCATGCACATGCACATGTATTTCTTCCTCTCCATTCTCACACAAAACAGTCTAATTTAAGTTGAAGTCCTAATTGCCCTAGAATAGCTATTTCTGTGATTTTCTAGCAGATCCCTGCCTGTCATTTCTCCCTCTTCAAGTACATCTTGCAAGAGGGTCAACTTCCTAAAAATATTACCATGTGCATGTAAATTCCTTGCTCAGAAGGATTTAATGGCTCCCCTTGATTACTGGGAAAAATGTGACTCTTTAACATCCCATGTGCTTCCCTTATTATGAGGGTTGAAGAAAAAATGATTATGGCAGGGTCATTCTAAAGGGTCATAGAAATCGTATGCAAATCTTGGAATGCCTAGGAAACAGGATTCGAGTTGCTCGAATCAAATGGTAATACCAAATTTTATTCCTTACTTGATAGAGTGCTGGGAGGCAATCTGGGACATGAACTCCATTGTTCATATGCCCAAGAACAGGGTATTCTTTTATACACACTCAGATCTTGAAGGGATACTTCATTTAATTTCAGGTTCTTCATTACAGTGAATTTCCTATTTTGGTGCTTCTTATGGCTAAATCCCCTAATTATCTTTTTCAAGGATGACTACTTAGTAAGAACTATCGCCTCAGTGGAGCTAGCAAACAGAAAGCTACATTGGATGCCCGTAATCTCCATTTGGTCCCAGCAAAGAATATTTCCCTAATCCCCTACCAAATGTGAGCTTAGGTCTTTAGGTTACCATTTAATAGTGTTCAATTTCCTTTAACTAGTGATTTGTCTTGGTGAGTCTTCTGCCCCTATTTTTGTGAAAATTCTGCACCCAAGTGTTGGCTAACAGTTAATACTTTGGCCCAGAAAGGCTGAACCTTCTAATTTCAGACCAAGGAATTTAACGGGCTGCTGCATTAGGGCAGTATTTCTCAACATTAGGCCAGAGTTTTCTGCACTGTGGAATTTCCCATGAAGCTTTTAAAAATACCAATGTCCACCTACAGATCCATTGATTTAATTGATTTTTGATGATAAGCAAGCACTCGGTATTTTTTTTATCAGCTCCTGAGGTGATTTTAATGTACAAGTTTGAGAACCACTACATTCGGCTGGCCATAATTATATTCAAGACATGCACATTCTAGAGTCTTCCAGCATTGACTAAAATTCTCCTGAATTATGCCTGGATGTAACCCTTAATGCAAAAATATTGATATATTAGTTTTCCTTTTTAAATTCAAGAGTATTTATCTGCAAATTTTAGGATATAGATTCTATCATCATCATAGTTCTATGATGTTTAATAACAAAACTTGTATTTCTCCTCATGAGTTGAAAAGAGGTTCAGGAAAAGGACAAATATTCACTCAGCTCTCCATCAGTCTAAGAGAATCAGCCACAGGTTCCCAGGATCACGCAACAAGCTTTTTCTTCTTCTCATCCTAATTCAGCTCTCTAAAAAGATGGACGTGCTTTGGCTCAGTAATTTTATATTTCTCCAACTAAGGTACGTGCTGTTAGTTTAGATACTTGGCTATAATTTAATAAGTATTTGTTTCTTATTTATTCTATGTATTCATTGGCATAACTATATCTTCTAGATCTCTCTATCATAAGTTAAAAGAAATGGAACATGAAAAAGGTGAGAGAAACTTATGAAATCCATACTTTATTGAAAACTATTTTCGTTTCCCCAAAACCTCTATGAAAGGCCCTATTTGAAGAATGATGTAGTCCTGTAAAATCTTGAATTTACTCTATCAGAGTTCATATAGAGCATGAAGTTCATTTTGTAGGTTATCTAATGATTTTCCTCATTAGACTATGCCCCTTACTAGACTACATGCTTTACGAAGCAGGGATTATGTTTGTCTTGTTCACCTTGCATCCTTAGAGTTTAGCATCACCCCTGGCACACAGTAGATATACTCTGGAATAGAGGTAGGCCAACTGAGGGGTTAAGAACACACCTCTGAATCAAACATTTTTACTGTTTTTTTTTTATAAGAGAACAAAATTCAGACCAAGAGAGAAAAAGCCACTGAAGGAGGAAGCTGAAGGAAATGAAACCCAGAAGAGAAAAGAGGGACCAGCAGAGGCTGCCATGTGCCTTGCCATGAGGCAGAGGAGCCAAGGATAGTCAGTAGCAGGTCTTTGGGAAGAAAGCAAATAAAAGTGCCCTACATAAATGGAATGACGTTTCATGTTCATGGATTGAAAGACTAAATATTAAGATGTCAAACCTACCCAAAGCAACTGATAGATTCAATACAGTCCTAATAAAAATTCTAACAACCTTTGATGTATGTGTGTGTGTGTGTCCATGCACACACACGTATAAGGCCTATGGAGAAGATACTGTGATGGTGTCTGGGAACATAAAACAGCACAGGTGGCTTCTGGGTTGTGCTTAGGGCTGATGTCGCTTCTCTCTCTTTTGCAGCCAGTAGTATTACAGACTGCATTATAGTTATCACTCAATGGAATGGGTATCTTGAAAAGTTTGTAAATTAATCTAATCACTCCCCATTTGATAAAATGGTTCTGCACAATGTTCACAACACAGTTAGATTGATGAGAATAGGAAGTAAACAAGAATGAAATGGGCAGAAATTTTTGTTAATTCTTTTAAGTGGAAGAGTGCTCCTCATCCCCCTTCCCCCGCCCCCAAGTGCTGCCATCTCAATTGTTTTAAATGGATTTTTCCCCCTTTGGTAAATTGATATATCGTTCCATCTTTAGGGAAAGTAAAACTTATCTTCCTAATTCCTGATTTGACAAAGACACCTAAAACCCAAATGAGGTTTTTTCAGTTTCATGGGGAACAAGGAAAATGGAGTACTGAAAAGACTATCAGGACAGAGGCAATTTAAACTTTATAAATTTGTTTATCACCTTCAAAACCTAAACATAATTCCCGTAATAGATTCAGTTAGAACCGATAAACTTCATTTAAACCTACGCACTGAAAGCATGAGAAAGAAAATTGTGGGATCCCAGAAACCAGAAGGCATCA
Source organism: Tolypeutes matacus (assembly GCA_026826555.1). NCBI lineage: Eukaryota > Metazoa > Chordata > Mammalia > Cingulata > Chlamyphoridae > Tolypeutes > Tolypeutes matacus. The sequence goes on along the minus strand of JAKSZT010053779.1, from coordinate 9,771,730 downwards.
TGAAGCTTATTTATCCCATTTCCCATGTTTAGAATAAATGCTGTAGATTTCATACAATCAAAAGATTTTTCAGTCAAAGTTTAAAAATATCTTTTTATATAGCTCATTTCATTAGAAAGCTTAAATTCAGATAAAAATGAAGATTATTTTGTAACCGTTAAAAGCCTGAAGGGGTCTAATCCTCCCCTCGCTAACCATAATTTTTCTATGACCTTATCCAGATAAAATCACATTATAATCTATGTCAGATAAAAAAAGCATCTTCCTTAAAACAATAATACAATTATCATATGAATAAATTATTTAAACTATTGGGTTCTTAGTGCAATATTTTAAATGAAGTGTAATTAAAGGCATTGTAGTCAATATTATATTATAAATAAGCCAAAAATAATAGCTTTTGTTTGCACTTTTCAATAACTGATCCTAGATCTTGGAATCTGTACACCAAACTCCTTCATAAAATAAACTTGAGTTCAATATAGAATCTCTATCATTAGCTCTTTGGATGTTACCTACATTTAAACAACAACGCAAAATACCATTTCAGCAGGAATAGTCATAACAGATCAAATAAAAATTTCAAGTGGCATAAAACAGGACTCTTTCTGAACTGCCTAAAAACAAACAAATTCATTTTAATGAACTGAGGCCAGTTTTAGCTAACTTCTATGTCCTCATTCCATAGCAATTAAGAAGATAAATGTATTTCTATATAACGATGTAGAGGCATTGTCATAAACAAGGAATAATCCGTGTTTGAAGGATGGAATGGTTGGTTTTATAAAAACGTTTTTTATCAGTATAGTTGTTTCTGTGCTGCCTTTTCAAATTACCCACTCTAACATCTATAAAGGGAAAGATAAGAAAATGAAAACCGAGAGTAACTGTCAGCTAGAAATACTAGCAAACTGAATCCAACAGCACTTTAAAAGATTTATATACCATGATCAAGTGGGATTTATCCTAAGCATTCAAGAGTGGTTCAATACAAGAAAATTAATTAATGTAATACAGCACACTAACACAATGAAGGGGAAAAAACATGTGATCACCTCAATTGATGCAGAAAAAGAATTTGACAAAATCCAGCACCCCTTCCTGATAAAATCACACAGAAAACAAAGAATAGAAGGCAACCACCTAAGAAGATAAACAGCAAGCACGAAAAACCCACAGCTCACATCATATTCAATGGTGAAAGACTGGATGCTTTTCCTCTAAGATCAGGAATAAGACAAGGATACCCACTGTCATCACTGTTATTCAACATTGTACTGGAAGTTCTAGCCAGAGTGATTAGGCAAGAAAAAGAAGTAAAATGCATCCAACTTGGAAAGGAAGAAGTAAATGTTTCCCTATTTCCAGGTGAAATGATCTTATATATAGAAAATCCTGAAACATACCTAACATAGCTACTAGATTTAATAAACAAATTTAGCAAAGAGGCAAGATACAAGATTGACATCCAAAAATCAGTAGTGTTTCTTTACACTAATAATGAACACTAGTCTGAATATAAAATCAAGAAAAAAATCCATTTACAATAGTAAATAAAAGAATCAAATACTTAGGAATAAATTTAACCAAGGACGTAATGATTTGAACATGAAAAACTACAAAACATTGCTAAAATTCATCAAAGGTGACGGAAATAAATGAAGGGACATTCTGTGTTCATGTAGTAGAAGACTAAATATTGTTAAGATGTCAATTCTACCCAAAGAGATTTACAGAGTCAACACAATCACAATCACAATTTGAACAGCCTTCTTTCCAGAAATGGAAAAGCCAATCATCAAATTTATATAGATGGGTAAGGGGTCCCAAATAGCCAAAACCATTTTGAAAAAGAAGCACAAATTTGGAGGACTCACACATTTTGATTTTAAAACTTATTACATAGGGAAGCGGCTGTGGCTCAATCAGTAGAGCTCCCGTTTACCATATGGGAGGCCCTGGGTTCGGTTCCCGGGGCTTCCTGGTGAAGGCAAGCCCGCCCGCACGGCATGGTTAGCTGACCCAGCGAGCACAAGCAGCAAGGGGGGGATAAATGAATAAATAAATAAAAAAAAATCTTAAAAAAAAAAAAAAATAAATAAATAAATAAAACTTATTACATAGCTACAAAATCAAGACAGTATGGTACTAGCAGAAGGACAGGCCTATACACCACTGGAATTGAATGAAGAGTTCAGAAATATACCCTTATATCCATGACCAATAATTTTTGACAAGGGTGTCAACTCTATTCAATGGTGAAAGAATAGTCTCTACAACAACTAGTGCTGGGAAAACTGGATATTCACATGCAAATGAATGAAGGTGGAATGCTACATCACACCAAATACAAAACCAACTCAAAATGGACCAAAAACCTAAATATAAGACACAAAATTGTAAAATTCCTAGAAGAAAACATAGGGAATCATCTTCAAGACTTTGTGTTAGGCAATGGTTTCTTAGACTTTACACCCAAAGCACAAGTACAAAAGAAAAAAAAGACAAATGAAGCTTATAAAAATTGAAAACTTTTGTGCATCAAAGGTCTTTATCATGAATATAAAAAGAAAACTTAGAGAATGGGAAAAAATATTTGGAAACCAAATATCCAATAAGGGTTTAATATCCAGAATATATAAAGAAATCCTACAATTCAGCAAAGACAACCCAATTAAAAATTGGGCAAATGACCTAAGCAGACATTTCCACCAAGAAGATAAACAACTGCCAATAAAAGCACATGAAAAGATGCTCAACAACATTAGCCATTAGGATAATGCAAATAAAAACTACAATGAGTTACCATTTCACACCCACAAGAATAGCTACTAGTAAATAAAAAACAAAACAGAAAATTATAAGTGTTGGAGAGGATGGGGAGAAAAAGGAACACTAATTCTTTGTCGGGGAAAATGTAAAATGGGACAGCTGTTTTGGAAAACAATTTGGTCTTTACTCAGAAAGTTAAATATAGAATTACCATGACCCAGCAACCCCACTTCTGGGTATACACCCAAAAGAATTGAAAGCAGGGACTTGAAAAGATATTTGTACAACAATGTTCAAGGAAGCATTGTTTACAGTGACAAACAGAGACAACGTAAAAGAACAGATATTTGCATATCGATGTTCATAATGGCATTATTCATAATTGCCAAAAAATCGGATACCCAGGGCATTAACTGAAAAATGGATAAACAAGTTGTGATAAGTCCATGCAATGGAATATTATTCAGCTATAAAAAGGAATGAAGTGGATTATGGGAAGATGGCGATGGACTAACAGGCAGAGCTGAATGCTCACACAAAAACAATGGAGATAGAGCGAAAAACTGTCCAAGGGACCTGCCTTGGGGGTCAGCAGACCAGGAGTGCTCCACAACACCCAGGAGGGTGAGGGATGGAGGGATGAAGAAACTGAAAAGATAAATATGAGTTACCAAGTCCCCTGTGGCAGCCAGGAAGGGCTCCCCTGCCCCACCCCCAAGATAGTAAACTGGGATAAAATCCCTGGCTCAATGTAGCCAACTGAGAGGCATCTTCCTCCCTGTCAGCTATTTCAAAGGAAAAGCGAAGGGAGGTAGGGGTGCTTTTCTTCAGTGAATTCAGCCAGTAGAGCCTGCTTTGAATCTCTAATCTGGAGATTCAACACAGGAACACAGGAAAAGTCGAGACTGAAACACCTCCGTGGAAAGGTGCACTGACTATTGCCATCTGCCGGCCCTTTTGGAAACTGCATGGACAAAAACTGGGCTCTCTGAATCCAACCCCTGGGGGAAGATCTGTGCTCCCACTAGTGAGTCCCTGGCCCAATTTTGAAAACATAAGCTGGGCAATTTTAAAGACTGAGAATAAGTTGAACCAAACATCCAAGAAGAGCTGTGGGAGAAAAAATAAGCAAGAGAGAGAAATTAACCACCAGAATAAACAGAACAACATATTCAGATGTCTAAGCATCAGGAAAATTTTAAAAGTCATACTAGGAAACAGGAAGAGATGGCCCAACCAAAAGAACAAACCAAATATCCTGAAGAGATATAGGATTTAATTCAATTAATTAGTGATAAACAACTCTCTTAAATTACTTCAAATAATTTAAAGAAAATATGACTAGAGAAATAAAGGATGTTAAGAAGACTGGGAGAGCAGAAAGAACAATTTGAAATCCTGCAAAGAAAAGTAACAGACCTTATGGGATTGAAAGACATGATGGATGAGATTAAAAATACATTAGAGGCACATAAGAGCAGATCTGAATTGCTTGAAGACAGAATTAATGATTTTGAAGACAGAATATATGAACTGGAAAAGACAGGAGAAAAGAAAGAGAAGAGATAAAATGGAACGGAGTCTCAAGGAATTGAATGACAAGACAAAATGCACATACATTTTCATTATTGTGTCCCAGAAGAAGAGAATGGAAAAGGGACAGAAACAATATTTGAGGAAATAATGACCAAAAACTTCCCAACCCTTATGAAAGACATAAATATAAATATCCAAGGACAATGCACTCCAAACAGAATAAACCTGACTAAACGTACCCCAAGACACCTACTATTCAGAGTAACATATATTAGCGATAGAGGATTCTGAAAACAGCAAGAGAAAAGCAAAGCATCACATACAAGGGAAACTCGATAAGATTAAGTGTTGACTTCTCACCAGATACCATGGAGGAGAAAATAAAGTGGTATGATGTATTTAAGATACTGAAAGAGAAAAACTGCCAGCCAAGAATTCTGTATCCGACAAAGCACCTTCAAAAATGAGGGTGAGTTCAAAGTCTTCACAGACAAACAAAAACTGACAGAATATGTTGCCAAAAGACTATATTTGCAAAAGATACAAAAGTGGGTGCTTCAGCCTGAAAGGAAAAAACGAGGGTGAGAGATTTGGAGAAGATTTTAGAAATAAAGATTATTAGGAAGAATAAACTAAAGGATAAGAAGATAGACAATAGAATACTATGACGACAGAGAGCCAAAGGACAAAATGGATGAAGCAATCTGAAGTTTTCAAGTAGCCCTTCACATCTATCCAATGAATCCTGAAATATGGAAAGAAGACCTTTCTTGGGCAAAAACACTCCAGGAGCAGCAGAAAGTGGCACAGAGGATTAAAAAGAGTGAATCATCAGCAGAAGTAACATTTCTCACCAATGTCAGTTCCCAACTATGACTTTAAAAGTGATGAGATTGCTGTTGTTTGTGCAGCTTCAACAAATAAACAATGGTTATTGTGTCTGCTTCTGGGCCGGTAGAGACTGTAACTGAGAAGGAAGATGGTGCTCTAACACCAGATGGCTCTGTTTTTATCAAAGCCCAATGAAGGAAAATGCATAGTATGAATTACTTGAATCTGTCCTTTTTGATTATCATTTAAAGTTGTAGATATAGGGACATTTATTCTGGAGAAACAGGGCAAAACTCCTGTTTGTAAGATAAGTTTTTCAGATGAAGCATATAAATGTAAATGGTAGCATTATTGTATAATATTTGGATTATGCTTTGATAAATTATGGTTTATACCTAAGATTAGAATTCTGAGCAAAATGTTTTTGATGTATAAATTTAATTTAATCCAAATATATGGATGAATACATTTTAAAGACACAACTTGAAAAGCAAATTCTTGAATAGTAAATAACTTGGTCAGTGTTATTAAAAAAAAAAAATGAAGTTCTTATATATGTGAAAACATGGATGAATCTTAAAGGCATCAAGCACAGTGAAATAAGCCAGGCACAAAAGGACAAATATAAATGATCTCACTGATATGAAATCATTAGAATAAGCAAGTTCATAGAGTCGAAAACAATAAATACAGGTTGTCAGGCATCAGGTGGGGGTAGGGAATGGGGAATTAATGCTTCATTGGTACAGAGTTTCTGTTTGGGGTGATCGAAAAGTTTTGGTAATGGGTGGTGGTGGTGATAGCACAACATATGAACATAATTAAAAGTTCTGAAATATATATCTGATTGTGGTTAAAAGAGGAAATTTTAGGTAGTATAAATGTTACTAGAATAAATTTTTTGAAAAGGGTTGTGCAACACTATTTGTACTATTTGCATGTACTATAGTGAATACATTTTGATAATATTGTTTTATCAATTGTAACAATGGTACCACACCAAAACAAAGTGTTAATTATAGGGAAAACAGTGCCTGTGAGGGAGTACAGGGGAACTCTGTATTTTTTTTGCTGTAAACCTATAACATCTATATTAAATAAATAAACAAACAAATAAATATATAAAGCTATTGAACAGAATGATACCCTGTATAGGATGCTGCTTTTAAAAATTAATGCTTCTTGAGGTACTGCCAAACTGTTTTCCACAGAGGCAGCACCATTCTACTGTCCCATCAATAGTGAAAGAGTGTTCCTATTTCTCCACATCCTCTCCAGCACTTGTAATTTGCTGGGTTTTTTTGATGATGGCATTCTAAAAGGTATCTCATTATAGTTTTGATCTATATATACCTGATAGCTAGTAATGTTGAACATTTTTTCATTTGCTTTTTGGTCATTTGTATATTCTCTTTGGAAAAATGTCTATTTAAGTCTTTTGCGCATTTTTTAATTGGGTTGCTTGTCTTTATCATTGAGTTATGTGATCTCTTTATATAACATGGATATCAAACCCTTGTTGGATATGTGTTTTCCAAATGTTTTCTCCCATTGAGTAGGGTGGCTTTTTACTTTCTTGACAAAGTCTTTTGAAGAACAAAAGTGTTTAATTTTGAGGAGGTCCGATTTATCTATCTTTTCTTTCATTGCTGTGCTTTGAGTGTAAGGTTTAAGAAACTAGTACCTACCAAAAGAACTTGAAGATGTTTCCCTACATTTTCTTCCATGAATTGGATCGTCCTTCCATTTATTTACGTCTTTTTTGTTTGTTTCATTTAGAAATTCTTTGTAGTTTTCTGAATACAGGTCCTTTATGTCCTTGGTTAAGTTTATTCCTGTTATTTTATTATTTTAGTCGCTATTATAAATGGAATTTTTTTCTGACTTCCTCCTCAGATTGCACATCAGCAGAGTATAGAGATGCTACTGATTTTTGGGTATTAATTTTGTATCCCACCACTTTGCTGAACTCCTCTATTAGTTCTAGTAGCTTTCCTGTGGATATTTTGGGGGATTTTCTAGATATAGGATCATATCATCAGCGAATAGCGACAGTTTTACTTCTTCCTTTCCTATTTGGTTGCCTTTTATTTCTTTATCTTGCCTAATTGCTCTAACTAGTACATCTAGCATAATATTGAATAACAGTAGTGACAGTGGCCTTCCTTGTCTTGTTCCCAATCTCTGTGGGAAAGCTTTCAGTCTTTCATCATTTAGTACAATGCTTGGCATGGATTTTTCCTATATGCACTTTACTATATTGAGAAAGCTTCTTTCTATTTCATTCCTGGAGTGTTTTTATCAAGAAAGGATATTGTATTTTGTCAAATGCCTTTTCTGCATCAATTGAGAGGATCATGGTTTATTATAGTAACTGATTTTCTTCTGTTGAACCACCCTTGCATACCTGGGATAAAACCCACTTGACTGTGGTGTATAATTCTTTTCGTGTGCTTTTGATTTGAGTTTGCAAGTATTTTATTGAGGATTTTTATATCTATATTCATTAGAGATATTGTTCTGTAATTTTCTTTTTGTGGTATCTTTATCTGGTTTTGATACTAGGGTGATGTTGGCTTCATAGAATGAGTTGGGTAGTGAACATTCCCATTCAATTTTTTGGAAGTGCTTGAGCAAGATTGGTATTAGATCATCATTGAATGATAGGTAGAATTCACATATAAAGCTATCTGGTCCTGAGCTTTTCATCTTTGGGAGGTTTGTGATGACTGTTTCAATCTCTTACTTGCGACTGATTTTTGAGGTCTTCTATTTCTTCTAGGGTCACAGTAGATTGTGTTTCTAGGAATCTATCTAACTCATCTACATTGTCTAGATTTTTGGCATACAGTTGTTCATAGCATCATCTTATGATCTCTCATATTTCTGTGGGGTCAGTGGTAATGACCCCTTCTCATTTCTGGTTTTATTTATTTGCATTTTCTTTCTTTTTTCTTTGTCAGTTTAGCTAAGAGTTTGTCAATATTGTTGATCTTCTCAAAAAAGAAATTTTGGTTTTGTTTATTCTCTCTTTTTCTTTCTCAATTTCATTTATTTCTGTTCTGACCTTTAGTATTTATTTCCTTCAGTTTGGACTGGGGTTAGCTTCCTGTTCTTTTTCTAGTTCTTCCAGGTGTGCAGCTAGGTCTTCGATTTTAGCTCTTTCTTCTTTTTTAATGTCAGCATTGAGAGCTATAAATTTCCCCCATAAGAATGTATTGTTTAATCTCCTAATATTAGTGGATTTTCCCTTTTTCCATCCATTATTGATTTCCAACATCATTCCATTATGATCATAGAAAATGTTTTGTATAATTTTAATCATTTTAAATTTATTGAGACCTATCTTGTGATACAACATACAGTCTATCCTGGAGAAGGATCCATGATTACTTGAAAAGAATGAATACCTGTTCTTTTGGGGTGTAATGCTCTATGAATGCCTGTTAGGTTTAGTTCATTTATCATATTATTCAAGCTCTCTGTTTCCTTATTTATCCTCTGTCCAGATGTTCTATCCAATGAAGAGAGTGGTGTACTAAAGTCTCCACCTATTATTATAGAGTAATCTATTTCTCCCTTCAGTTTTACCAGTGTGTGCCTCATGTTTCTTGGGGCACATAGATTATGTGCATAAATATTTATTGTAGTTATTTCTTCTTGGCGAATTGTACCTTTTGTTAATATATAATGACCTTCTTCATCTCTTATAACAGTTTTATATTTAAAATCTATTTTGTCCTATATTACTGTCATTACTCCAGATCTTTCTTGATTATTATTTGTATGGATTTCTTTTTCCAACCTTTCACTTTCAACCTGGTTGTGTCCTTCTGTCTGAGGTGAGTCTTTTGTAGACAGCATATTGATGGCTCATATTTTTTTATCCATTTAGTAAATCTATGTCTTTTGATTAGGGAATTCAATCCATTGATATTCAATGTTATTACTGTCAGGGTTTTACTTACTTCATCCATTTTATCCTTTTGCTTTCCATTGTCATATCTTACTATTGTCTATTTTTGTATCCTTTAAATTACCTTTACTAATAATCTTCATTTTTACACTCTTCTCCAAGTCTCTCACTCTTGTTTTTTCCTTTCAGTTTGTAACATTCCCTTTAGTATCTCTTGTAAATCTGATCTTTTGGTAGCATACTCTCTGAGTTTTTGCTTCTCTGTGAAGACTTTGCACTCACCCTCATTTTTGAAGGACAATTTTGTGAGCAGTTTTTCTCTTTCAGTACCTTAAATACATCACACCACTTTCTTCTCTCCTCCATGGTTTCTGGTGAGAGGTCAGCACTTAATCTTATCAAGGTTCCCTGGTATGTGATGCTTTGCTTTTTCTTGCTGCTTTCAGAAACCTCTCCATCTCTGATATTTGTCATTCTGAATAGTAGGTGTCTCAATGTAAGTCTATTTGGATTTATTGTATTTGGGGTGTGTTGTTGTTCTTTGATATTGATTTTATGTCTTTCATAAGGGTTGAGAAGTTTTTGATCATTATTTCCTCAAATATTCTTTCTTCCCCTTTTCCATTCTCTTCCTTTTCTCAGGCACTGATAAGGTGTATGTTTGTGCGTTTCATCTTGTCATTCAATTCCCTAAGACCCTGTTCCATTTTTAAAATTCTTTTCTCTTTCTGTTCTCCTATCTTTTCAAGTTCAGATGTTCTATCCTTGAATTCACTAATTCTTCTCCATCAATTCAAATCTGCTGTTATATGCCTCTAATGTATTTTTTTTTTATTCAGGGGAAAACACAAATGCAGTTCTCCAGTACCACAAATTATGCAGTTGAGTTTTCCGCATTTAGGGAAATCACAGGGTTCAGCACACCCAGAGTGCAATGGATGGGAAAACCACCTTTGTGATCATGGCATCTCCACTGACAGCCAAGTATCTAATACATTTTTAATCTCATCCATTGTGTCTTTCATTCCCGTAAGCTCTGTTACTTTTTTTTGTAGGCTTTCAATTGTTCTTTATGTTCACCCAGTATCCTCTTAATATCCTTTATCTCTTTATTCACATTTTTTTTTCAATTCCCTGAATTGATTTTTGTGATTATCATTGATTAGTTGTCTTAAATCCTTTGTATTGTTAGGATTTTTGGTTTGGTCTTTTGGCTGGGCATCTCTTCATAATATGGCTTGTATTTTTTTTGCTGGTATCTAGGCATCTGAATATGTTGGTGACTTTACCCTGACAGTCAATTTCTCTCTTGCCTAGTGTTTTTGTTTCACGGCTCTTCTTTGATTTTTCAGTTCAACTTATTCTAAGTATTTAAAATTGCCTATCTTAAGTTATCAAAATAGGGCCAGAGACTCAGGCGCAGATCTGCTCCCAACTGCTTGAGACACATAAAAGTGGTTTTTCTCCTTGCAGTTTCTCAGCTGGCCAGATGGCACTTGGCAAATCTCTCCACCGGAGGTGACTCAACTTATTCTGGTCTTGCCAGAGCCAAGATTCAAAGTGTGCTCTGCTGGCCAAATGCACTGAAGAGAAACCACTCTCCACTGTTTGCTGCACCTGCCCTCTTTCCAGGGAGGAAGATGTCTGCTGCCCTCTGTTTGCTGCAGTGAGCCACCGGTTTTATCCAGTTTGTTTGCCTGGAGGGTGAGGGATGGGTGCCATTACCAGCCACAGGGGTTAGCAACTCAAGATTTTAATTTTGGCTTCTTCATCCTTCATCTCTCTGTCCTTCGCCCTCCTGAGGGGTGGTGGCAGAGGAGGTTGCACAGCAATCTCCTGGGCTGCAGAGCCACAAAGCAGGTCCCTTGGATAGGTTTTTCCCTTCCTTCATTGTTTTTGTGAGAGAGTTGAACCCTGCCTTCTTATTCCAATGCCATCTTCCTGGAAGCCGCCATACCTATTCTTAACTCTTCACTCTACGTGCTTGAAATTTTCTTCATCTTTTCCTCTATTATTTCCTATAGAAACTCCAGGGTTAGTGATTGCTAAATTATCAGATCCCATACAGAACTCATTACCAGCAGTGTGAAATTTATAAACCTTCTTACTAATACTGACTTGTATCAGCTCGTGTGCATGTCATGTTCCACAAAGAGGCTGTACATACTTAGGTTTGCAGCAACCACATTTTATATTTCGGTAGTTTCCTCATTCCCAATACTTTTCATGTTTCCTATAAAGCAGGGTTTCTTAAAGTGTGGTGGGTCTGTAGATACTAGGCTTATGAAAAATACAGATTTTTTGAGCTTCTTTTGAAATATACTCAACTTGAATCTCTGGGGATTAATGTTTGTTAACAGACATCACACAGATAATTCTTATTTACACTAAAGTTTGAGAAAAATGGATATTTAATTGTTGGTTCACGATAGGTGTACTATGTTAACTCACAGTTAACCTTCAGTCCCCAGGAACCTGCACTGTAGAGGATTTCCATCTTACCACTGGTCATTCATTAGTGCCTTAAATTGAGCCACAGAACTGTGTGCTTGTTAGGCATTTGCAATTATATTTTTGCTTCTACAGGCAAACATTTCAATTAGAACTAGCCCAGATGTCAACCATTGAGTGTAGTTAGATCTCGGCAGTGCAGGTTTTGCCCCAGGTTATTGTATTTCAATATTTACATTTAAAGGAATTCAGGGAATGTGGTTTGTGCTCCAATTCACCTGAGTCCACCACAAGTGAATCAGAATCTTCATGGATTCTCTGAGTCTCTGAACATCAGGTACAAAACAGTAGTTATGACCACGATACTATAAGGCTGACTATTAGATTACAGAACAATGATATATATTTTGTTTTTTTTGCAAAGACCAAATGCCACAAAATATAGCAGTCAGATTTTTTAGTGTCATAACACATGATGCTCCTTTTCGTTTTTCCTTTTGCTTTATTAACCTGGTTTTTAATGCAGTCACATGTGATGGCTGTTTTAGTTACCCTTTTAATTTGCTATTTTCTAATAGAAGTATCTAGATATTCTTTTATGGATTGACATTGCATTATTTCTATTCATTACAAAGTTTTTCTAGGCTTTTAAAAAAATGTTACAGGCAATTTGTCCAAAACATCTGCTTTGATGATTAAATTTGATATTTTATAATAAATCTCATCAGTTCACATTATACAGATAAGATATATAATTGAAAGCAAGTTAGACTGTAAAAGAAATTTTGTTTCCAAAATAAGGTAATGTGAAATTGATTTTGTAATAACATCCCCGGATTTATAGTTGATCTGATATGCTAGTAAGAATCATCCTCTTAAGTGTGGCAAAGTATCAATTCTTTTAATAACATAATTCTAATGCATTATATGTAATAAAATCACTATTCAAGTTGGAATAATGTAATACCTAATTTACAGTTTATACAAATAGGCTCTACATTAAAAAATTAATTCACCTTAATTTTTCCACATAAACCAATAAAGAAAACCATACATTTTAATATCTTGTGGGCAATAAGCTATGTTTGAAAAAAACCTCTCTCTTCTTTTTCATTTAACTCTGCTTTATTAATGATAATGGCAGCAGAAATGTACATATTTTTAACACACATTCCAAAGTCACTTAGAGAAAATTAAGTATAGCTGTTTTCAGAGAATTAAGAAAAAAACATCTGAAATCCTAGGAGAATGATGATATGTAGGTTTTAAAGGAACTAGTTAGTCTAATTTCCATTATAAAATGAATTAAGAAAATTAAATTTTTGAAGCTCACATATGATATCTACAAAGATTCCTTGTGAAATATTGGGCAAGCACATACTGGGTGTCTCAGTTATTTTCTTCACATTTTAAATGCATCTGGATAATCAAATACTCTGCATAAAAATAAAACATATTTATTTAATTTGTTTAGCATTTGATTTTTCAAAACTGCTTCATTTGGGGTATGATTGTCATAAAATAAACTGTACAATTTAAAGTGTATATTTTGATAAGTTTTGATATGTGTATCAGACAATCAAGATAAATGACATACTAAGGCTATTTTAAAAGAAGAACAGGTTTCTACTTTGTAGTACAGAAAAACTAGCTGATGAGAGATCAGATATTCTGGGAGGTTCAGTGTTTACATAGGATTACTCTGACACTGTGTATTAAGAGCAATAACATTGATAGTCTACTGAGAAACTGAATCCAATCACAGTTTAGAATCTAAACCCTCGGTGGGGCTATTAGGCATTGCAAAGCCAACTAGGTCTTCTTTCAAGCCTGGGTCATCAGCAATTTTTTTCATATTCATACAACATTAATTGAGGAAATATTTACAATCTGAGAATGTATCCAAGGTCAACTTGAAGCAAAAGGGTAAAGCAGACAAAGCTTATCTATTGTACTCTTCTCCCTTTCATCTTCTTTCCCTTTCTCTGAAAATTTATCTCCCATAGCTTGTTACCCAAGTAGCCTATCATTCCTCACAAATATTTCTCACCAAGGGCCAACTTCTTCCAGTAAAACCCCATGTAATAATTCTTCCCTCTTCCCCCAATTCCACACAATTGTTTTCTGTTTATGGAAGAGAAAGGAAAATAAATAAATTCATGCACTAGGTGTAGTAGTTAATCACTGTTTAAAGTGATAATCCTTCAAGTTCAGATCATTTTTAAAAACTGTTGCCTGCATGTGATCCTGCTTTTATTCACAAGACTGTGTTACTAATGGCCAACTATTAAGCACTTTAATGGATCTTTAAAGATGTTTGGGCCAGGATAAGCCTCATCCTGCTGCTTTTAAAATCTTACCATAATATATTAAAGGAGTTACGCACAAAATTATATTTGTCTCCCTATAACTTTGTCTTCAATTCAAAATATCCTTCTGAAATAATAGCGTTCTTAATGATGTCATTAAATTTTATTAGGTTTTTGGCAAACTCATACATAAAATGTTTATTTCATTTGATCTGATGTTTTTTGTGTTTTTGTTTTTGTTTTTCCATTCTAAACTTCTATTAAGAAATATCTTTGGTGGCTTCCATCATGCCATTTTTTTTTCCTTATTGTAAGTGGAAAATTTGGCATTTATATCTGTCCAATTTCTTTTTTAGTTAAGGCCCATTAATTGTCCTTTAATTAAGAGTAGAGACTTCACTATCCAAACATGACAACATTTTATCTTTTTAATCAAGAATGATATTCTTCCATGAAAATTACATAAAAAATAAGCGTGGTCTGCAATTAATTACAGTATTACCATTTTGTGTATATATACTTTAGATCTAAACAAATTAAGTCAACACAATTAAAATACTTTATATCACCAATGATGTTTATCAGCAATAAGCAATGAAAAGATTATATTTTGTACTGATGCCATGCTGAAAAGGAAAAAATATAGAAATAGAAAATTGTGTGTAGATATTATCAGATAGGGGCACACACAAACCATGTTATTATTCAAAAATTAAAAAAAAAATAATGCAGGAAAGATAATTAATAAAATGCTATCAAAATTAAAGACAGGCTTTACCACTAAAAATCCAAAGTGCTTTGGAATATTTTATTTATGGTACTTCTTTTTAGGAAATAGTTAATATTAACAGAAGTCTTAATTAACAATAAGAATAAAAATAAGAAATATATTCTCAGTTCATATCTTATAGCTATAAATTCCTTATAATCATAGAAAAATATTCCAACATTTGTACACTTAGTATTCTATAAATAAAAGTGATGGAATATTTCCTAAATTATAATATTTCTTTACACTTAATGTCAATAGACTAATCAATATATTCATTTTCATTCCCTACCAAATATATTATCCTTAAACCAAATGTGATTGTTTTGCGCCGATATGAACCACTCATTACAATGTAATGGGGTTACATAATTCATTTTCTTCAATGATATCTAAATTACTATAATGAAACAAGAGCACCAGACAATCAAGAATTTGTTAATTTCTTAGATTATTCATATTTTGAAGGCAATTTCTATTATTGATATGATTAGGTAAATCAGATTAGAATGCTATGCATGACATATATAACATCGTTTTTTTGGTCTCAAATCATCCAGAATGAGCTTCATTTTTCTTTTTCTATTTATTACTGACTTTAATATTCAGTTACTAAATTACTCACAGCTGTCCTGCTGCTACTCCTACTTCTTTCTGTCACCCCCTGCCCCACAATGAGAAAATTATTTTTAAATTAGTTGCTTCAATAAAATTATAAGGTCTACATATAATATGTCACAATATTCTAATGTTTTTGAATGACTTTAGATTTCTATATTTTATGCTATCATACTGTTTAAGCATAAAATCTGAAGCAGTGTCAGAATTTTTTGTGTATCTGTCATGAAGCTACAACATATAACACAACTCCCTTACAAACATGTGATCCATTTCTCTCTCTGTATATATTATTAATATAATATGTATCTAGTCTATGTTGCTTTTGTGATTATTTATCTTCCTTCTCTTCAATGGGTAATATCTATATCCATTCTATCTATCTATCTATCTATCTATCTATCTATCTATCTATCTATCTATCTATC